>QNQO01005462.1:0-345249 GCA_003290165.1 Berberis thunbergii
CAAGAACACCACTTTTCTATTGGAGATTGGGTCTACCTCAAACTATAGCCCTATCGGTAGATATCAGTGCAACTATGCAAAAACCAGAAGCTATCTGTCAAGTATTATGGTCCTTTCCAAATAACTGCTAAGATTGGACGAGTGCTTACCGTCTGGCTCTGCCTAAAGGGTCTAAAATGCACTCAGTCTTCCATGTTTCACAGGTGAAATTAAAGATTGGAACAATAATTATTCCCTCCCCAACACTACCACTAGTCGACCAACATGGCTCCTTTATAGCTGAACCACTTGTTGTGCTTTCCAGAAGGATGATTCCCCGTCACAACAAGGCTGTAACACAAGTGTTAATCCACTGGTCTAGTGCCTCTCCTGAATAAGCCACTTGGGAGGATTGGTCTGTCATCTCAGCCAAGCTCCCATCCTTTAATCTCTGAGGACAATGATTATTTGGAGCAATGTGTATTGTCACGTTTAAAAGCAAATGAGTTTAGAGCGAATTTTGAATTTGGGAAGAATGATGGTACCATTGTAATTTTTCAATCAAGTTAGTTAGGTTTACTGTTTAATGCCCACCTGTCTTAATATGAGTGGCTGAAAATGAAATTTTGTTAGGATCCACTTTAAAAGGGGAAAAATAGATAAGGATTGTAGGAAGATTTTCGTTTTTAATTCTAATGCTCAATTGTCCATTGAGAGCTTCTATTGGTTTATTTTCCAATTTCGATAGTTTGTTTTCCAAATTAGCTTGTCAATCTTGACAGGCGACCAACTGTCTTAGCCAAAATGCGGGCATCGCTAATGAGTTCCCTACTAACTATATTAACAACCCCATGAGGGGCGCAACAGAAGCAACCATCTAATGTTGCTTATAATAGGTCGCCATGACCAGTTAATACAAAAAAGGTGTTGAATACATCCTCATCTTCCTGAATTAGATTCTCTGAGTCACATAACAAAAATCCTGAATGCCAATTTGTGCCTGGATAAGAAGTAAAGTTGCTTTCCGTTGCACAACCTTCCGCCATTGCACTGTCATAAACTGACCCCTTACATAGAACATGCATCAGTAGCAAGCACAGTACGTCATAAAATTAGTTGCACATACTCCAATTGCTCCTTAGTTAGCCAGAATAAAAAAGCAAGCGTCAAAGATGACAATAATGGTGTTGGGGTATAAGGCATGGGGGATGGGTGTAGTCGGGTTGGATTTAACATTGATGTTATGCTGTCGAGCGGAAAAGCATTTACGCTTGGATCATCAAGAGGTGCTAGCATGTTGGGGGGGGGGGGGGGATGAGTGGTTGTTCTGCTTATCAAAAATAGCGGTTTGGAAGATGTTTTGGAATAGAAGAAATGATATTGGCAATTCCTTTGGAAGTGTGGTGAACCAATGTTTAAGCTAGGGAGACCAGGTTTGATTGAGAACAATTAAAAAAGTTTGACCATTAATTCTCACTCCATTGAAAATGGATTGGTTGCACAGTTTCCAAATGGTAGCTAGGGTTGCAGTTAATTGAGAGATAATTTCTTCTTTATCTCATCAACGAGATGTGGCAGTGGTCCACATAAATAAAAAAAAAGTTGCATTAGGGATGGAGGGGAAAAGTTTGGCTTATGCCAATCAATTGGAAGGACATAACATCTCCAAAATCTGGAGGTAACCGGACAATGGAAGAAAAGATAAATAACATCCTCATTCCTTAGGGTGATTATGGAAAAAGACACAATCCCTCTCTATAGGCGCATGGACCCGAACTAGATTAGCCTCGGTAGGTATAAGATACTAGCTAATCTTCCAAACGAGGAAAAGAGCATTGGGGGGCTCTGATCTTCCAAATAGCTCTAAGTTGAGCAACACTGAAAGCTGTAGTGCAAGTGGAGGTTTCAAAATGTTCATAAGTAAAGGCTTTAGTGACACATTTGACAGAAAGCAAACCATTGGAGTTTGAAAAGAAACCCTTATGAATAAATTGCATCAACCAAACTTGCAACTCCATGCATTAGTGGATTTACCAAAACTCCATACATTAGATCATGGTTATTCAAAAAAGGACAATTTTTTATTTTTACCAAAACTCCATGCATTAGATCATGGTTATTTGAAAAAGGAAAATTATTATTTTATCAAAACTCTTTGCTTGAATTACAATGATGGACGTGAAAATACAAGTTGGTGATAGATTTGACATGAACCAATAAGATGTGTTGTTAGATTTGAAAGGAGGAACAATGCGAATCTTGCCACTAGTAGTGCCCTTAATTACATAATAAGAGGACGTGGTGGATATCAGTAGGGCGATAAACATGTAAACACGGGCTAGTGGAGGTTTTGTTGAATTTGAAAGGTGGAACGATTGTGATTTTAGCCGTTGGTGGTGGTGATGACTAGTAGCACCCTTAATTAAAAAAGGAGAGGAGGTAGTGTATTTGTGGCACTAAATGAATCAATGAACAAGAAGAAGACGAGATGAGACAAATTATAACTTGCTAGTCTTTATCCACCTCTAAAATAAGGATTTCCATCGGAATCTCGAAGATTATAACACAAACAAGAGGAAATCAGTACGATGAACACATAAATAACTGACAAAGTCGAATTTCTTTCGCAACCACACAAAATTAAATGTTGATCCTTGACACTAATCAATTTCAAATTGGAAGTTTGGAATCAAATATGAGAACGTGGTGGTCGAAGAGATTTGGAGGCGCCGGTGGTGGTTGGACGAGAGGAGGTAGAGATGTTATTCTTGGTTCAAAGTAGTATCATTGCTCTTCAAATGTTGCACCACCATCTATCGTGGTTGGAGAAAATAGTGAAGCAACGATAAAAGGGAGGAGGACAAAAATGGGATTTTTTTTCTTATTTATTTACCGTTACAATCTCCTTTATATACACATATATTATCAGGATGACCTTTTGATGGATTTGGTAACCCGGGTTATAGCCTTTTGTCTCGTAGCCATGTGTATTTAAGGCAGAAAAGTTGGTCATGTATAAGCACATGAGCAACTTAACGCCTCTTTAACAAATCCATCTATTTTGGTGGGTTGTAGCTAAATATGGAAATAATGGGGAGTTATCACCAATTGCGGAAAAACTTGGTAGGGGGGGGGGGGGGGGGATTCTAATAAAATGTTAAATGTGAGCGAAAATGAATTAAAGGGAGACAATGGCGGAATAAAATAATTTGTATTTTTGTATCGCAAATGTGAAATAGACACAAAAAAAGATTGTTTACATACATACTAGCATTCCCTGGATATTATTGCAATGACTAACACCATCTACATTAAGGGTATTGTCCCATTGTGCACACAATACGAACATTGTTCATTTTTTTTATTACAGTTTGCAATTGTATTCTGAAAAATTTTAACTTATCAAAGTTGATGCATTGAACTCATCACATAGATTAATATATAAGGAACTTTTTTTTAAGTTTTAAATCCGTGACAAAGTTTAAATGCGGGATCATGTTTAAACATACACAGTATCATTCTAAAAATGTAGCGAATGTAACCTTTTGAAAGAATATAGAAGTTGGGTTTTTTTTTAAATATTATTATTATTATTTAATTTTTTATCCTTAACCCCTCCTACCCCAAATGTTGTCGGCTGAAATCGACCACTTGACCTAGTGATACCGTCTGCCACTGCTTAACCACTGAGCCATCACACATTTGGCTCCTTATGAAAGTTGTTTCTCAAGCATAAGAAAAAAAAATTACACTTACTAATTCATAAATAGGTCCTAAAGTTAGTGATGAGACTTCGACAATCATCCAATCACTGTCGTACACGTGGCACAAGTCAACCCTAATACGGAAAGACCCCAAAGCAATTTCAAGCAAGCCCAAACATCATTAGGCTCAGCCTAGTCACTGTTCAGCCCGTAAGTCGGGTGCCCAAACCCAGATTACGCACGCGCATGGTGTGAAATCTTGGAGCTTGGCCCTGGACAATAAGGTTCGACCACAAACCTTTGAGCCGTTATGAGCCTTGGATCCACTTGCACAACTCTCAACCCAATCAAGTATTGGGTCCCAAACAGAGCCAAATGTCGAATGAAACTCAATCATGGACAGGTAAGATTCTGTGCGAGATCTCTTTCCTCCATCACACCGTGACAATAGAGTCAATGGACGAGTGAAATGTTTGCTATATAAGGTGAACAAGGACGATGAGAAAGGTACGCACTATCAGTCTAATATACAATCTACATCAATCCTTACTTAGTCACTTGACCTTAGCATCAGAATGCCTTCGGCTACCACAACGGTGGTCCTTGGCTCATTGTTGTTCATCTTTTCAAGTCAAGAATCGATCAAGACAGATTTGGACGCAACGGTTTATCAGTTTGGAATAAAAACCATCAAATTGGATTATTGATCAATTTGATTATTGTTGACTTGGTCAAGCATTTGCAGCGCGCTACATGTCACATTCTCTTGCAAAGCTATTTTATGAGTTATTATAATGTTATTCTTGTCACACTAATTCATATATTTATTTATAATCTTAGCTCTCTTGGAGCCCTAGCTAGAAGACCACAATAAATCATGCACACAAGTGTATACAAAGTCTTAAAATGATAAACAAAAGTTGTAAGGTATTCCTTATGATTAACATAATTGCATCATTGATGCACACAGTTCATATATTTATCTCATTTTTAACTGAACGTCTCATGATTAAAATAGATATTAGACTAAAGTAGCCAAATTTCTAGTTTGACTTCCAATTTAGGAGTTATTTGAGTTTCATAATTAAAATGACCTGTAGCACCCCGTAATTTTTGTACTTACCGAATTTTTTTTTATATTTTGTGTGATTGTCTTCATTAAGTTATGGGCATACGTATGAGCTATTTGTTTGTCCATGTGATGTGTAGTTTGTTTATTTAAGAATTAATTACCTACTTACCCTCCTCTACCGAATCTCGGGACGAGATTCTTTTGAGTTGTATATATTGTAATACTCGCCTAATTAAATAAATATAAATAATTTCTTATTTATTAATTATGACATATATTGTAATCTCAATTATTTGGAAAAATATTTTTGTTTGCCATGGCTAACTAGGATAAACTGTGTGTGTATTTAGCCAAAAATTTGTAAACCCTAATGTTGATGAGTTTTTACCTAATTGTATTTGGGCTTGGTTTTGGGCTTTCATTAAAATAATGATTAGGGTTATTTTGTGAAGTTAAAGTGCGGGTGCCCTCAGAATTTTAGTGGGGGCAAATAACCACCCATAGTATAAAACCAAATATTTCTTCTCTTGTGCAAACCCTTTTTTTTCTTCTTTCTCCTTCCCTTCTTTGCGTTTTCTTCTTGATGGTGGCGTGAGAGAGAATCGATCGGCTTTGCAATCGCAAAATAAAGAAGAGAGGACAAGTCGCGTGACAGGTTGTTGTGATCTCAGAAGAAGAAGAAGAAAAAGAAATAATGAGAAGAGAAGTCAGAGAAGAAATATGTTGTTGATCTGCTGTTGGGGTCGATCGACTGTTGTGCTTGATTGTTGCGATCTCATAACAGATAAAAAAAAAGAGAGAAATAACAGAAAATATAAAAAGAAATAAGAAGAAGAATAAGAAGAAAGAAGGGGAAGAGACATATATGTTGGGGACTGGGGTTTATTGCTACCTTCTTCCTGCTGCTGTTGGCCGTTGCAAGACAAAAAAATGGATTGTTGCTGCTGGTGGCTGTTTCTAAGCAAGTAAACAACAGAGACTGACTCATGCAACTATAATTGTTGCAAAAGTGGGATTGCAGTTTCCAGTATGGTAGCTTAGTTGAGGAGGTGGATGGACACACTGCAGTACTTTATCATAGACTGCAGTTAGACTGGTTTCCAATGTTGGAATGGGCGCGTGAAGGGCAACGAAGGACGAATGGTGCTGCGATTGGCGTAGATTATGCTGGTGAGTTTCTCCATCCCCTTCATCTTTACAGTGAGTTTCTTCTCTCGGTTTCTTGTTCATGTTTGGTTGTTAGTAGTATGCTTTGTTCCTAGTAAAGTTCATTTTTATTTGTGTTTTTAACCTAATTTTGTTATACTGTTAGGTTGAAGTTTTTTTTAAAAATGGTTCTGTTAGTAATATGTGAATTGAATGTGTAATGTTATTGTTGGGTGAATTGTATGTTGCTTGCAATAGTATAGATTGAGAGAAGCAAGTGAGAATATGGTTTGTTCCTACCCAAACTGTGGGGATTGAGATAACATGTTTAGCTTTAGGACAAAGGGTTGTCATTGTTTTTTTTTTGTTTGAAAGCAGGGATGTCATTGTTAAGTCTTGAAGAAATCAAAATATATGCAGGCTACTTCCTTCCCCGCTCCCTCTTTTTCTACACATGCAGTGGCGGGCGGAGCGCTCTGGAGTGACAGGGTGGCGTGCTGCAAGTGGTGGCAAACAAAATGACAATCAATCTCAATATGCTTGGTATGCTCATGAAATACGAAGTTGTCTCAAACAAGCACCGCGTGCTTGGTTTGATCAATTTTCGACAGTCATCCGTCGGCTACACTTGACACCATTGAATCATATGAAAAGGTATCCTGGAACATTTTACGCGATAGTAAACCTAGAGACCAGCTGACCCACTCTTGAAATGATAGTCAACAATGAATTCTGTGGTTGATGTAATTAGGGAATTTTTTTTATAACTCGTTCATAACATTGAAACCCAATTGAGCTCCCAGTTCACAAGGTACATGTAACCAACTGGGTATGATATAAAAACTGCCAAGGTCCTATCATAGTTTCATCGTTTGTAACCAACTAGGGTACAATATAAAATTGTTGTTTTCTCATTTGATTATGTAGTAGGAAATATCTACAAAACTTTGATATGACTATCTGAACTTCAACTTGACATTGTAAGCAGTGTTTTACCCTTTTGGGTAGCGCTCGTAAGCTCAATATTTCATTTTAGAAAGCATTTGTTGCCCCTGTCATTCTTTGCAACTTGTTAGAAGTGGTAGCTTAAGGGATAATGTCTTGTCTGTATTAGTTTTATGTATGATTAAACCCTTATTTAGTTTAGGGCTAGAAGAAAATTTTATAGTAATAAATATTGGCTGGAATTTAACTGAGCATTTGTTTTAGCTTGAGTATTTGTATTTTTTTATGCGAATTGGAATGCATATTGTTTTTAATATGATGCAAAGAGATGAGATGTGTGAATTGGCAATGTGTCAAATATTACTTGTTCCCCAAAAGAATGGTGGATACTGTGGTTGATTTACTTATGGTTGACAAAGTGTCACCATAAAAGAGTTTTGAGTTTTAGTTGATATTTTTGTATGCTCTTTTCCACAACTCCGAATAAAAAAAAATGTGAAAAGAAAAGAAATTTTTGTATACAGACTTGTTTGTATACGTGTGATATTATTATTGGTATGCAAACTTGCTTGCATATCGGTGCACCGTTCCATGTGAGTTCGGTTGTACGTGTAGATTTAGGAAATGCTTGCCTGGATTGAACTTCGGGTGAGATGACATGTTCCTCGATGTGGCACCCCACTTGGAACATGTACGCTCCGAGTGGTTTCGAAGGCAAAGGAGACACACTTGGGTGAGGTGTGTTCGGCACAAGGAGGATAGTGCGATTGTGGAAAAGAAACGAAATTTCTTTTTGTGTATGTGCATAATTACCTTGAACGAATAAACTAAATGCCCATTCAACCATTGAATGAGAACTATATGTCTTCCTAAAGGTAGAAAATGTGTTTTGTTAATATTTCAATAATAGTCTAATATGTTTATGATTTGTATTGTTGTTGCATTTATGAGAATTGATAACTCATAAATTTTATTTGTTTGTTTCTAACCGTTTTGTGCAGGATGGTAAGTCTACTAACAATTTCTGCAGGTCAGATTTGTCATAGTCAACTTCTATAACGTAAGTATTAGTAAATGCATATTATTTATTAGGATGATGACACCTTTGCTTTGCCTAATTGAGGAACTACCTATTAGTGTGATGTTGTTGTTTGTGTTTAGTTTGATGTTTATCACGCGCGATTTTATTGATTTTGGGATGAAAATTTCTCACACCAACTTTATTGCTGACCCAAGTGAGCTTCTTGGGTACATTCTTTTGGGAATGTAGCCGATTAGCTTTTCAGGTTTAGAGACTTTTGAGCAGCGTTACTGGAGTTTCACTAGTGGGGCTAGCCAAGTTAGTATTTTTGGGTTAGAGTTTTTATTTGTTTCTGTAATTAAATCATGTTTAGTTGTTGCTGCTATTTGTTTCTGTTGTTATTGAATTTTCACGTCTCGAGTTTTGGGGGAAACAGATAATCCTATGTGGACTTTGGGATTTTCATTTTCTTCGAAAATCGGGGCGTGACATGACCATATTAAATAAAAATGGTTTATTAATTTGTTTGAGATAAAATTATTATATTATTATTAATTATTAATTATTTTTTTAACAGATTCACATAAAAAACAATGTATTACAGATTCAGCTCGTTTCTATATATGAGACTGAACATATGCGTTTAATGTGATATGGTTGGATCTCTCTATCATAATCCTAAAGTGAGTGAGGGCCCAGTTTTTCAGACTGTCCCTAAACACTTACACAAGATAATTTATCAATATGTTTAATGGTATTGATTAAAACATGTATCTTGAGAAACATTATCGAAATGTGATGTAACTTTAACACGTGGTCTTTAGTGTTAATATGCAATTTTCTCAAAATTATGCTTATAAAGTGTTCAAATGAATTAACAAACATATTTTTAGTTTGGGTAGGTTCCTTTTAGCTGAAACTTACCTAGGTCCAACTCCAGTAAAACCTCAAATAAATCATTTTAGCTGAATGCACCTTATTATAATTCGCTAAAATCACCTAATATAATCTAACCCCTATAATGAGAAAGCAACGACTACTCCACATCACCAAAAGCGTTTTCTCACACCACCATTGAATATATTTTTTTCTTACACCATCCAAAAAACTGTTTTTGAAAAAACAGGAACTTAAAAATAGGGTAACATTCGACCAATTTAAATTTTCAATTGAGATCGATTCTTAAGCTCATCAAAACACGAAAATTGTAGTACTCCGAGTTATTTAATAAATACAACTTAAATCACATAAAAATGTTTTTAAATATGCAAGTTATGGTCATTTTATTAAAGTTGCGCAAATTTGTCTCGCGATGAAAACGGGATAGTGTCATTGAATTTTGGCCAACTTATATGCTTGATCGAGATCGATTCTCAAGTTCATCATAACATGAAAAATTTATTACTCTGAGTTATCTAATAAACACAACTTGAATCACTTGAAAATCTTTTGAAATGAGCACCACCCACCACCACCACCACCACCCACCACCCCACCTCTCATCATCCTCTCATCTTCTTTTTCTTCTTATTCTCCTCTCACATCTTCTTCTTCTTTTTTCTCCTCATCTCTACCTCTTAATCTCTCTCTTCTCCATCAAACACCACTACCCACTGTCAACCGGCGGTGGCGGAGTAGTGTTAATCCATTGACGAGAGAAAAGAAGGTGAGGGTGGTGGTGTTCTTCAACAAATCCAAATGATGATGTTTTTCAGCATATTGTCCCTGGCTGGCTGGCTCCACCATGAGCACGTTTTACAATCAGTAGCGGATGAATAGTGACCATGGACATTTATTTCAAAGTAATGGAAAAGCACAAATAATTTTTTAAGTGGGTACGTACATCTGGATCTAGAGATATGCATTAACAAGTAACAACACAATCTTCCATAATCCTGGTTTGCTTGGAAACTGCTCAAACGACACGTCTTGCTAGGGATGGCAACGGGGCGGATTGGGGTGGATTTTGGCAAATCCATCCCCGCCCCGCTGGAGATTGCGGATCCCCAAATCCGCCCCAAATATCCGTTTATACAAAACTTTAAAACCCATCCTCGCTCTGGATGGATTTACAAATATCCGCCTCGCCCAAATATCCGTTATATATATTTAAAAAAAACCTTGTTTTATACTTTATTCACATAATAGCAGAATGATTACAAACAATGGAAATCACATAACATCATATCGATCACATAACGAGATCTGATGGAGATCTGTCACATAACGAGATCTGTGATGGAGATCTGATGGAGCCGAGATCTGTGATGGATCTCTGATGGAGCCGAGATCCGTGATGGATCGCTGATGAAGATTTGTGATGGAGCCGAGATCTAACATCAGATCTAGAACAATAACGAGATCTTTGATGAGATCTAATGGAGCCGAGATCTGTGATGGAATGATATGACGATGACAGATCTGTGAGGGAGATTGTGGTGAAGAAGATCTATGAAGAAGAAGATTTGTGAAAGAAGAAGAAGAAGATCTGTGAAAGAAGAAGAAGAAGAAGAAAATATGTGAAAAAGAAGATTTTCGATGAAGAAGAAAAAGATCGAAAACAACAATCCATCGATGGAGAAAAATAAGTATCTAGTTCTTTCTTTTTTCTTTTCTCTGTTGAAGAAAATGTGATATTTGAGAGAGTTTTCTCTGTTGTAGAAAAGCATCGAGTTCTCTGTCTATTGAAGATATTTGAGAGTTTGACTGTTTGAGAAAGTTTTCTCAATCCTCAACTCCTTAGGCTTGAAAATGATATGGGCTTTGAAATAATAATGACATGGGCTTTTTGAAATAATGAAATGAGAGTTGATATAAGATGGACTTTGAAATAATGAAATGGGCTTTGAAATATATACATAAATGGATATCCGCGGGGCGGATATGGTCAAATCCGTATCCGCCCCGAATACGTGATGGATATTGTTTGAATCCCCAAAACTGCCCCGAAAACCATTTGTACATATCCAAAACCACCTCATTCGATTTTGGTGGGGCGAATATTCGTGAAAATCTACCCCACTGCCATCCCCACGTCTTGCTTGGTTGGAAGACAGAGAAAGTGGTCTCTCTCGTGTGGTGTCATTGTATCCGCATCTTACGTGGATCTACCGCTCAATAGTAAATTAGTTCCAAGCAGAACAGAATCTCTCCCTCGAACAACAAGAAGCCCACACTGAAGGAGCATTCTCGTCATTTCACTCTTTTACCATCCATCCACACAGCTCACCAACTCCCTCACCCTCGTCTCCAAACCAAACCTATTTTGAAAAAAAAAAAAAAACCGATTCGATCTGCAAGCGTAGCATGTCGGGGAAAACTTTAGTGTCCGTACTACTACTCCTCCTCCTCCTCTTGCTAATCCCATTCTATTTCTTCATCGGCTCCATCGACCTGAAATCACACTTGGTCTTCTTCACTCTCTCATCATCTCCTCCTTCACCTCCCATACCTCTCTCTCCATGTAATCCACTTCGCGTCTTCATGTACGACCTCCCGGCGCGGTTTAACATCGCCATGCTCAACCGCAGAATCTCCAACGACACACCGGTCAACACCGGGAATTTCCCTCAATGGCCGGCGAATTCCGGGCTCAAGAGGCAGCACAGTGTGGAATACTGGATAATGGCGTCGTTGCTCTACCAAGGAGATGAAGAGTGGCGCGAGGCTGTTAGGGTTTTGGATCCGGACCAGGCTGAGGCATTCTTTGTGCCTTTCTTTCTTCCCTCAGTTTTAATACTCATGGACATGTCATGACCGATCCCGAGACTGAGATTGATCACAACTTGCAGGTAATTGCTTTAGAATATGAATGTGAATGTTTTAATTGGAATGTTTTGGGGAGGGGAATTAAATCTTGGTAGATGTTATTAGATTATATATGATTTCATTTCGTAATTTTGAAGTGAGAGCGTTGACAATTAAGTTTCCAATACTGTAGATCATCTTCATTATCCCGCATCTCACCAAAAGAGCTACTTGTGATGTTTTATACTGATTTCACAGTTAAAAATGTGAAATTCCTTTATGTGAATCTGGATACTCTGTAATTTGTGGAATACAATTTTGATATATGTTTAGAAACGATGTTAGTATGGTGATAGAGTTCTTAAGTTTCTATTTTTGCTTATATAAAAGAGTGGGTAAGAAAAAAAAATGGATGGTTAAGTGGCCATGGTTGAATTATCAATATTACAATGGAGAGTCGGGATCCTAATTCGAGGAGGGGCCTCCATGAAAAGGAGTTAAAAGATGTTGGTGACTTCTGATTGTTCTTTGCAATGTGAGCTTGAATGAGGTTGATAATAATTGAAATGGAGGTGGGCTAAGGATGGTTGTTTTATTGTTCAATGATGTTGATGAATTTAGATAATTAGGAATCCTATGCACCAGGGTCATTCATCATTTTCCAAAAAATTCATAGTGAAGGAACTTATTTCCATTCGGCAGGACCAATGTCGCATCTGCTAACAGCAAAGGACATCTTGGGAGCAAGAGGAACAAACTTATGTTTTGTGTGGCTTGGTTAGGAAATTGTGAGACCATCCATTCATTTGGTATTCTTTTGCCAAAGATATTTGGGATAACTTTTTAGTCAGTGCAGAATTGTTATGGGCATTTTACATGGATTCTAGAGCAGCCAATCGAAGGGTGGAAGAGCTAGGCTTATGATTGAGGAATTAGAAGAGTGCTTTCAGAGCTAGTGACTTAGGCTCTGCGTGGATTTTGTGACTAGCCTAATTTTTCAAAAACATGGAGAGAAACGGATAAAGGCTTTTACAGAATTGTTGGTCCTCTTTAACATGATTTTGGCCATGCTGCAGCCCTCTTTAGGATTAGGATTTGTGAATATTTTGGTCAGTTGGAGCAACCTTATATTGCAGCACAAAATCTTTTTGGAGCTCTTTGAGTTGGATATTGCGAGCTGTGAAGATTATTATGTTCCCAGTATCAGTATATTTTGATTTCTTTCTCGAGAAAAGGGCGCGGTCCCTGTGTTCCCTTAGGAGTTATAGAAATTGTTGTAACTATCTGTACTGGGGAAATGAAAGAACTATGCAGAATTACTTGGGTGGGGATTTATAATTTGGCATATGGAAAAAATAATTTTGTAGACCCATGAATTGCTCTTATGTGTTGATGTGCTAATTTCATATTTTGTCAGGAATTTGATGTAGTCATGGATTTCCAATGAGGAGGGAGCTATTTCCATGGATCATGGAGAAGGCAATCGAAGGATTGAAGAGCTAGGCTTATGGGTGAGGAATTGGAAGAGTGCTTTCATGGCTAGTGTCTTATGCTATCTGTGGACTTTATGGTTGGAAAAGAATAATCCAATTTTCAAAAAACTGGAGAGAGACAGATAAAAAAAGGCCTTGCTATATAATTGTCGCTCTTCTTACATAGGTTCTTTACTAATTGTATATGAACAAACACCATGTAGTTACCAAACTAGATTTTGTAAATAAAGTTGGAAGTCAGCAGAGTGAGGAAATCACTGCCACATACTAGGAATATAATAGAGACACTTATCTCATAACAAGGTTGCCACAATTGAACATGAATACATCAAATAATTAACATCTTTCAAAATAGAACAGGATTGACCCCGGAGCTTTAATACTTAGAATTACTCTCTCAGTTGAGGAGAACTGATTTTGGAAGTCCTTTTTTAATGTGTTCTTTCCATATCAGTCAGGTAATGACATGTAGCAGCCTTTCCCATGTGCAAGCTCCTACGGCTATCAGATTCGTTGCTTTCTTCCAATCCATACCCTGATTCCTCCAGCCTTAAGGTTTATTTCAATTTCAATCCTTTTGAGAGCTCTTGAGCATAACAACTTTTCTGTGTTGGAGTTCCTCGACAAGGGGTTGCTACCTTTATTTTAAGTCTCCTATAGTAATTGTCTCCCTACTCCTTAAGCTTGGCCTTAAGAAGTGTATACAGAAGTTGAAGCTGGCAGATCTTGAGTCATGGAAATAAGCACAACGTTATTGGATACGCTTCATGATCCAATCTTCTCAAAAACTAAAACATCTGCCCCTGAACTGCTATTCTCTAGCAAAACTGGAATGGGATTGGAACCCACTATTTAAAGATCATACACCTGGGAGTGTGATTCCAATGGGCCAAGCTAAATCCGTCCTGAAATTAAACCCTCCCAGTCATTTGGAGACGATTAAATTGTGGTCTACAGCCCCACACTCTTAGCCATTCATAAAGTAATTTTAGTGGCACTTTGATTGGACTGTCAAGACCAATGTTGAAATACCATGTCATCTCTGTGTGGCATTTGATTTTTCAGTGTTAATGCATTTAGTTTCTGATCATTTGTTGGATCTTTCTCATCATTTTTGTGTTTTCTTGTGGATATCTAGTTACTGTACTATGAGTCAGTCTGCTTCTGAGTTTCCTTTTGATTGATGCAACTTGTGATTTCAGATTGATCTACTAGAGTTCCTGCGAAAATCCCAGTATTGGCAGAGGTCTGGAGGCCGAGACCATGTGATTCCCATGACTCACCCAAATGCTTTCAGATTTCTTCGGGATCAGGTGAACACGTCCGTTCTTATTATTGCAGATTTTGCACGCTACCCAAAAACCTTGTCACGGTTAAGCAAAGATGTGGTGTCCCCATACGTGCATGTTGTAGATTCATTTATGGATGACAATGACCCTGATCCATTTAAATCTCGTAAGACGCTTCTTTTCTTCCGGGGGAGAACAGTCAGAAAAGATGTATGTTACCTGTCTTTTGGAGATTTTAAAGGACTTGACCACTTTCTTTTAGCTACTGATTAAATGTCTCACATACTACAGGAAGGAATTGTCCGAGCAAAATTGGCCAAGATATTAGCTGGAATTGAAGACGTCCACTATGAACGGAGCATTGCAACAAGAGAAAGCATTAAAGCAGTACGTAGTTCTGGCATATATTCTACTGTTTCATTTCGTTTTATCTGCGGATGGTCTTCTTACGCTCATCCTGTGCCAGTCGACTAAGAGCATCTGCAATAAGGCAAGGGCCCTACACAGCTTACCCAATTTCTCTAGTCCCCAATAGTCTTAGCAAAAAAAAGGATGGAAACTGTTTGAAAGAATTAAAAGAGCCCATGCGGCTAATGATAGGCTGCGTAGTAATCTTAAAAAATGTAAGAAAAAATACAGATGTGGTGGGTCCTTGAACTGATGTCCTCTTGCCACATATACAAACATTTTAACCACTGGGCTACTTTATATGTTTGTGTGGCCTTCCATAAGCTGCGAGGCTTAGACACCCCCCCCCCCTCTCTCTCTCTCTCTCTTCATGCAGGCAGCCTGCAGCAGGTCTGCCTGGGCAATGCTATTGGGGGTATTTTGGCTTTGATGGAGGGCTGAATGGAGCTCATGATCAGCTATTGTGGATGCTCTAAGGGTTGTGCATTTGTCCTTAAGTGGAGTCAACTAACTATTAGACATACAAGTAAAAACACATCTTGAAGTTATATAAACTATGAATATTGTTTTGAGGAGACCCAGTTCTGCAGGTTTTCTTGAAGCTTACATTGCTGATATAGCAATATGGTAGAATCAAATGTTTGAAAAAAATTGGTTCCCAAGTTTTGGTGATAGATTATTTTTTTTCAGTTCACACAATAGAAGATTGCCCATGTGTCACAGTGGTTGTTAATATTTTCTTTCTTAAGTTATGTCTTTTGAACACTTTTTGGTTGAAATCTTCTACAGTTTGTTTTTCCTTTTTCCAAAAAGCATTTCATTTTCCAGTGGTGCATACATTGTCTGGGTGGTATTTGCTTACTTTTGTGGGTTCTATTGGTTGCTCACAATTATTGGATGTATTATCCTTTATAATGCCATTGTTCTGCTAACTGATTCAGTTGTTACTTGTTAGTCACAAGGAAGATAATTTCTGCTAACATGTACTACATAATGCACTGGTAAATTTAATGATGTTTTCATTATTACATTGTTATCTGTGATAGTTTTATCAGAGAAAATAAAGCCGTTTACTTCAGTTGAACTTGGATGTACTGGTGATGGCTGAATTTTTTTGTACACTGGAAGTTAACAAGCTATGTAGTTGCCATGTCTCATTGTTGTTCCTTCTCTCACACCAGTCCACGCAAGGAATGCGTTCATCGAAGTTCTGTCTGCATCCTGCAGGAGACACCCCGTCTTCTTGCCGTCTTTTTGACGCCATTGTGAGCCACTGTGTTCCTGTCATTGTGAGCGACAAGATAGAGTTGCCTTTTGAGGATGAGCTCGATTATTCCCAATTCTCACTATTCTTTTCTGTCGAAGAGGCAGTGAAACCTGGTTACATGGTTGAGCAACTCCGCCAAATCCCTAAAGAGAGATGGTTAGAGATGTGGAGGAAGCTCAAGAGCATCTCCCATCATTATGAGTTTGAGAACCCTCCTATGAAGGAAGATGCTGTTAACATGTTATGGAGACAAGTTAGGCATAAGGTTCCTGCAGCCAAACTATCAGAAAATCGGAATCGGAGGTTAAAAATTCCTGATTGGTGGGACAGAAGGAGATGATATACAATTTTTTTTTTTTTTTTTTTTTTTTTTTTTTTTTTTTTTAATTTTTACATTCTTACAACCCTTTGAAAGGGGAACATACATAAGCTAGCCTTGGCCATAGATAATCATGAAAATTTTTGTAATCTGTGGCAGACATTTTTTCCACTCCCTCAGTGGTGTATCAAAGGAGTTTATTCATCTGCTGATTTCCTTGCATCATTTCATCAGATCAATTTGAATTAGGTGCCTTGTGTGCTTCTACCAAACTTTCTCCACTAGTGTATAGATAATGTTCTGTAGCGACTTACTTAGCACAGTAGATTGTGCCAAGTTTGGAATTAAACACAAACAAAAACCAATTGAAGTCTATTATACATCATTGAGACTGGTAAGTTGTTGGAAATGGTTGATTTTAATATTAATATTAAAAATCCTCTGAGCAGAACTTCGATTGGGACGAGCTGCATGGTTGAGAATGTGAGACCCCTCCCACAAGGTGACACAAACAGAAGCCTTTGAAAGATTTGAAGCTGTTGTTCATGTGTTTGAAATTGTAAACTTATTTTTGGATTTTGCACTGTAGTTAAAGCACACTTTTGTTCTGTCTTCTCATCCTTCCCTAATTATGTTCTTCCTCTCCCTCATCTTCTTCCTATCTTTAAATATATCCTCTTTCAAATCCCAGAGATTTGTTGATCTGCATACCTTTGTGAAGCAAACGGTTTTAAGTTGGGTGTTTTGGGTTAATTTTTTTATATTTTATTTTTTGTGTGTTTAGCATCTCAACTTTGCATTGTTTGTTTATTGTACAATCCACTGAAATATTGGGGTGTTTAGCATCAGGGCTTCAATTGAAATATTGGGGCGTTTGTATTTTATACGAACTCTGAATCCAGCAATTTGTTTTGTTCACTAAATTTGTAAGAGCAAAAAGATTTTTTAATTTTGTTTTGAAAATCTTGCTATTTTTACATTCGTTCATTAGGTTTCATTTGGTGTTCTTTCTTTCGTGATGAAGGGTGAAATAATTTTTTTTGGACAGAAGATGAGAGAGGGGAAGAGTCCCAAGGAAATTGGGATATGAAAAGACAAGTGAAAGTGGTTACTCAAGGTGCATGTATATCCCGAACAGTTTTATTTTTTGTGCCATATCGATATTGCTAGTTCCCAAGGAGAAGGGGGCAATGGAGGATGACCTCAAGAGGTGGCTATGAACAGAAATTCTAGCCGGCCTGGTTTCCTTGCCTGGGGACAAAATTACATTCCTGCCCCTTCTCTGAAAGGTGTTTTGGATTTGTGTATTTAAAGAGGAGGGGTAAAAATGTAATTTTGCCTCAGATGAGGAAACCAGGCCGGCTAGAAGGGCTCAGCTATGAATGAACTTCCTAAAGTACGTACAATCTTCTTGGGATTTGACACCATAGCAAGTACTGCACACGTACAAGGCGCCACACAACCTAAAGATGTCCAATACCCCCCATTCGAATACAATCATGGGGGTTAGACAACCTAAAGGCATGGGGTTAGGGATTGAGGGGGGCTCATGTGCACTATGCAGAGGACCCCTCATGTGCATCAACTTGAACCGTCGGATTTAGGTAAAAACAATCTAACGACTCTCTCTCTCTCTATATATATATCTAATTAAATCACACATCACTTATTACAAATTAAACTACATTTATCACTTATTTTTCACCAAAATCTACACAATTCAATACACATTTCGAGAAAAATCAAATGATCCAAATTTAATAGAATACACATTTCTAAGTAAATCTAACGGTCCAAATTTAATATTACACTAATCTCGAGAAAAATATAATGACCCAAATTTAATGGAACACACATATCAAGGTAAATCTAACAGTTCAAATTTAACAGTACAAACATCTCGATCCAAATTTAATAGTACATTCATGTCAAATTTAATTATGCACTCATCTCGCGGCATGTACCTCGAGAAAATCTAACGACCATGCACGCATCTCGAGAAAAAAATAGATGGTTTGACACTCATTTCGAGAAAAATAAACGATCCAAATTTAATATAACACACATCTCTAGGTAAATTTAACGATCTAAATTTAATAATACACTCATCTCAAGAAAAATCTAACGGTCCAAATTTAATAGTTTACAACCTAAAGATACCGAAAGGCAGTGATTACTCCACATAACCTATGATTACTCCACACAACCTAAAGTATTGTCCCACATCACTATATCAAAATTTTCTCTCCCATACCACCCACTTTATTTTTCGCACCACCACTTTTCTCACACACCATCAATAAAAATTCAAATGATTATTTTCCATTTGACACCCATTAGTTTTTAACTATTCCTGTTTGACCCCATTAGTTCTTGTATTCCAATCTAACCCCATGACCATGAGTTCAATTATGTTGACTAAAAAATTTCATCCAAAATTTTCAAAATGACCAACTTACCCTTATGCACGTGGTTTGCACATGTTTTTAAAATGACTAATTTTTTTTAACAAGATGGGCCCAATTAGGAATCATATACAAACTAATGAGACTCACAAACTCCATCCAAAATTTTCAATTTGACCAACTTACCTTTAGCCTTATGGACGTGGTTTGCACATGTGTTTAGACTAATTTTTTTTTTAACAAAGATGGAGGCCAATTATGAATTATATACAAACTAATGGAGACCCCCATCTTTGTTACAAAAAATTTAGTAATTTTAAAACATGTGAAAAGCAAGTGCATAAGGGTAAATTGGTCATTTTGAAAATCTTGGATGGAGTTTGTGAGTCCCATTAGTTTGTATATAATTTTTAATTGGCTCCCATCTTTGTTAACAAAATTAGTCATTTTAAAAACATGTCCAAATCACGTGCATAAGGGTACGTTGGTCATTTTGAAAAATTTGGATGGAGTTTGTGAGTGTCATTAGTTTGTATATAATTCTTAATTGGCCCTCATCTTTGTTAAAAAAAATTAGTCGTTTTAAAAACATGTGCAAACCACGTGCAAAAGGGTATGTTGGTCATTAATTTTTTTTTGGATGAAATTTGTGAGCCCCATTAGTATGTAAATAACTCCTAATTGGCCCCCATATTTGTAAACAGAATTTAGTCATTCTAAAAACGTGCAAACCACGTGCATAAGGATAAGTTGGCCATTTTGAAAATTTTGGAGTTTGGGAGTCAATGTAGTTGAACTCACGATCATGGGGGTTAGACCGAAATACAAGAAATAATAGAGTCAAACAGGAATAGTTATAAACTAATGGGGCCTAAATGGGAAATAACCCAAACTCAAAATTTTAAATTTTCTCTCTCCTCCCCTCTTCATCTTATTTTCTTCCATTCTTCTCCTCCCTCTATCTCATCTCCATTAGATACTGCCATCATCACCACCACCCCGCCACCGTCACTTCTCTCCATCCGCCACATTTCCCCCCTCTTTTCTCCATCAAACACCACCATCACCCCGCTACCTTTCTCACCCTCTTTGTCTCTGAAAACACGTTGTTATCTCTGACTTTGGTTTAACTTATATGTTCGATCGAAACCGATTCTCAAGCTCATCAAAATGCAAAAATTGTAGTACTTTGAGTTATCTAATAAACACAATTTGAATTACTTGAAAATGTTTTTAAATGAGCAAGTTATGGTAATTTTACTAAAGTCGCGCAAATCTGTCTTGCAATGAAAACATGGTAGTATCCTTGGCTTTCGGCCAACTTATATACTTGATCAAGACTGATTCTCAAGTTCATCAACACATGAAAATTGTATTACTCTGAGTTATTTAATAAACACAATTTGAATCACTTGAAAATGTTTTGAAATGAGCAAGTTATGGTCATTTTAAAGTCGCGCAAATTTGTATCGCAATGAAAATGAGGTAGTGTCTCTAACTTTCGGCCAACTTATATGCTCGATCAATACCGATTCTTAAGCTCATTAACACACAAAAATTATAGTACTCTGAGTTATCTAATAAACACAATTTGAATCACTTGAAAATCTTGTGAAATGAGAAAGTTATGACCATTTTACTAAAGTCACGAAAATCTGTCCAAAAAAAATTTTATTTTCACCCATTCGCCCAGACCTATGCGAGGATTGGGTGAAACTTCGCATAGGTTTGGGCGAAGTTTCACCCAATCCTCGCATTGTTTAATGCGAATAGGTGTGACTTTTTTTTTTTTGATTTGCGCAACTTTAGTAAAATGACCATAACCTTTTCATTTCAAAATATTTTCAAGCGATTTTGTGTTTATTAGATAACTCCAAATACGGATAAAAAACTGGAGATATATTGAACAATTTTGTAATGACTATTTCTCCATAGCTGCCAAAATAGGAAGAATTATGGATCCTGAAATAGGAGAAAACTCCCCAGACATCTTGGAGAAGAAATAGCTCAAACAATGGAATAATCAACCCGATAGAACTGATAAAAACTTAGGTGGTTTAGAAAAATCTTAAAAGCCTATGAAGTATACAAATAGAGGTTCAGAAAAATCTTAAAAAAATAATCTTATGGGTTCTGCAAAGAAGTAATAATCTATACTCCCCAAGCCTATAAAGAAAGGCATGACCGAAAGAAAAAGTATAAGAGAGATGATAAAAAGAAAATATATTCGAAAATAAAAAACATTTAGAGATAAGAAGAAGGATAAATATATTAAAAAACCTTCTAGAAATAAATGTAAGTGTTTCATCTCTGGAGATGAAAAGCATCTTGCCAATAAATCTCCTACAAAATTTAAATATAACTTTCAAAATCATCATCAAACACATCTTATAGAAGATCTAGAGGAAGATATTGTCAGCATTGATGAAAACGATAATGATGACATTTATAGTAGACAAGAAGAATACTATAATGAAGACTCTAATAAGGAATCCACCGACATAAGAAATTATATGCTTAACGAATCTAAAGAAAAATGCAATCATGACTGGATTCCAGAATCTGGATTTGATAAACAAAAATGTAAACATTGCATAAGATATCCTAGTATTGAATTTAAAAATTAGTGCAAAAATTTCAAAACATAAATATGTAAGTGGTATTTAAAATCCATATATAATATAGAACCAAAAAACCCCACCTCTACAATAAATCCGATAAAAGACATTAAACTTGACCGATATAAAATGCTTTTAGAACAATCACAAATTGAGAACGTATTTTTAAAAGAAAAACATTTATATGAAATCAAAAAAGTAAAATATGAAATACAGGGACAACACAATATTGAAATATTAAATCTAAAGAATGAAATATTACATTTAAAGACAAATACAATATCTAATATCAAAAAACACAATTCTAGAAAATAAATTAATAAAATTTGAAAAAAAAAAACAAAAATTAAAAGAAAAAGAATATGATCCAGCTGCTATAAACGAATCTGTTGCTTATCAAGAAATACATAATACACCACTAAATTCTTTTTCTACTCCAGACTCGGCTATAATGCTTTTACCTTCTACAAATTTGTTAAGCATCTTATGTAATATCAAATTTACCGATGGACAAACTAAAGATTTTACTGCTATGATTGATACATGATGTTCTAAATCACAAATAGATATATCACTCATAAAAGAAAAATATAGAACAAAATTACCAAAACCTTATTATCAACAAAGTTTTAATGAAGCTTTTACTACAGTTGATTATTGCTTACGAGATTGTCAAATATCGTTCTTAAATAGTTTTGAAAAATATGACAAATACTATCATTTGCCTAAAGTATATTTACAAAATATTAATCATCGGTATAAGTGTGTTTTAGGACTTAATTTTATTAGAATTATGAACGGTAGTATGCTTATTAATAGTAATTATATAAGTTCTTCAAATGAACTACCACAACTCCAACTGATTATGTACTTAATAAACACGACTTAGTCATAAATAAAGATTATGGGGTTTTTTTTTTTTTTAGTTTGACACTCATTAGTTTATACTTATTTGAGTTTGGCCTTCATTTTGAAAACTAATTGAGTCTAATACTCGTTTTCTGTCAAAACCATTAAGTCCATGTCATTGACTGGTCAAAACTAATTTTCAAACGCTTTTACCCTTATTTTGGGTTATACCAAAGTTTATTGAGTCTAACCATTCATTTTTACCTATCATCTCTACCTTTAAAATTTTATCCATTTTCTCAACTATTCATTCATATGCAAAACCACCGTCCACAATCTACCCACCTTTTTTTTTTTGAAAACAAGCAAGGTTTTTATAGGATCCCAGAATCCATAAAAATGCCGTAAGCTGGGTTTGAATCCATGACCTAGTGGTACCATCCGCCAAACTCTAACCGTTGAGCTGTCATGCCATTGGCACAATCCACTCACCCTTTCTCTCCCTAATCTCTCCATCTCAATGTCTATTAAAAATACATATTCTTTGCTTTCAAGCTCCACGTCTGGACCCTGGAGCCAACGTTTGGAGACGAGAGATGGAAGAGGTGGAGGAGGGAAGGAGGCATTGTATTATCTGTTGGATGAGTTCATCACATACTAACTCGTCCATTCCATTCCAATTAGAGAACGATAAAGAAATAATGCTGATGGGAATTACTAAAAGGTAGAGGGGGTGAACAAGTTGATCCATGGAGTAGTAGTAGATTAGGTGAGGTGGATGGAAAATGGGTCACGTAGGAGTTGGAGAGATTTGAGATTGTGAATGCGTTGGATAAATGAAGGGCGCACACAGAGAAAAGAGGTGAGGTTATGGGTCGGTTAGATTCTTATTCAATGGATGAACAAGGGAGGGTTGCTTTTGTTTTTGTTGGTGAGAGTGAGAGAGAGTTGAGTATAATATTTATTTGTGATGGATGTTATTGTTTCACTTTGAGTGAGGGGAAGGTGTGGCCTTGCCTCCTGGACTGGGTTTGGCTTGGGTAGATGGAGTTTTGCTTTGTTATTATTGTATGCAAATGCAATGGTTAGTTGTGGTTTCTCATTGTTAGTGTACGGAGGAAGAGATGAATTGACAAGGTCATCTCTCTTTTCCAAACGTTGGGTGACTGGAAATTGTAGCAGAGTCCAGACTTGGGGTTTGGAAGAAAAAAATATGTATTTGCAATGGAGAAAGAGATCGAGAGATTAGGAAGGAAAAGATGGGTGGATTGGGGATGGTGGTGTTGGAGGAGAATGAATGGTGGAGAAGATGGGTAAAATTTTAAGGGTGGAGAACATGGCTAAGAATGAATGGTTAGACTCATTTAACTATAGTTTCGACCAAGTTAGGGGCAAAAGAGTCTGAAAATTAGTCTTGACTAGTCAACGATGTAGACTTAACAGTTTCGTCAGAAAACGAGTATTATACTCAATTAGTTTTCAAATGAAGGCTAAACTATAATAACTAAAATAATGAGAGTCAAACTAAAAAAAAAAACCTAAAGATTACCCTGAATATGAACACCTACCAAAAGAATCAGAGTGCGATCAAAAGCGTGGTGGAACCATAAGCAATAGTAGCTATTTCGAAACAAATAACAAAAATGAAGATGATGACATCAAAACTTACAGTCAAGAAATTTATAAGAAACTCACAATCAACCCATGTAAAATAGTTTCTTATTATATCTTTTTAAATAAACCAAAAAGAAAATTAGGATATTATAAAAATGAAATATTAGATAACATCATAAGAATAGCAGAAGAAATATTGGTCCCAAAATAAGTATTTGGCCAACCTAGATAAAAAAAATCCAGAAATGGCTATTAAATCAAGAACTGTAACTCATTTTCCATTAGATATAAAAATTCTCTATACAAATGAATTATTAAATATAGGAGTAATAAGACATAGTAATAGTAAAAATAGAAGCGCAACATTTATGGTAAGAAATCAAAAAAGGAAAAGTAAGAATGGTCATAAACTATAAATGGTTAAATGACAATACCCATGATGACCAATATCTTATACCTAACAAAGATCAATTAATATATTGTATACAAGAAAAATACTATTTTCAGCAAATTTGACTGTAAAAATGGATTTTGGTAAGTAATGATGGAATAAAAGTCTATATCTTGGACTGCTTTTACATGCCCTGAAGGACATTATGAATGGTTAGTAATGTCATTTGGATTAAAAAAATGCTCCCTCTATTTTCCAGAGAAAAATGGAATCCAATTTTGGCAAGTTCAAAAACTTTGTCCTCGATTATATTGATGATATTTTAATTTTCTCAAAGGATAGAAAATCTCACTATGACCATCTTATTCTAGTATTTAATGAATTTGTAAAAAATGGACTTATAATATCTAAAAAGAAGATGAAACTTTGCAAAACTTATATTGACTTTTTAGGCATGAAAATAGAAAATGGAAAAATACAATTACAAGAACATATCGTTAAAAAACTACTAGAATACTCTAACAAAATTGAAGATACAAAGCAATTACAATCCTTTTTAGGAACACTAAATTACTTTTGCAATTATATTAAAGACCTTAGTAAAATAAAAGAACCACTCTATAGTAGAACCACACCAATTGGAGAAAAAAGATTTAACCAGGAAGATATAAAAATAGTTAAAAAGATTAAAGAAATTTGTAGAAATCTACCGACTCTCTCATTACCTTTACAATCTGATTATAAAATTATAGAAACTGATGCATGTGAAGAAGGTTGGGGAACTGTCTTTTGGCAAAGCCAAATGAATATAGTCCAAGATGTGATGAAAAAAAAATGTGGTTATACTTCAGGAAAATATAAAGAGAAATGATTAACATCTTTAGACTATGAAATATTAGAACTCATAAACGCCTTAGATCATTTTAAATTATATTTAGATAAGCCTTTCACTATTCGCATTGATTGCGAAACCATAGTAAAATTTTACAATAAAAGCAATGATAAAAAGATAAATTCCAGAAAATGGACTAATTTTCTGTGTTGCAAGTGATGATACACCAAAACGGCCATGACCTTGAGCTATACACGTGTCATGATGATCTCGAGGAAAAATAATCCCTAGCTTCAACCCGGCCCAAGCGGTTCTAAGCCCGCCCAATGCAGTCAGCCAAACGGACCCGAACTCTTACAACTTGCTAAGCCCACGCGTCTTACACCTATCCTCAATACCCGTAAGCCCTGCTAAGGCAAATATCTCAAGGATCAACTTTGGACAGACAATTACAGTAGCTTTCTGCTTCCAACTAGGAAGCAAATACCAGAGTACATATCGCACAGGGAAACTTTCCCATACGGATTACTCTCTGATTGTGAACTATCTTTCGCGTATCTAGGAGCATAAGGCTAACAGAGAAACACCCATTTACAACACAACTCCTAATTAGAGAAAGATCTCTACGAAAATCTCTTTCCTAAACTACGCGATCGATGGCTTGGTCGAACCAGAACTTCTGCACTATAAATAAGATATGAGGTTGGTAAGCTAAAATACGCTACAAATTTCCTGTTTATAGCATTACACCTTCCTCAGAGCCCTGTCTGACTTTAGCATTGAAGTGTCATCGGCTACCACAACAGTGGTCCGTGTCTCACATGCGGTTCTATTGTAGGTCAATGTCAAAGTAGGGAGCAAAAAATGACTGCATCAACAGGTAATGGTTATAAAGCAAAATTCGAACATATCAAAGGAGAAATAATAATATAGATGATGCTCTATCTAGATCTGTTTATTTGACTATGGATGAGTAGGATATTTGCTACATGCAGAAATTCCAAGAACTTTTTGAAAAAATGGAATGTCAATTTGGAAAAATACGTCTTACGGTAGATAAAGCTGCGATTTTTCCTCTTAACATCCAAACAGAGCATTTGGACTTAATGCAGGTATGCCTCCTTGAAAATCTTCAAACCTCTTAAATTTCATAGAGAAAAAATTGACATTGTTTTAAAAGCTTTATCATATTATTTCAAAAAAAAAAAAAAATACAATCAAACCAATTTCAAAATGTTTCACTTTTTACTCTATAATAAAAGGAAGAGTTCTAGGAGTTTAAATATATTGGGCAAATTTTTTTGAACAAATTAAAGAATATTCCAATCCTAGGGATTTTATGAGATGCAAAACGCATTAGATCATTGCAAGGAAAAATTGGGCTTAAACTATTATATTTCTCCAAAAGCTTTAGAATATCAAAAAGAATATTTGTTTCAAAACAAAAGGGGAAAGAAATCATCAAATATGACTCTAAAGAATTTGTTTGTCCAAAGTGTGTAGTAGGGCAAAATGAAGTACAAAGATTACAATCTAAGGTCGAATTTCTTAAAAAAGAATTGACCAGCTCTAACTTGAATCTACAAACAAAAGAATTGACTAAAAAAACCTATCTTAATTGGCTCAAAGTTAAGACTAGCCCTCAGCAAACGGCTAGTGGTAAAACTCAACAAATCTGTTGGTGGCTGGTAATTTGCCAAATATTACAAATGTTCTTTTTTCCACTATAAGTAAAGAATTATTATCTCCTATCTATAAGCCAGAAAACCTATATATAGAAGACCTAAAAACAAGGGTAAATATTTTTACTCATACCTTTCTTTCTCCATTACCATATAATTCACAATCCTATATCCTTGACCTTTTAAGCCAAAATGATAAAGATATTCAAATCTTTATTTTTGAGTGGTTATCCAATCATGACCAAAACCGCAACAACCATCCTGGTCTATTTATTACATGGGATAGCTTAAACCACAAAAACCTTGTACCTTGCCAAAATATAGACCAATATTGTGACGATATACCTATATCTAGAATTGAGTTTAAATGTCAGCTCATATATTCCATACCAAAAGCCAATATTGTCATGAACATGTATCATCTTCCTGTCCTACATTTTAAAAATGAAAAAATTATACTTACATCACAAAAACTGCTAGATTATGGTCATCTTGGTCAAGTTATGTTCTCTGAGCCTGTACAAGCCAACGACTTCAGTCGAAAAATTGCTATGGCAGTTTTAGGTTCTATGAGTAAAAGACAATCATTTGTTGAAATGTATGTTACCAGTAAACCCCCTGAATTTAACAAAGGTATTACTTGTCCTGCCCAACATAGAATCCAAATTTTCTTAATAAACCGAGCCAAAGCAATCCTATAAGACACTATACCTTGCCCTTGCCCTTGTCCTTTACCCATTAAAGTCCAAATCTCTCATTGAAACTCTTATCAAGTAGCTTCCATTTTGCAAACCGATTGGCGACATATTAAAGAAGTCTTATTGCAACAGATGTAATCCAATATTTATACTGTTTTGACTACAACAGAGACAATTCTTTTCCATTTACAGTCTCTCAACCAAGAATTAGATCAACACTATCAACACATCAAAGAGATTGAAGAAGCTGAACGTCTAAAAAAATTAGCTGACCGTTAAGACCTGTATTATAACAATAGTTCAATGAAGAATTTGACTAAAGTGTTGGTTGATGACCATAAGTGCTCACAAACAAGTCGGGTGACAAATAAAAAAGTAAAGTGCTCTGCAAAATCTTCTCCTTTTGTCAGAAGATTGGTCGAGCTCAGCACTACTTTCGCTCCGAATAACATCTTCCGCTCCACATATTTTCAAGATTGTCAGAAGAAAAATCGACATCAGAATCTTATCTCATCTTTCGCTCCAAACCACTAAGCACTACTCCACTCAATCCCGACTCCACTCCACATGATGAAGCTCCACTCCACTCAATCCTGACTCCACTACATTTTCACTCCAAAATAATTGATATCCTCTTCTTCTGTAAATAAGGATGAGCCCTCAACTCTGGTAGCATCGAAAATTCTCAGAAGCTCTTACCACATAAACATCGTTCTTTCTCTATTTTCTTGTAAAATAGTTCTAGTATTGTAAGCATAAAGCTCTTTGTAAAAAGCAATATTGTATGCGTAAAACTCGTTGTAAGAAGTAGTATTGTAAGCATAGGGCTCGCTTTATAAAGGCTTTTAAGCGATAAACAAGTAAGTGCAGTCTATTGTTCGGGGAACCCGAAAGGGAACACCCCATTTACCATATGTTTTACAAATAATCCTCTAGTACTATAATAATTTATTCTTGCTAATGAATAGTTATGTTTAAAAAAACTAGATTTTTTCAAATCTGCCCTATTATCTTTAGAATATCTAATATTCAAGGCATTCATTAAGGTTTGTTTGAAAAATTAAACATTTAGATAAGTTGAACTTTTAACAACCACTGAGTTAACCCGCTGGCTAAGTGTTGTTGTTTACGTGTTAAGGTGTTTTTGGGAAATAAACTGTTTTGGGATAAACATGTTGTTTTAGTTTAAAATTTAAACTGATCTATAATTAAGTTCAGACATTAAGAAAACACATTTTGAGGTATGATATTTTAGGCTAAGCAATGTGGAAATATCAAATGTTTAATGAAAAGTTTTCAGAAACAAGATAGGATTTTGCAGAGAATAAATATTATATAAACATGATTAGCTTTGTTGAACATACTCTGAATAAGAGGGTAAATAAGGGCTAGTACCAAGTAGGAAAAATCTTGAATTATTATCTTAAAATTTTTTATATGACTCCTCATAAAATTTATCGCCCAAGTAAGTTTAAGAACCCATATAATATATACTCAACAAAAAATAGATTTATAAGAAAAAGTCCTAATTATGATTAAAATAAAGACGCTAAACCTTTATTCATAGTTATTACCAACTTTAGAGAAATTATTAAGGAATCTTTTCCAAGAAGCTACAATAGAGTTGAACTTTTAACGACCACCGAGTTAACGCTTATGCTCTGATACCACTTGTTGTGACTCTGATACATTCAATTAATACATCAAGTTCGAAGTCTACAATATTTCAGTTGTTTCCCGAATCTATTTTAGTGAGACTTCTCACATATCTTTTGTAAATTTGCCTGATGCTCCTATATGGTGTGATGTGGTTCCATGTTCTAGAACTTTTCAGGAAAGTTGGATGTTTTATTTTTAATATTTCACTTTCATCTTGTACGTTTATTTTTTCTATTTTGCACAACCGTGGATTGAGGTGATCAAAAGTTGATAGTATTTCAGTAAAAGAGTATGTGTGTCATTTGGGCATGAAACAGAGGACACGCCATCAAGTATAAATGCTGGATTAAATCAAAGAATCAATAGTTGGAATCTTTATTTTAGTCTGATTGAGGTGTTCACAATTCCAAAGTTGTCTAAAAGTTATGTTTAGGCCTACAAAATTAGCAAAGGTGCCATTTCTTTGAGTGTTAGATCAATGTCAGAATTTTTAAGAGGATCATCTATCAAATGTGGGTTCTGTTATGCTATCATTCTTGATTTTGGTTGAAACAATGCCACTTGATTGTTCACCTGTAATAAACTTATGGATTCTCTGTTACCCTTGTTAGTAAATAATGATACAATATTACTAGTACTGCTTGGCTGACACCAATCAGTAAGTAACACAGAGAATAGAGTTGATAAATCAACTGATAAATATGGCTTTGAAAAGGTTACATAAATAATAATAATGAAACAAGATCAGTATATCCTAGTTCAGACAATAGACTTACGGAAACCAATCTACAAAAACTCCACAGCTACGAAGTGGTGGTGGTTAGTGGTGACAATAGACACCAATTTGGGTGAAACAATAAAGGCCAGCAGGAGTCAGTGGTACAAACTACAGCTTCAGTGCGGAGATTTCAAGCGTTACAAAATTGGAGGTGATTGGGGGAGACAAGAAGCCTGGAAATCTTTCAAACACCAAATTATTGAGCCTAACATAGCACAAGATGAGAAGGTGAGACCAATGAATGAAATACTCACATCAATCAACAGGGATAAAGACTAGTAGATGAAACACAAAGGGCTTGTCCTACCAGTGGCAATGCTGAACCTAAGGATCTGCACAGGGAAGATCTCATTGACCCGACCCATGAATTGGGACCTGAATACTCCAAGGAAGGTACACCTGAAACCTCTCATGATAGTTCGAGATCAGTGAACAGTTTCATGAACTTTAAGCTCAAATCCCTATGAGATTTCTACCAAAAATACTCGGTTGTGAAATTTCTAGTCGATTATTTTGTGCTTGGTATTCATAGTTACTGTAGTAATGATGCACAAAGCTGTACTCAGATTCCTGGACATCATGGTCAATATGTGCATGTCAAGGCAGGCCTGGTGAGGGAAGGGATATCACATGTACAAACCAAAATACATAAATTTGTCTGCAACAGTCCATGTGAGTCCCACAAAACAGATCAGATTGCAAATTTCGCCTTTCTCCAAGAATCTCCTCCCACCATCTCACAAATCTAAATTTTCCAAACAGCTTTGCCTAGTTACAAAAGATCAGTTCCTAAATTAGACCATAAAAAGTTCTGACATTGGATGAGATCAAACATTCATGATTAGGTGCACGCGAGAGTGAGGGGCTGGCTGTGTCATTTTTCTTAACTATGATTCGTCAACTGACTAGCTTTGAGGTGTGCAATCAGCTCATCCTGCAATGTACCACAAATCAAATTCAGTGAAGAAAATTTTCTAATAAATGTCAAATGCTAAACGTAAGGACCAGTTTGACATATCTGAAACATAAGTCATTACACAGTTTAACCAAAGATATTATGCATCTTACAATAGCAGTGGAAAATAAAAGATTCCCCACCAGACAAATCTTCAACATGATTATTCATTTTCAAACATTATCATAAATGTTTCTGAACGACATTCATGTGCAGTTTTCCGACACTAATGTTTGAGCATTTGTACACTATCAGTGTACCTTCTCTAGTTGATAACTTGCAAGAATGCAAATCACGTGTTTTCAAGTACATTTGTCGGACGGGTAGATACAGCAACAATATTTTTTTTGGAAAGAAAGATAGTGAAGAGTTCCATATAAAATTGCAAGCACTCTCACCTTCCTTCCTTTGGTGGACATGCCTCTTTCTTTGAGCATTGCCCGGAGCCTTTCTACAGTCAGACTCTGGAAATCTTTCTCAGCTGTACGACTACTTGATCCATCTACAACATCAAAAGCCAATCATAACTTTAGCTTCAAACAAAACAAACTTTAATGCTCGTGATGTAAAAAAATTGTCATATTGTAAAAGAACTTTTACAGTACATATACAACACACAGAACGCTAGAAGAGTAGAAAAGAAAGAGTCTCAAAATTAATTTACAAAAAAATGTAGAAAGTAACCTTGATGAGAAATCTCTCCCAGAATTTCCAAAAGCCAGGGTTTTTGTTGATGCACATATTCTAAACCACTCCCATTCATATGCAACTCAAGACTCCTGGACTCCAATCTTTTCCTAATGGCTTAAGTGATTCCAAAGACCTGGCCTTCATATAGAAACTTCTACTATGGACAACTGTTGTATATTTCGTGACACGATGCAATTGTTATATCAAATTTATGGACATTAAAAATTGCCGATGATTACATCAATATCTGAAAAAGGTGAAAAGAAAGTAAATATGATGCAAAAAGAAACAATCACCATGTGCCACACTAATAGATATAACAACAATCTCATAATTTCACATAGATATAACCACTTTCAACGTGCTTTCAGGCAATAATCTCATAATTTCATAAATAGATATAACAACTTTCAACGTGCTTTCAGTCAGCAATTTCATTAATTTTTTAAGATACAATCTTTATTAACAATCTTTGCCTGGTACAACATTGGCAGCTTTACAAGTATTAAGGTTCCAAAATAATACTATCCCAACTAGCATACAAAAGCAATCTCATATTTCATAAATATAACAACACCCACATTGCCCCAAACTGCAACCAGAAGTTCCACAAGGATATGACAAGCGTACGATGGGGGGAAAATGGCTAGGGGACTCATCCACAACATTGCATCCAACACAGATACTATCATTACTCTCTCAAAAGAACATGTCTAGTTGGGAGCCACTTCCAAGCATAGGGTTGGCAGTGGGGCGGATTTTTACGGATATCCGCCCCACCCAATCCGTATGGGGCGGATTTGGATATGGCTAAATGGGTTTTCGGGTGATTTTGGGTATCCAAAAAATATCCGTTTACTATTCGGGGCGGATACGGTTTTAGCCATATCCGCCCCGCAGGCCCCGCGGATATCCGTTTATCCTGCTCAAACTACTATAGTACCCTTATCCCTAAATAAGTATTAACTAAACCTAACTAAACCCTTATCCCGAAAAAACTATCCTTCCCCTATATAAGAAATTACAAAAATACCCTTCCCTATAAAATGAAATTAAACCCTTTTATCTTTCCATCTCACATTCTCCCCCTCCCCTTACCCCCCTCTCGTCAGTCGTCTCCACTCTCTCTCAAAGCAGTCCCTCTCAAAGCAGCGAAGAACGAAGGCCGTTCTCAAAGGCAGCAAACGTCGGCCCGTCGTCCCTTCTCTCTCAAAACAGAAGCGAAGGTCCCTTCTTCTCTCTCAAAACAGCGAAGGGTGGCAGAACCCTCCCTTCTTCTCTCTCAAAACAGTGAAGGCTGCGAAGGCGAAGGGTGATCAAGATCTCGATCTCTCTCAGATCTGACATCAAGATCAAGATCTCGATCTCAGATCAAGATCTCGATCTATTGAGATCGGGATCTTAATCTGAAATCAAGATCTGATATCATCTGAGATCGATTTTTTTATTTTTATTTTTATTTTTTAGATCAATATATCAGATCTATCAGAGGTCGAATTTTTATTTTTTTTGTTATAATTTTCGTATTAATTTCTTTGTAATTTTTGTAAGTTTTTGTAATTTTTGAATGGATTTTTGGATCTTTGTAATGTTTCTGTAATTTCTGTTATTTTTTTTTTTGTAATTTTTTTTAACAATAAACGGATTGGCGGGGCGGGGCAGATATCCGCCAATACGCTCTGGGCGGTTACGATTTTTAATAAAAAAATTGCAAACGGATTGGTGGGGCGGATCGGGGATCCGTTAGGAATGACGGAGCGGGGATGGATTTGCTCAAATCCGCCCCGTTGCCATCCCTATCCGGGCACAACCCACAGAAAAAGTCCAATTCTAGGTGGAAGCGTTTTCATCCATGCCCTTTAGTGGGGAAAGCATATGCCATCCAAAGGCACCTTAAGACCCATCATCAAGAAGAAAAAAGGGTTTAACAGAGAAATACCTATTCTATCCGACTCCAATTCCCGATCATCTTCCACCTTTCTTTTTTATTCATTCTTTAAGTTTGAGCAGCGTAGGGTTTTTATTGGACCTTAGAACTACTTAAATGCCTTTGGCAGGGATCGGGTCATGGCCTTGTGATACAATCTGCCACAAGTCTTATGAGTTGAACTAGCACCATCGGCAATCATCTTCCTCTATCATAGCAAAACTAGGCTAAGGAGCAAAAGCAACCAATTCTATTCGTCTATCTCACAACCAAGTAAATATTTTCCAAGGAAATCATAAAATGTTTCAATTCCATGACTTTGCCCACTCTCACTTTGAAGTCAGATAATGGCCCATCCTTTTTTGAAGATAACATCAACATCCTATGAAAAGCCTCTTTGAAAGGTCCTCCTCAAACCTAATTATCATGCCAAAATTTTATATCCGTTTACCATTATCCACTTTGAGGCTCCTTGCATAAACTTGGATTCCAAATAAGAAGAGAAGTGCTATCTAACCTAGTTGGGAACCCTTTAATCATGACTAAGGTTGTAATACACTAGGTTGACTCTATTCTCCTTTACAAGAAATCTTCCTCCTTTTCAAAGTCCCAAAGCCAATTTTCGAGGAATTTGGTTCATAGATTTCATGGTTCATAAGTTATGTAGTTAAAATGGCGTTATAACGCTGATATAAGAAGATGAATAGTCGATCGCCGGTCGACGGAGAACGAGAAAAGAAGATGAATAGTCGATCGCACTCTCTTGTGATCTCACTTTTATACGAATAGAAGATTTATTTATTTATGTTTTGATGGTTTTAAATTTAACGTTATGAACATGATTTACTTTTTTACTCTATAATACATTAATACTTAGTGGGGGTATAAAAAAATATTTCGTTATATATCGTTATATCCCATTATAACCCATAAAACTCCTGGACCGTTACGGGTCCCGTTATTTGTTTTAACTGCATAGTCATAAGAAACTCTATTTGGAGAATTCCCTTATAAGGTTTGGTACAAGGGTTATGATAGGTCCCTGGTAGATAAAAACTAATTAAATTTGACTATGAGTATTATGATTGCTCTAAGTATTAACCATATCAACTCTCCACCTCAGAAATCCAAAAGCTAAACATTACTATTGTAGATGAAATTTCCTGAAACATCCAAAGCATTTGTATCATGTGAAAACCTGTAAAGATGGGCATTTTTGTCTTCATGCACGGTTTTGAATGGTTGTAACAATATTTTGCTGCATGGCTCTGTAAGAATGATTTACTACTAGAACTTGCTCAGTTGTCTTATTGTGATCTGCAGCAACCATAAAAGCTAGATCTTAAAGAGAGTGTTTCAAGAATTATGTTCTCATGACAGGGTGATTTGGTTCATCTAGAAGCTACTCACAGACCAGGCAACCATCATTCAGTGATCTTTATACAACTTCATTTCTCCCATTCTAAAACATTAAGGAAACCATTCATAATAAACACATACTGAAAAACAAAATTGAACCAAAAACATTTAATTTACCCCACCCAATCAACAAAATCTGATTCATGCTACTGTTTTTATTTCGGTAAGTTGGTTCGGTAGAACCTGAAGGTGACTGAAAATATCCACCAGATATGTAGATTTATGTTTGTGTGCCCAACATTTGACAAGGACAAATATTCATATTCTGGATTAATTTCATTATTCCACTTTGGTTGTACCTTTCATGTGTGTAAATGACATATAGGAAAGATTAAATGCAAAGAAGCAACTAAATATATGCAAGATAAGTATTTGTGTAGGAGTTGGATTTGGATGAACAAAGCAAATTTCATGTGCATAGAAGGATATAACGTAACGTACTTGGCTGAGAAATACGAGACTCCGAGGCTGTATTTGCTTTTTTAGTTGCAATCCTGCCGTCTGCAGGTCTGTCAGCAGCTCTAAGAAAACAAACGAAAGCTCGATAAGAACTCTAATATTGCTGCAAATAAGCTAAAAAGAATGGAAACTCCAAATTTCTTAAAAAAATGGGAGCAACTACAAATTGAGAGGACAGCTCTTCACAAACCTTTTCCTCTAAATAGGCTACCAAATAAAGTCCACAAATGGAATTCCGTGAGGATTTCTAAAAAGGCCTATAAGTGAGTCCCTACATATGAAACTCTAAGAATTAAGTGCCACTGAGCATACTCATTTTATTGAAATCCTCAATTTTTTGGGTTGGCTAAATGTCATATTTGATAATTAAAACAAAAGAAAGGGGTTTTCAGTTTCACATTGGAAGAAACCTAACTTAGCGGTGGCAGTTTAAGACACGACAAGAATATGCAACACAATTATTAAATGGGTCGGTTTGGCTTGAAGCCTCAACATGTTGGACACAATTATCTCATCTTATTGACTAGAAGCCTCATGAAAACCCTTTTTGTACAATACATATATAATTTAAAATTTAGAAGACATAATTGACTTATTACTCTTAACAAATGTTGAGAAATAATGTGTTAGTTCGAGATACGAACAAAGTAAACAACCATGTATATAATTTTTTCCACACCTCGTCTATAAATATTTTCATCCATTGATCGAGATGATGGTAAGAGGCTACCTAGAATTGGAGAACAAGTTCAGACTGCGTATCCATGCCATGAAATATGGTTAAGACTGAGTTTCCCTTTCTATAATTTATTTTGTTTCACTTCTTATATCTTATCTGGTTTTCTTTCCATAATCCAACGCGATTTCCGTGCTCGACCATAGGTTTTTCCTCGGGTTTAGGTGTTTGACCGTTGGTTTTCCTCAGGTTTATAAGTTTCCCCTATGTCACGTTTTCGTTTTTCACTTGATTGCCTACAGCCTACCAAATATGTAACTGACCGTTTATGTATATAACTTAATTATATTTTACGTGTGGCATGTGCATGATGAAACCTTTGTGTAAATGATTGGTAGATTGGAGGAGCATAGCGTGGAATATAACTTGGGTGCTCCTCAAAGGGGGGTTTTTTTTGTCTCTTTATTTGAGCGGACTTTAATTCACAATAAAATCCTCACCAAGATGATAGGAAGAGGAAACTCTTATTGTCATTGTGTAGCTACCTATGTCAACCAAGAGAACTTTTTATCTCCTCTCAATACATTATCCTTTCTCTTCAACTTCCTTTTCATGTCGGGCGCTTTGGAAGATTTTTATAATATAAATTGTGAATAGGAAGAAAGTGACTGTTATGTAATTTTTGACAAGATAAATGGTTAGCAGAGCAACCTTGAACCTCCAAATTCAAAGAAGTATTTCATATCTCTTTGATAAAATAGGGTGTTGTTATGTCTGCGAATGGAATCAACTGGGACTTCTAGGGGCGCCGGGGTTGGTTGAGGGATAATAAAGTAGACATTACCATGAAACTGGTGGGAATTATTCAGCTAATAGTGATTGGATAGACGGCAATGAAACAGAAAATTAGTAAAAATTTTCAGTGTTAAAGACTTCTGCATGAAGACCATCCACAGCCCACCAAACTATTCTTTAGCCCTACAATTCCTCTTTCAAGTTATCAGACAATGTCTTTTAGCGGAAATCCCCCCCGGACTAAATGTCGTCTTCTGGATTTCTCATTTCCCACGTTTCTTGTAGTCTTATGGCCTTAGCTCCTGCTCATTTGTAACTCTATGATATCAAAAATCTTTTGCTTGTTATATTTTAATCTTGTGGCTTCTTGAATGAAATATGTGTTTAACGCCCAAAACAAACAAAAATCATGTGCATCTTAGGAGGAGCATCCAGGTTGAAGACTTGGATTGCAAACGGGAAGGTCATCCAACTTGGATGGTAGCAAGAATGTAAATATCACTTGGCCCAATTAGTCAGGTAGGGCTTCATTTCTGATATAATGATATTTAGATGGATCAAAACCCAACAAAAAACAGAACACAAACCTCTTGCCTTTCCATTCTCAACTGTAGCTTTACCCTTTGCATCCTTCGAGACCGAATCGTTCTTCTGTTTTTCGAGAGCTCTGATCAAAATGTTTGTTTGGTTTGTTTTTATTAACTGACCATCTGCAAATACAGAAAGTGTAACATTTACATGACAGCTAGATTTAGACTTGATACACTAAATAATAAAAAAGTGTATTGGGAGTACTCCTCCGTAAACAAAATAGAATTTAAAAAATGAATAGTTAAACATTACAACAAAGAATATGAATTATTAACAAACATTGATCTATTGACGCGATATACCATAAAAAAAATTAATAAATCGACAAAGTAAATCAGTGAAGAGTTGTATGTCTGGAGATACCTAATTGTGTTCCAGCATTGAATATTTCTCATATGCATAGCCTCGGATATATAAACTTAAGAGGGGGCAGAGCAAGGACATTCACAATAAAAAACAAAGATCTTGAAAAAATGCCCTCTGATGGTACCAATTACAATATCAACATGAAGAGTACAGAAGATTATATTCAAAGTTCAAAACTCAAAATGGTACCATTGGTTTCCGGTTAATATTTGCAGACAATTTGTAAATACAAACGAAAATACAGACACACCATGATGTTTACTGATGCATGCAACACCCCTAACAGTTAGGGTGCGCATTTCATCTATGTTTAAGATTTATCTTGTAATTCCATTTCTGGTATGCTTTTTAGTTGTTGTTTTTTTTTTTTTTTGTCTTTTTTGTCTTTTTTTTTTTTTTACTAAAACCACTTCTACTGGATAAATGTAATGGCTGGATGTAATGAGTTCATCATAGGTGAATTGACAAGAAGGATTTAATCCTTGACGGAAATTATTGAGTTGATCAAAACATTGATTTGTATGCATCAAACCACTACCACACGATCAGAATTCAAAACACACATCATTAGGGAAAAATATGAAGGCATTAAAACTTGAGAGGCGAAAATTACCCGGTGGTGATGTATCATGCTCACAAATGCAAACCCGCATCCTATCCTGCACAAAGTTGTTAAATGTGTAAACGCCAAATCCACAATGAAAAAACAACAGTATTGTGAGACAAGTATAGCACCACTAAATCCACAATAAGAAGGGCCGGGGGGGGGGGGGGGGGGGGAACAAAATTTTAAAGTTGCTCGTAATGTTAAGTAAGAAAGACACAGAGACGGAGAGTTAACAAAAAAGTGATGCTTCCTCGAAAATCCATAAAGGCAAATTATACATATTGAAAATCTTATGACATATATTACATAGTTCCATAGCCACTTTGAAAATAAACCATGCATCTTCAGGACTGAATGCCAGAATTTCACCTCTGGTGTGGCTTATCCTTACTTTAATCATATTTGGAGGGATTTAACTCCACCAATAAAGTGTTAAACTGAAAAACAGCTCTTACTTCAAACAAAGTTGTTACTTGCAAAGGAAATGGATTGGGGAGAAATCAAATGCAATGGTTTACAGATTTGGGAATGTGCAGAACAAAAAAGTGTTTTGAAAAAGTGTTTGAAGGATATGAATTTTCAGGGGATTGGGGCATATATTTGGGGCCCTCTCAGGGACATAAGATACTTTGAAGTTGTCATGTACCCCCCTTCTTCTCTGTATTATGGATAATACAAATACTTCACGAAGGATCCTTCAATGATTGCCATCTTAGATGCACACGGATCACAATATTATTTCTTTAAAAAAAATTTGTATCATAAACTTGCGTCGAGGATTTTAGGCTCTCAAGCCTAATTGGTAGTCATGAAATCTTTGTTAACGCTTAAAGATTTAACTAGAAGGATGAAGAAAACAACACTTGTGGGCAGAAATTCAACCATTGTGTTCTATATAGATGATGACTAAGACAACAATGTGACCACCATTGTTAAGATCTTCTCAAGACAAAAAAAAACAACTCTGAAGGACTTTCTTCTTAAAAGAGAAGCTATGGGTGCATGCATGTACTTCACATGATATGTGACACGAAATCTTTTAGTTAATTAAATGGTATGCAAAAAGTATAAGGAACCCATATTGGGTTCCCTCAACCATTGAACTTTCTTTCAAGAAAACTGGAAATGACGTATTGCATCCAAAAACAAAATTATTGGGGTGCCTTTGATTTTTTTTCCATGGAAAACCATAACAATAGTAGAGATTAGAGAATAACTGAGAAAATTTTCTCCTGAGTTTTCCATGTAAAAATATTCTTACCCCTTAGAAAGTTTTTTTTCCCATTATTTTGGGGGAAGATATGTGGTGGAAAGTTATTATACTCATCCATTCCTTTCTCTCATCTTTTCCACTATATTTTCAGTATTTTATGGTTTATATACAAATGAAGTACACCCTTCGATTCCCTTTTATTTATTTCATGATTTAATCTTTACATCCTTTTCTAGCTGTCATTTTTCTTCAAGCTTTATTTCATAGTCTTCTATCACTCCATCTCACTCCATCACAATTCCTTTTTATCAATCAAACAGGACTTCAATGAGATTAAAGATAAACAAATATTCATTTTGTTGCTGTTTGACTGATAAAAAAAGAATCACTCCACCACAATATCAACTTTCATATTCTTAATTGGCAGTCTAACAGCCTCAAAAGTTATTCATGGAAGGTCATAAACAACGGGTTGGATCTATTACGCACAAGGTTTTTGTTTGTAACAAGATTGATGCTATCTCCTTATAGTCTGTCATTCTTCATTTCGATCAAGAGCCTGGCATTTGAATTACTCTTTAGGCTCAACTCATTAGATAGTGACGGTTTTCGTAAGGGAAAAAGAAAACAAGGAAGCACGCAGTTAGTATGGGTAGGCAATCATGTTTGAATCTTTTGTAAACTAACTTGTAATAAAAATAAAATGATGCAAACACCCTTTCTCATTTTTGGGTTCCCTCGAAATTCAAAAGATTACAAACAAGTTATGGGAGTGGGGTTCCTTTACACTTGACACCATGTAAATAAGAAATTTTAGCATAAAGATAGTAACACACTTGCACACAAAGGCCGCAACACCTTCTTAAACAAAAAAGAGTTCACATTTGTGGTTTCAAAGGGGACTGCAGGGCTGAACTCAACAAACAATTGAACCCAACTAAAACATAAAGTTTGACTTCCTTTATTGATCTATTTGATAGTAGAATAGGATTAATGCACACCTGATTTATCTACCAGTAAACCCAACTACGCTCTAAAAAAGCACCAACATTCAAATTCGAGGGCGGCTGGTTTGTGTTCAGTAAAGTTGAAATGTTTACTTGCATTCCTTAGTAATGACGGTAAATTGATTTCGATGATCTAATACACAACACACCCAATGCCCCCAGATTAGAGGGTTACTGCCCAAACATTTCACAATTAACATAAAACCACAAAATTTATAAGCAATTTGATGAGAAATGGGGAATTAAGAAACGGAGAAGATGTGTTAGGGTTTTGGAGAAGAGATGATTACCAGATTGGTGGGGGCATTGGAGGAGTAAGAGAAGAGGCCTCTGCACGGGAGGTTGGACAGGTACTTTGCGGCTCCTCCTCCGCTCACCATTGCCGCCGCTGACGATGAAGCGGCAGAAGCGCCTTTAGGTTTATGTAACTTTGAAGAAGAAGAAGAGCCCTCTTCCTTCGTTCCCCGCATCATGGCATCTATACATGATATAAAGACAGAGGAGCTTTTTGCACTTTACCCCTAATTATTTTCCCTAAAACAACTTTAACATCCCAAATCACCGAAGATTATTTACCTTTTAGCCCCTTGCTAGTTTAGACGAAACCCTACTTGGGTGCCATGCCATTTGTTTTTTAAATTCGCTCCAACAACCATTTTGTGTATTGACTATTAAGTCAATGGATTTAACTTCTGAAAAACATTACAATCCTTTAAATGTCTGAAATGCGCTCACGTGATTGGTATGTGAGGGTTATGTTGCCCATTATTCTTCTACGATTTGGTCTGTGTGTGAGAGGGCAACTGTGAGTGAGGGAGACTATGAGAGAGGGGGGTGACGATTGAGGGAGAAAGGGATAGTGGTTGAGGGAGAGAGGAGAGCTGGGATTGAGCTTGGACTCCATGAAGGCGACCACGGAACTTACATCTTGCTACCATGGCTGGTTGACATTGTGATGTTGTTGGAGAGGTAAGTAAAGTCTGATTTTGTGTTTTTTGTATGCTGGAATTTTTGTAGAGTTTTGACTGCACGAAATAATTTTTGGAGAAGATTGGTACCAAACAGTGAGTGTTAGAATAATGTGGGTGCCAACAAAAAAATTTATAAATTGTTTAGCTAACTTACATTATTTGTTAATGGCCAGGATATTTATCATATGCACACTTCTTCTATTGCCCATGGGTATACAGTGTGTGAGGTGCAAATCGATGCTCTGGATTGATGATGTTGACCACTTCCGATGAATGACTAGCATTAAGTAAGAAGTACCTTCAATGTTAATTCCTAACTTGTAGCAAGTTTAAGTGGTTGGAAGATGTTATGAAAGAGGTTGAGGCAAAGATTGAAGAAGATAAAATTGATCTTAAAGGAATGTCTATCAAGGTTGGAGGAGCATCTTTTTCGAGTGACATCTCAAAAGAATATTTTCACTGTAACTTAGATGGTCACTAGTACAAGGAATGTCCTTGAAAAAATACCATATGCCCGAAAAGATGCTCAACACCAAGGCAACTTTTGAAATCTCACCGACCATGGAGTCTAGGTAAGAAATTCTTACTGTACGACAATTATGGTAGCTCCCAGTGGTTACAAGACTATTTGAAATAAGTGAAGACAACTTCGACACCACTTGCAACTGTACGTATGATTCTACCTACATAGAGTATGAATGTGAAACCACCTAATATAAATGTCAATTTTGAAATGGAAATGAATTGAACAACTTTTGTGACGAATTCAATAATAAGCTAGGGTAGTGGGAATTGGAGGTTTATCAGTAATGAATGTTAGTAAACTATGTTATTTTTATTTTTTATGAAGTTTTCTATGTAATAAAGTTTCATTTCGTGTAGTGTGTATAAAAGTGTAGCCGAGCAACCCCATGCATTTAATTACATAGCTTAATGGTTATAACAAAAACAACCTTCAACATAACACCTAATGACTGCAAAACAACACTCTACATATCACCTATTGCCTGCAAAATATAGCACCTAATGGCTGTGACAAAATAACCCTCAACGTAGCAACTAATGACTACAAAACAACACTCTACATAACACCCAATGCCTGCAAAATATAACACCTAATTGTTGCGACAAAACTACCCTCAATATATAACACCTAATGGCTACAAACTAGCATTCTACGTAGCACCTAATGCATGCAAAGTATATCACCTAATGGCTGCAACAAAACAACCCTCAACATAACACCTAATGGCTGCAACACAACACTCTACATAACACCTAATGCCTGCAAAATATAGCACCTAATGACTGCAAAACAACACTCTACGTAGCATTTAATGTCTGCAAAATATAACACCTAATGACTACTACAAAACAAATCTCAACATAACACCTAATGGTTGCAAAACAACACTCTACATAACACCTAATGTCTGCCGTTGATAAAAAATACAATGCAATTATGCCATGCAATACAATGCAACCCTGTAACAATGCAATGCAACAATGAACAACATAGCCTGCAACCCTGGCATGCAATGCAATGCAACCCTAGAACAACACAACCTGCAACAGTGAACCGAATTTGTATTACATGCCTGGTCAATAATGAACAATATTTGACTTACATGCCCAATCAACAATAAACCATATTCGTATTACATTGTTTGTCAACTTCACACAAAATACAAATACCATGACATCTACCAAAAAACATACATGCCATGGTATGATATGTATCACCAACTACCTATATCCCAAACACACTGATCAACAACCATTTTTTCTAACCTGTACCATGGCATCTATTCAAAAACTGATATGCCATGTTATGTATCAACAATTATACGATACATACCAAAAAACTGAAATCTATAACCAAAACACATTGTTTGTAACTATTTTTTCTAACATATACTATGACATCTACCAAAAAAATGACATGTCATGGTTACAAACAACAACTATATGTACCAATTACACCAAAAAAGTAGGAAAAAACACCAATCTTTTCCTATTTTCCTAGGACTGAGTCAAAATTTGACTCATCATAAAGAAACCTTCTCCACTGGCAGATGGAGTACAAGGCATTGCATTGATACCCTCTTCCATCATCTTCCTCTTTATTGGACCACCACCACCAAGTGTATTGCCCAGTCCTACAATAGTTGGCCTTCTCTCAGTATTAGCAGCAGCTAAGCCTTTTGGAAGTAGTCTTGTTGTGCTCATATTGTTTGCATTCCTTGCATCTTTTTTAGTTTTGTTTTGGTCCCTTCTCCTATTCTTAATGGATCCCTTCTCCTCATCTTCACCCCTTCTCTTATTCTTACTAGGTCTCTCAGCATGCCTATGAAGTAGAGGAGGCTTAACAACATGCAGTGGTTATGACAACAAAACATGCAAGTCACAACTACGCCAATGATCTACTAAATGTGATGTGAAAACACAATGAAATTAAGTATTTTATCTGATGCCAATAACTTGGATCTCAACTGGGTGTACATACAAGTCATATGCAGCTATGTAGGCTTCAACTGAAAAGTATGGACTATAGTATCTACATGAAACATAAAATAAATAAAAGCAACAACTTGAAATAAATTAAACTTACAAACAACTTGAAATAAATGAAACTTACTTTGGAAATTCATTCCTTGTCGAAATAACAATAGCATATGCATGTTCATATGGTAGACTCGGGATTTCCATTGATAGTGGTTATATGCCTACGATACTTTTTTTAGCATCAACAAAGTATTTTCAACCCTTGGCAAAACCCCACCATTTTCCTTGTTTTTTTACATCAATTTTCCTTTGTATACTGCATATTCATTACCATCCTTTGAAACCTCTAACCATTTTGATTATGGGCATCTTACTCAACTCTAGTATCATCTTGTTAAATGACCCTGAAAAGTTGTTTGTAATGTGTTCATACTTTGATGTAGTATCAAAGTGTGACCTTGCTCAATGAGAAAAACTCATTTCCAACCATTATTTTGCCTTGGGCTTATCGGTCTCAATTTGTTTCATTTCCAATTCAAACTCATCTACCCTGTAAGCACTTGTAGCAACCCAACTTAAACTCTCCATGTGAGAACCCTTATAGATATTTTTGAAATTTTGGCACATTTGTCTGAAATTGTAGACAACATCACTCCACCATACTTTCCCTTCAGAAAACAACCATCTAGACCTACTCAAGCTTGCTTAAAAGCTACACACAACCCTACAAAGTTGTAATCAGTAGGATCCTTCAACTACTCAATTATACTCCCTGGGTTGTCTTTCAAGATTTGTCTACAAACTTCAGAGACATAGGTAAAAATTTCACCGTACCTCCATAATTTTTTTCATTACATTTGTTTTTGGCATTGTAAACAGTCTTGTAACTGATCTGTACCCTATGCTCATCCCAAAGGTATTGCTTGATGTCATTAGGCCTGAAGTTTTTGTTAGTTCTAACAAAAGGGTTCAACCACTTCAACAACCAAATAGCTTGAACTATTGTATTTTCCCCCTTTTATCACCATTGCATGTGTGCGTTGATGTCTGTTCACTAGGTAGTCTTCTTACATAAACCCTGCAAGTGCAGGTAGGATCTTTGCACATCAGATCAATCTTCGAGTTGTCATTCTTGGACTGCTTGTATTCAAACTTGTTGATGATTGTATATTTTCTCATCCATTGCCTACACTGCTTCATGGTATCCCATTTCATCTTCTCATGTAACTCTGAAATAGGCGGAGGCATACCCATTCTAGTCTCTTCATTTTCATTCATGCATGAAGTACTTCTTGCAAATGCAATGAATTCATCCTTTCTTCTTCTACTAGGCCATCTTCATCTTCAGAACTTTCTTCATTTTCATCACTCAACTCATCATCTTCATCTGTTTCAACCCCTCCTTCAACATCCTCCCCAACATCGTTCACATGTGATTCTCTTAACTGTTTTCCCCGTACCAACATGATCATTGTCATAGGGCTTTTCAGCATCTAGGTGGTCAATATTCACAAGTATACATTCAAACTAAGCCAATGGCAATGATGATGGTACTTCTTCATCTTAATCATCCTCACCAATGAATGGAGCAAAATCCCTTGGTAGAATAGGTTTTGGTCCACTCACTAATGATTCAACCTAAGTTGCACTCACTGAAGGTTCAGCTTGAGTTGCACTCACTTAAGGTTCAGGCACTGATGGTTCAACCATTGTTGGTTCTTCCAGAATATAAATCGCTGCTTCTGTGTCAAGCTCAACAACTTCATAAGCTGCATCACCAAAGTCAGCTTCAATCTTTTCATCATGATGCATCTCATTAAGTTCGTCATCATAAGAAAGAATGAGAGGGTTACCAAGGTCTGCGCCTTCCCCTTACAATTGGTTTAGAATTCTTCCAAATTGAAGTTGATCTAAGACCATACTTCTTTTATGAGGGACCATACAATGGTTTGGATGAATTTAGATTATGCTTAGAAGGCTTTGGCTTCAACTTGGGGGTTACTGAATTTGGATTTTGTAAATAGACATGACAAAAGGTCTTGTTACTGAACGGTGAACCTCGTTGTTTTAATGTTGTCCCGTAAATACAATAAGTCAACATCAATTTTCATTACTTGGACACTTTAATCAATAATACAAATCCATGTAACTGTAGCATCCTTGATTCCACACAGCTTCTCAATGTCATCTTTTAGATCCTTCAAACAGCATTCATCCCCATCAATATCTTTCAAAGTCGTAATTTTTTCTATTCATGTAAGTAGGACTATCACTTGCCTAGTGGCCACCATGATGAACTAAACATGTCACCCCGTCATGTAGAGCCATCACTGCCTCAAACATATAACAAGATATATATATATATATATATATATATATATATATATACATGAAAAAATTTCAAAATACATGTGGCAATTGCAAGATAAGTAACTAATCTATTTAAAACCAACCAAAATTAATATAGCATAATATACAGTCAAAACAGTGGTTGATATACACAAAACAAAAATATACTAATATAGTGTTTGATATAAATGAAAATATAAATATACAACTAAAAATATAGTCTCCAAGTCAAAAATTTACATAGTTAATGAAGAGCAAGTTACCTAATAACCTATGTCATGGTGGCTAATCCATCCTTAATTATTGGTTCTTCTTCACTAGTGTGTACGGTGAATGAACCATAACTCAAATTCACTTAATGCCTTGCAACACACTGAAAATCCACTTACATAGATCCAAGGAAACATTTATGACTACACAATAATAAGGTACTAAGATCATACGTATGATCACGTAATCAACAAGAAACACCCAGATGATCCAAGCAAAAAGTACTATATATATATCCATTCAATTACGATCATATCAACAAAAGTAAATTAATTAGCCAAAATCAAACAAAATGTTAGAGCTTTCATATTTGCTCAAGCTCGGATGAATGTTGCATTGAAGTTGGGTCACAGTTGATGGTGAGTCACAACCGAAAGTGAATGGTAGTTGAAGGCACAAGTTGAACCAAGCTCACTCTCCCTCTCTCCCTTAGTTGACAAATAGCCCATCTCTCCCACTCTCCCTCTCTCCCACAGTCGACGAACAACCCCTCAACAAACAACCCCTTTTCCTTTTCTCCTTCCGTAACAATATCCCTTTCTCCCTCCCTCCAACGATATTTCTCTCCCCCTTAATCAAATTGAGCAAAATTTGGTGTTTAGGGTTTGGTAAAAAAAAGGGAAAATAACCCTCATGTGCCAATCACTTGAGGGTATTTCAGACATTTAAAAGATTGTAATCTTTTCCAGTAGTCAAACCCATTGACTTAAAAGTTTAATACACGAAATGGGTGTTAGCCTGAATTTCAAGAACAAATGGCACCCAAGTAGGGTTCACCTAAACTAGTGGAGGCTAAAAGGTAAATAACCCAATCATCAATTATTGGATTTGCCTTCCAACTATAGAGTTTCCATGCCATTTTTAAGACTCCCACTTTTTTGACACCATCACTTCTGCTGAAGCGCAACACCAACATTTTTTTAATGGGTTGAATTACACTACCAATATGAACCCTCTCTCACCCACTGTTCATTTTTTCCACCTTTTCTTCTATCTTTAGTGCAACTGACAGAGCATCACCACCTCACCCGCCCCGCCATCTCGATTGCACCATTTTTCCTCTATTCCTCTTATCCTTTCTTCTTCTTCTTCTTATTTGTTCTTATAATTTTCCTCCCTATTTGTTCTTATAATTTCCTCCCCTCTATCTTTTTTTCTCTTCTCTTCTTCTCCATCACCGACTGCATTACCGTGCCCTCGCCTCCTTTTTCTCTTTTCCACTTTGTTTTTCTGCCCTTGACCAAATTCTTGCGTGTGGGGGTTCTCCACTCGCATAGACCTCTACGCGTGGGGGTTTTCCACTTGCAATAATATGCTCGAGGGTAGAGGAAAAATGATAAAAGAATGAGAGGGTAAAAATAAGATATGAGAAGAAGAGGAACAAAAAGAACAAGAAGAAATGGCAAAAACAATAATAAAATATGAAAAGAATAACAATAGAGGAAAAAGGAAAAGGAAAAGGAAAAAAAAAGGTGTGACTGGTCGGCAGGCAGGCTGGGCAAAACGCTGTTGTGGTGGTGGTAGGGTGAGGCATTGCGGTCGTGTTGTTGTTCCTTGAAAGAGAAACTAGGAAAATAGAGGGAGAAAAGAGAGGTGGTTGTGTGTTTTTTGTTTATATTGGTGTTGTGCGTTTTAGAAAGTAGGGGTGGTGGTGTCCTTCAACAGAAGCGGTGGTGTCAAAAAGTGGGAGCCATTTTTTAAATGACAAACCACCACGGAATCAAGATCAGTATCGGGATGCTCCTCCCTAATCAGCTCTAGGAGCTCCAATCTACCATGAACAACCTCGGACGAGATAAAGGGCTTCCTGCCTGACACGTCGAAGTCCACCGCTCCCAACATGGCCTCATAATGTGAATGCTCATTTGCCAGCAACCGATTCGCCTTCAAAGCACGTGAAGCCCCTTATCAACTGCGGCTTCTAGCAGTTGCTTTTCGATAGCCCATTCTGCCTCCACTTGCTTCCTTTCGGCCTCCATACCCTCACGATCAATAACAATGCCAGAAGCCTGCAACATACCTTCCAAGGAGCACCAAATCTCGGACTTGTATCCTCCACTGCGAGGGTGTAGATAGTCTGGAAGGTGGGAGCCTAGCCAGTCCCAAACTGATTCCGATGGCTTGCCATGGAACCACTACTTTTCAGCGTGGCCGCTAAATGACCAAATCCTAGACTTGTAGCCTTCACTGCGAGGGTGTAGATAGTCTGGAAGGTGGGAGCCTAGTCAGTCCCAAACTGATTTCAATGGCTCACCATGGGACCATTGTTTTTCAGTGTGGACGCCAAATCACCAAAACCTGAACTTGTAGCCCGCGCTGCAAGGGTGTAGATAGTCTAAAAGGTGGGAACCCAATCAGGCACGAACTAATTCCGACGATTTGCCACGGGACAACTGTTTTTCGGCGTGGCCGTCGAACCCTCCCAAATTTGTAGCCGGATGCACATAGGTGTAGATAATTTGGAAGGTGGGAGCCTAGTCAGTCTCGAACTGATTCCGATGGTTTGCCACGGGACCACAGCTTTTCAACCTGGTCGTCAAACTCCTTTCAAATCCGTAGCACCCACCGTGCCGGGGGGTGTAGATGGTTCGAAGGTGGGAGCCTAGTCAGCCCTGATCTGATTTTGACAGCTTGCCACGGGACCATTGCTCATCAGCCTGGTCGCCAAACTTTTACTCCCCGAACTATTAGGAAAGTGGGAGCCTAGTTAGTCCTGAGCTGATTCTGACGGTTTGCCACTAGACCACTATTTTTCAGCCTGGTCGCCAAACTCTTACTCCCCGAATCCATTACCCACTTTAATTGGACATAAACGATTCGGAAGGTGGAAGCATAGTTAGTCCTGAACTGATTTCGACGGCTTGTCGTGGGACCACTACTCTTTAGTCTGGTCGCCAAACATGAATCTAGCTGAATCAGCGTTTTCACGCTCAAACGGATTGATATTCTAATATTAGCGAAGATCATTTGCACCGATACAAAGGTCGTAAGGCCAATGCCCAGATAAAAACTATTTAGGATGCCAGCCCAAGCATACGACGCCTGACTCGCCACGAACGCTCTGACACATACACTCGGCCATCGCAATTCACTCTTAGCAGCAACTGCAGCCGACCAGTCAGACAAACATGGTAAGCCTCAAACAACTTACCTCGGGAACAAGACACAACTCGGACAACCCAGTCCCAGCTAAATTGTTAGCAACATGCCGACTATCGGACATGGCTACGCATCAACAACCCCGAGTCGTTCACAATACAAAGCAGTCAAACTCTCTATCGCAGACAGACCGGTCAAACGTCCTATTGATTCAACCAGCCTATGCCAAAGCAAGACGACAATAGAAACAACAAGCACATAACTGATAAAATTGTTTTCATTAACGGTCAAAAACGAAAAATGGCACAATCACACCAAGGCTACTCCCTATTAGGAGAAGGTAAAAAAACAAAAGAGCTAAGCCTAGTGGAAGTTGGAATAGAAATAGCGTCTGCACGCGCCACGGTCTGGGCATCAGGGCCCACATTGTCTTCCTCGTCCGACGATGCAGAGGTAACATACAAATCTACATATGACATCTTCTTATATTGGCCAAGATCCCACTTTGGATGCTCCTCCTTCATCGGCGCCAACAGCTCTAGCCGACCATGTACAACTCAGCGGAACTCACATTTGCCTTGCTCCTGAAGTTCTTCCTCTCGCACCTTCACGTCAACAAGTTCACGCTTTAGCAGCTCCAACTTGCCAGTCAGCATGTCAACCTAAAACTGTTTTGTGGCCAGACTGCTCTTCATAGCACTAAGCTCATGCCACCCCAATTCAAGCTGGTCATCAGCCTTTCTCACCTCGTGGGCACATAACTCTATATCGGATTCCAATTGTTGTTTCTCAGCATCCCAGACAGCTTCCTTCAAAGCGTTCTCTTCATCAAAAGACTGCAGCTCAGAACACGCCTTAGCCGTAGCATCCTGCACAACGTTGACTTCTCGGCGGATCCGGCTCAACTCCTGCCTAAGTTTGTCCCTTTCGAATACCACCTTTGACAGGTTACGCTCAAGGTCCTCCAAGTGAGCCCTCTGAGTCTTAGCGGCCAAAGTTGACTGATTTAGCCTTTTTTCCTCAGCCTACTTCTTCAGCCGCTCAATTTCATAGAGTGCATCAAAATACAATGCCTACATGTGCAAGAAGGACACGTTCCAGGGTGTATACCTTCTCACGAGCTGCCTCGACTTTCATCCCAGCAACGACTACGTGGCTCAAATGAGACATACCCAGCATAAGGTACTTCAAACCCTTATCCATACATCATTCCAACGTATTCTCTTCGGGTTTTGGAGCATGATCCATCAACTAGCTGTGATGTCTACTTATATGCTTCCTTGAAGCATACTCTACATCCCACTCTTGGTGCCAGACTTGTGCGCTTATCTTTACCAAGTCAAGTGCAAATAGGTTTATTCGTGCACCCGAATAAAGCTTCCCCCGATTAGGGATTACGCCAGCGCCGCCCTTCACGGTTGACACTGTCCTCAAGCACTCCTCCATGGCTTTTCCTTTGTCAAGAACAACCAACCCCTTACTGCAAGACGACTCAATGGGATCCGGAGGGAGCGAATTAAACAAATGACCCTCCAACACTTCTAGTTGTTGCTTAGAACGAGACGGTCAACAACGCGAACTACAAGAGACACGACCAGTACCGCGACCACTTTCAGGTGAATCAAGAGTGGGCTGATCAGATTTTACTACCTCAGGTGAATATTTCGAAGAGCCTTCTACCAAAACGACCCCACGCAAATCAGCACCAGCAGAAGCCACCATTGCAACTGCACCAGACGGTCATTCAGAGCCTTGACCTGTGCGTCACTAAGGTTCGACCTGTCTACGACTTCTGCCAACTGCAAGTAATCTTTCTCCAAACCAGGAACATCAGTCTCCACCTCAACAGGCCCAGCAGACTCGCGCTTCTCTCTCATCGGTGCAAGTCATGCCGAAGACGACCCAACTTTAACACAAGACCGCTTCCTCACAAAGGAAGCAAGCGTCTCAGACGGCTCCTCCACATCGGACAGAACATGAACTTTGGCTCCAACAACCTTCCTCTTTGTGGAAGGGGCCCCATCTTCCAACTTAATGCGAGACTCTCGATACAGAGTGGGGGAAACGTGCAAGTTATTCCACAGCCCACTATGGATGAAGTTGGAAACTCTTATAACATCGACCTCCTTCCTTTTCGGCAAGACACTGAACATCTCCATGGTGTTTTGCTTCTTTAAGATAAGAGGAGTAGTAGGAAACTTTCCTGCAAGGGAACACAAGTAATGAGCAGTCAGCCCGCTATCAAGCATATCAAAATCGCAAAAAAAAGGGTGAACTTATGGAGTGGCCTGAACTGTCGCTCGAGCGGATGACCCCTGCACCGAAAATACTTTGAATTTGTAGGAGCCAAAAAGCAATAATTCTGTCAGAACTTGAAATCATCAGGCAGTTTACCAAAGTAATTCAACGACTTCATCTTACGAACAACATTACTCTTCAACCGAAAAGAGGTCAACAACTGGATCACTCGTGGAGTCATGCTAACACCGACCTCCTTAGCACTGAGCAGAATCATGAGGATGATCCTATATCCATTGGGCTCCAACTGAGCCGGAGAAATCCCTAAGAGATCCAAGAACTCCCAAATCATGCCCAGAATAAAAAAGCGCACTCCAGTTTGAAGTATCCCACGAAGTAAACAGATGAAACCGGTAGGAGGTGACACATAAATTTGGTCGCCTGTTAGGAGATACAACGACAAGTCCTCAGGGACTCCAAACTTCCTACAAATTTCGGCAATACCAGGCTCGGACAACAACCTGTTTTCAAAAAACTCCAGTGCCTCAGCCAAAACAACATCATAAAAAAGTATTTCTCTAACCATGAAGAAGACGAACAATCTTTTCAGAACAATATCTTCGAAAGCAAATAAAGTAGAAGAATCAGATTCTGCACTGCGGATGACCAAAATAGAGATTGGGTTCCCGCCTCTTTTCCGCTGAACCAACGCATGTTCAATTAATGCAGCGCGTGACTCAAGCAATGATTCAGATTCAATCATCATGAGCGGTGCATCCCTTCAAGAGATGACTTAGCGAACCGATGTGACGACCCATTAACTCGGGGGAGTAGCTGATGATACATAAAAATGGTCACACCCCTGAGCCGTACACGTGTCATGATGATATCGAGGAACTACAAGCCTCAACATCAGCCCAATTTTGATACGACCCAAGCGGTTCTAAGCCCGCTCACTTCAGTCTGCTAGGCGGACCCAGACTCTCACAGCACGCTAGGCCCACACATCTCACAACTATCCTCAATACCCGTAAGCCTTCCTTAGGCAAGTATTTTGGGATCAGCTTCGGATGGGCAACTATAGCTGCTCTCCACTTCCAACTAGGAAGCAAACACCAGAGTATCTTCCACACAAGGAAACTCCCTTCTACGGATTGTTCTTGGATTGAGAACTATCTCTCACGTATCTAGAAACACAGAGATAACATGGAACTTCCCTCCTACAACATGACTCCTAATTAGTGAGAAATCTCCACGAGGATCTCGTCCTTAAACTACGCCTACGATGGCTTGGTTAAACCTGGACTCCTTGCACTATAAATAAGACACGAGGTTGGTAAGCTAAGGTACGCTACAAATTCCCTGTTACAACATTACACCTTCCTCAGAACCTTATCTTACTTTAGCATTGAAGTGTCATCGGCCACCACAACGGTGGTCCGTGGCTTACATGTGCAGGTCAACAAGTCAACAGGAACCAGGTTAGAGCATGGAGCGAAAAACGACTACATTGATATTCACGTAATTATTACATAATATATCCCTTAATTTAAATATGTTAGTGTTTTGATTATTATATTTTTATTCTAATTATTTCGTTTTCATGTTTTTGTGGGAATTTGAGCATAAACGATAAAATTGCGTTAAGGCGACAATTCGAGGAATGATCAATTGATTGGTTCAAATGGCGGTACAAAGTAACGGGTGACAAAGTCGATTATCACATGTCTAAACCTAACCCAAATACTCAAATCCACCTAATTTAACCTAATCCCAAATCCAAAAGCTGACTTAAAATCTCAAACCTAACCTAACCGGTAGAAAGAGGGAGAACCCTATTTAGGCTTCCACTCACCCTTTTCTTACTACCCTCTGTCCTACGTTTCTTGGCCCTTTTTTCTCTCTTCCGCGTCCCCTTTCTTTTTTTCCCTGTGTTTTTTCCAGCCACCATGCCACATCCACCCTGCCAGCAATCCTCGCTTGATAGGAGGACCGGCGGCACACCTCACCTCGCCATTACCATCATCACTGCAGTCCTCCACCGTTCCTCTCCCCTTCCACTTCCCTGTTTTCTTCACCACACCACACCGTCCAAACAGGAACCACACAATCGTCCCTGTTTCTCTCCCTATTAGTGTTCACCACCACGAGACACAGCTCGCAACCAACAGACTTCGCGCCACCTTCATCTTCCTCACGACCTCTTCTTCTCCTTCTTTCATTCGTCACCTCCCTCTCCCCTCACCCTGTCTCGCAGTTGAGTCACAACAGCCTCGAAGAAACAGAGAAGACGCAAAGCAGTAACGCGTTCACCATCGCCTTGCCTTGCCTCCTTCCCTCCATCTTGCTCGTTTTCTCCTTTCACCTCCTTTATCTGATTGTCTGTCTCGCATTTCCAGATTCCATTACACGATAGAGAAGGAGCACAAACAACACCACCGCAAGCCACCGTTCACACCACTCGCCACCTCATCCACTGTTCCTCCTCTCTTTCGTTCCTCACTCTCTCCTCTCCCCTCCTCACTCTATATTTTCTCTCTCTCGCAAGTTCAAAGAAAAAGCAGCAAGGAGAAGAAGAAGCTGAGAAGCAGGGAACCCGTTAAGGAGGGAAATAACTGATTTTTCAATCAGGTTATTTGCATCCCAATTAATTACTTTGTACCACCACAGTACACTTGCAGCCTTTCGCATCGCGGGTTCGTGTGGGAACAGATGGACTTCACCTATGCCAATGTTGTGACCTCATTTACATGATATTCTAGACCCTGCGCTGAGGCGAAGATGAAACCACAAGGTTTCCTAGAGTTTGTCATATCTGAATTATTGTTTTCTATATGCTTAAATGTTAAATACATTTGATTTCTAAATTTCAATAATTTGCTTTCACCGATTATATTTGGTATAAGAATCTAGACTAATTGGTAGTTAGAAGTTCTCTTTATTGATATTCAATGCATGTTTTAATTAATTAATTTAAATCTGTGATTGTGTGTGCCGTAGAAAGACATGCAATGCTAGGGGTTTAGAATTAATTAAGTTAAACATGTGATTGTGTGTGTCGTAGAAAGACATGTAATGCTAGGGGTTTATGCTTTTGCTGAAATCAATTGCGAATGTGGATTAATCCTTAGATTATTCATAGTGAATCTCAAAAACAGTAATTTTGGTCACACAAGTCTCGAAAAACCTATGGTGGATTCAATGTCTTGGTCCACTCTCTCAGTGTCTTATCACTTTAATTTTTAATTGTTCAATTTAATTCTCTTAATTAAGAAATTTACATATGTTGTAGCCCCCAATTTTAAATTAGTTTAAATAGGTTTTATAATTCGATTGTTTCGTCAATCCTCGTGGGATCGACCCGTATTTTCCACTATCTACTAGTTGGACAGCCGTGCACTTGCGGTATTACAAGTAGGGTTTATTAGCTTATTAATTTAGGTTAATAAAATTTGCAACAAGTTTTGGCACCGTTGCCGGGGTTTGTAATGGTACAATCAGAATCGAGGGTATGTTTTTACTAGTTTATAAATTAGGTTTCATTTTCTTTTTAAGAACAATGTTAGGAGTCGCTTATGTTATTTGTTTATAGTTCGAGTTTTAATTATTATTATTTTCTTTTTGCGTTTGTTTTGCAGGCGATCACACACATAGGAGCTTAAGTAGGAACGAAGTGAATAATTGCGATTCGCGAGGAAACTCTCAGAAGTCGACTTCTATCCGGCATCGCAAGTAACCCGAAAGAGGTTCATGCTGGAGGTAACTTCTACCCACTGCATCTGCTCGCGGTTTCTGTGTGACCACTTGTGTTTTGCTTGTTCTAAGTAGTATTGTATGCAAATTTGAATAGTGGCAGGATTGATTTAAAATTTATGTGTCCTCTCCCACGGATAGGTTAATCACCATCTATTTTAGGTTTAGGAACCTAAGCCTTCACTATTTAAAATTTGTAGCAAGATATTTATCTAGGACAAGTTTGACGCTCTTAAGGCCCCTCTTTGGAAGTTTGACAGCTTAAAGTGGTCGAGTGAAAGAACATATCTCATCTGGGAACAGTTCTTGAACTGGCAGTTCACTTTGAGCTAGAGAGTGAAAAAAGAGGTAAGAGTAAATCTGTAGTGACGGATTGATAGGAAATTATCGTGCCTCTCCCACGGTTAGGTAAATTGAATTGAATTTCAGCCTTACATTAGTAACAAAGCTCTAGGGTCGTTAACCATTCATTCTGTTTGTGCATCATTTAGGTGTCAGTTAAGGTTCCGTTGTTTTCATTCTTTGTAGAGTTAGGTCATCTTCATATAGAGGTTTGGCGTGCATAAAAATTAAAAATTTTGAAGTCTATTTAGGAGTGTTGACTTTGAACCTTTGATATCCAGTAATTTATGCATACCTGGGTGCGTGATTTTAAGAGTGCGCTTGTCCGACAAGACTGCGAGGAGTTCTTTGAAGTCCCCATTGCCTATTTAGGTTCATCATCCTTATCTACTGAGATGGCTGAGGAAATTACCTTTAAGGATTACTTCTCCCTCTTCCCAGTAGTGTTTTGTCTTGCATTGTTTTACCTGAGACAACTGCAAACAGTTTCGAACTCAAACCATCTATTATTCATCTGTTGCCCTCTTTTTATAGCTTTGAGAAAGAAGACTCTTATCTTCATGTCAAAGAGTTTCTTGACATCCGCGCCACCCTGAAATACTAGAACTTTTATGATGATTCGGTCCGTCTTAGGTTGTTTCCATTTTCTTTGAAAGATAAGGCGAAATCGTGGTTAAATTCATTAGAGACAAGATCCATCACAACGTGGGATGCATTGTCAAGAAATTTTTTGACGAAATATTTTCCCATTTATAAAATGAATGCCCTCCAATGAGATTTATCGAATTTTCAGCAAAAAGATGGCGAACATTTCTATGAATGCTGGGAAAGGTTCAATGAACTCATTATCTGATGTCCTCATCACAAATTTGAGAAGTGGCGACTAGTTCAATACTTTCAAGACGGTTTAACCCCTCAAAATCATCGTATGATTGATGCCATTAGTGGTGGGTCACTAATGAAGATGAGCATCAATGAGATATGGAAATTCTTTGAAACGCTTTCCAAAAACTCTCAGCAATGGGATTATTCGAAAAAGAAGTCTGATAGTCGTAAGGGCGGTATACATGAAGTTAGAGATACATTTGTTCACCCCCCTTCTGCCTCGAATTTAGAGACAATTGTTATGACTATGGCTCAAAAGATAGATGCATTTTTTGAATTTGACTCAACCTGCACCTCCCGCAAATGCTTCATCTGAGGTCTGTGTTGCATGTTCGAGTCCTGGTCATTCAATAGCTAATTGTGCCTTGCAAAACGATTATCCTGCATACTATGTTGAGCAAGTCAACCCTTTTAATGCTATGCGGCGACTTGGTAATAATTCACAACCTAACTATTACAATCCAGGATTCACCCAGCATTCAAATCTTCCTTGGGCCCATGGCCCACGCCAAGGGGGACCTGTTGTTGTCTTCCAGGCTTTTCAAGCCTCTAGCTCTGTTAGGCCTCACTTTAATCAAGGTACTTCATCCAATTTATAGGAAATGATTAATTGTTTTATGCAACGCACAAAAAGTATAATTGAGCAACACTCTAAGGATATATCAAAGTTGAAAGCCACGACTCAACATCAATCTCAAGCCATCAATAGACTTGAGATAGCTGTGAGTAAGATTGCTCAGTCATTATCTGAGAGAGAGCCAAGAAGATTTCCTAGTCAACCTGTTCCAAACCCGAAAGGTCAATTCGCAGTTGGTAGTACATTTGATTCATGCCACGAAGATGTACAATCTATTACTACCCTTAGAAGTGGAAAACAGGTTGACAATCAGGTACAAGTGCCTGATTCGAGTGTCGTTGCATCTCCATCTAAGTCAAAGCAGGTTGCATCTCCATCTGACAAGGAGGCTGATAAAGCCTCACCTTCTAAAGATGTTCTTCTTGACTCTGACCACACTCAGACATCTTATTTGCCTAGGGCACCGTTTCCATCATGGTTAGCTCCGGCAAAGAAATGAACAAATGCTAACGATGTAATGTAAATTTTTAAACAAGTTCATTCCATTGCTCGATGCTACTAAACAAGTTCCTTTCTATGCCAAAATTTTGAAGGATCTTTGCACACAGAAGCGAAAACTACATGTGCAAAATAGTGTCTTCCTCGCCGAGCAAGTGAGCTCAATTATTCAACATAGAACCACGTTTAAGTATAGGGATCCTAGGTTACCGACTATTTCTTGTGTTATCGATGATCATATGATTGACAAGGCATTGTTGGATTTGGGGGCGAATGTAAATTTGTTGCCATTTTCTGTTTATGAGCAATTAGGTATCGACGGGCTAAAACCGATTAAGGTAACACTGCAATTGGCAAATAGGTCAATCAAAATTCCCCGCGGTGTTATAGAGGATGTGATCATTAAGATTGAAAATTTTATTTTCCAGTGGACTTCATAGTCCTTGATATACAACCTGTTCACAATCTCTCCAGTCACATTCCAGTTATTTTGGGTCGTACATTTTTTGCCACATTTAATGCTATTATTAACTATAGGAATGGAATGATGAAACTATCATTTGGCAACGTGACCGTCAAACTCAATGTTTTTAATGTAAGCCAACAACCTTCTGAGTCCGAGAATGTTTGTGAAGTTAACATAATTGAGAGTTCGGTTGAGAATTCCTTATTGCAGTCTGCATTAGATGATCCCTTAGCAGCATGTTTGACTCACTTCGGTTTAGACTTCGATATTGATGATTCCATTAGGGAAGTGAATGTTTTGCATGATTCAACCCCTATTATGGATTCGGGTTACATGTGAAAGCCTAAAGTGAAACTCCTTCCACTCAGTGAATCAAAACCGACCCCTTCTGTTGAGACTATTGTGTTTTCCGACCCATTCCCTTCCCTACTTTTTCGTGATGATCCATTCAACATATGCCTTCCTAGTGAATTTTGCATGAAGTCTGATTCCTCATATTCTGTAGAGTTGTGCCTCCACTATTTTCATGATACGAATGATTCCATAATTCAAGAAATAGTCAGGTCGTCATCGAAAGACGCATCTAACGAGAAACTACATCCCATAGGTAGTGTTGATTCCAGGTTTGGGGGTGTTGTTGAGTTGTCTTGCTCATCATCTTTGTACAATTCATTTTGTTATGATAAGCCTGTACCACCCGATATATCTATAGATATACCTCCTCGCATCCCTTTCCATCAACTAACTCTACTTATGTGGATCCCTTGTTTTAAGGGACGATTTTGGTTTTGACCATCCTATTGTGCACACACATTCAATCTTCTAATTTGACACCAGTCTTAGGATGTCCCTTTTTAGGAGTAGACAAGAGTCATTTGCTGGATAACACTGTTTGTGACATCTTTATGCTCCAGATCCCTATGACTTTTTTACGATTGCGAGTTTGTTTGCATTTTCTCTATGATTTTGCATGGCGTCTTCGTTGCTTTAAGGGTGTGTTAGTTTCTGTTGTGCTGCATGTGGTTGCTACTATATGTTGGAATGATCCTCAACTTTTTTGGTTGTTGCTATATGATCTAGTCAACATCGTGGACTCAGTGTCTAGGTTTCGGGGAATGTTCGCTATGTTCTTCCTTGTCATTTCATGGTACATCATTTATGCAGAAGAATATGCGTCGGGCTGACAATGTTAAACCAAGCGCTCTTAGGAGGCAGCCCAACTTCAGTTGTGTCATTATGGTTAGTCTGGATTGATTTTCGAGTTATTTCTAGTTGCATTCACTCATACTCGTTAGCTTCGTAACAATTTTGTCCTACAACTTGTATATGCATTTTTTTCGTTGGTGCATTTTTATGTGTTTTATCAATTTCTCATAATAAGTCCATAGTTCTTATGTTTCTGAGCATTCATGGTGGATGATTTCGTCAAAATTGGTAAAAAAAAAACTTTCGAATTGTAATATCCCTTTAACTCTCGTCTTTTCCTTCATTTGTCATGTTCCTTATTTTATAAATTGAGGACAATGTTTGGTTTAGGTTTGGGGTGAGGTTTATGAGTTTTTCTAACTGAAATGTATTTCTCAATTGACTATTGTATTCTACTCAATCTACATTGAATACATAGATAATTATGATTGTGTGACTATTTTCGATTTGAAAATGCATTCAAAATCGGAGTTCCTTTCCGATGAAGAGAATGTGGTTTCAAGTATGTTTTTAAATTTGAGAAATATATGATATCACTTGTCACATTGATATATTAATTGAAAAACATAAAGTTTGATATTATCTTTAAGTTAAATATATTTCATGAGATTTCTCAACTCGGCTATTCTTGAACTATAAGCCAAATTAGCATAATTTGAAGTTAATCAGTAAGATATTAACTAGAAATCCTTGGAATAATAGTGGAGACTTAACCCTTGTGAGTTTTGAGACATTCTATTTTTCTTGAAGGTTATTAAATAAACTCTTACTTTTCTTGAGTCTGCATTATCTTGTTGATGATCTCATTATTCTTGTTTCTTTTAATGATTGCTTTGAGAACGACATTAAAATTGAATTATTATACTAGAATTTTTTGGTTTATTTAGTTGAGATGTCATAATACCGACTAAAGTGTAAGAAGTGATATAGGCATTTATTTTTCTTTGAGCCGTTCTTTTAGCTTACCTAATAATAAATATCCGTTTGCAGCCCTTTGAGCATTCGAATAACATTTTTCTTTGCTAACCCCATCTACATTACCTACTCCAGTTTGGGAATAATATCTTATTTTTATCCTTACCCCAATTTCTATGAGAATGTGTATGGTTGATATATATTTTTTAATAAGCAAATAGAAAGAGCTTAAACTAAATATTTCATGAATCCTCGGGACTGAAATGTTTCATTGTGTAGAAGGGGAAAACATGTCATTGAATAAAAAAAGAAAAAAGAAAAAGAAAAGATTGATGCTTTGAAAAGAAAAATATGAAGAAGAATTTCGAAGGAAGAAAAATTAATGGTGTACAACATTGGTTTATTCTTCAGAGCTTTATGTGTTTATTGAAGGGTGTATCCATTCTCAGAAAAAAAAATTCATATCTTTTGCCATTCTTGTTAGCCAAAGCCTTAGCCTCATTACAACTAATAAAGCCTAATTGATCTTAAGTAAGTTCATAGACGTGGAAATTAAATAGAAAATAACTATGGTATTTGATTCAAAATAATTGATATTCCTGTCGATGAGATCATATTCATTTCATTCTTTGAAAAGTCAGTTTTCATGATAATTATATGTGAGATGTTTGTGTTTCCATAATTTATTATTTTCCTCACATATAAACTGAGTGATAAATAATCAATTTCTGAGTGACAAGAAAGATTTGTAGTCGAAGCATACTTTTTAAAGGTGATATGGTCGTATCTTTACTGTGAAAAGAAAAATTATGTTGATAAGGCCATGCACACACACACTTTGAGTTGAGGATGATTGATGAAATTAATTTAACCTTTGGATACTATTAAATCGTTGTTAGATTCTTTGATATATTATTGTGACGCTGTTAGTTGTTTTATGAAATTCTTGGCAATTAGATTATTACTCTAAGGATAATAGATAGAGTGATCAAGTTACCATGTTTTCTGAAATTTATTGAGTCATAATGTTTGTGGGTAACATTTTTGGAAACCCTCACGAGACTTCAAAGTCTTGTTGCACGTTTAAGGTAAATGCAACCGATGATTCCTGTGAAAGTGAGTTATGATTTCATTTTTATTGTTTTGCTCGAGGACTAGCAAAATATAGGTTTGGGGGTATTTGATATTCATGTAATTATTACATAATATATCGCTTAATTTATATATGTTACTGTTTCGATTATTATAATTTTATTCTAATTATTTAATTTTCATGTTTTTGTAGGAATTTGAACGTAAACGATGAAATCGCGTTAAGGCGGCAATTCGAGAAATGATCAATTGGTTAGTCCAAATGGCGGTACAAAGTAACATGTGACAAGTCAATTATCACATGTCTAAACCTAACCTGAATACCCAAATCCACATAATTTAACCTAAGCCCAAGCCCAAAAGCTGACTTAAAATCTCAAGCCTAACCTAATCTGGAGAAAGAGGGAGAACCCTATTTAAGGTTCATTTCTCCCTTTTCCTCCGCATCTTTCCTACGCTCCTTGGCCCTCTCTTTTTTCATGCTTCTCTCCAAAAAGGCCTTCCTCCTCTCTTTTCCACATCCCTTTTTTTCCCTCAGTGTTTTTTTCTAGCCACCACGCCACATCCACCATGCCTGCGATCCTCGCTCGATAGGAGGACAGGCAACTCACCTCGCCATCACCACCATCACCGCAGTCATCCACCGTTCCTCACTCCCTCGACTTCCCTGTTTTCTTTACCACACCACACCGTCCAAACATCCACCACACCACCATCACTGTTTCTCTCCCTATTAGTGTTCACCATCACGAGACAAAGCTCGCAGCCAATAGACTTCACGCCACCTCCATCTTCCTCACGACCTATTCTTCTCCTTCTTCCATTCATCACCTCCCTTTCCCCTCACTTTGTCTCGCAACCGAGTCACTGCAGTCATGAAGAAACAGAGAAGATGCAAAGCAGTAACACGTTCACCATTGCCTTGCCTTGCTTCCTTCCCTCCATCTCGCTCGTTTTCTCCTTTCACCTCCCCTATCTGATTGTCTCTCTCGCAAGTCCAGATTCCATTGCACAATAGTGAAGGAGCACATACAACACCACCGCAAGCCACCGTTCACACCACTTTCCACCTCATCCCCTGTTCCTCCCCTCTCTCCTCTCACCCTCCTTACTCTATCCTTTTCTCTCTCTCGCAAGTTCAAAGAAGAAGCATCAAGGAGAAGAAGAAGCAGAGAAGTAGGGAACTTCTCTCGCGAGGTAAGGACGACTAGTTAAAAAAAAATAGCTGATTTTTCAATCAAGTTATTTGCATCCCGGTTACTTACTTTGTACCACCATAGTACACCTGCAGCCTTTTGCATTGCGCGTTCGTGTCGGAACAAATATACTTCACCTATGCCAGTGTTGTGACCTCATCTACCATGATATTCTAGACCCCGCACCGAGGCGAAGATGAAACCACAAAGTTTCCTAGAGTTTGTCATATCTGAATTATTGTTTTTTATATGCTTAAATGTTAAATACAATTGATTTCTGAATTTCAATAATTTGCTTTCACCGATTATATCCGGTATAAGAATCTAGACTAATCGGTAGTCAGAAGTTCTCTTTATTGATATTCGAAGCCTGTTTTAAGTAATTAATTTAAATTTGTGATTGTGTGTTCCGTAGAAAGACATGCACTGCTAGGGGTTTAGAATTAATTAAGTTAAACCTGTGATTGTGTGTGCCGTAGAAAGATATGCAATGCTAGGGGTTTATGCCTTTGCTGAAATCAATTGCGAATGTGGATTAATTTTTAGATTAATAATCTCAAAAATAGTAATTTAGGTCACACAAGTCTCGAAAAACCTGTGGTGTATTTAATGTCTCGGTCCACTATCTCATTGTCTTATCACTTTAATTTTTAATTGTTCACTTTAATTCTCTTAATTAAGTAATTTACATCAGTTGTAACCCCCAACTCTAAATGAGTTTAAATAGGTTTTAGAATTCGGTTGTCTCGTCAATCCTAGTCGTATCGACCTGTATTTTCCACCGTCTACTAGTTGGACAATCATGCACTTGAGATATTACAAGTAGGGTTTATTAACTTATTAATTTATGTTAATAAAATTTGCAACATGCATCAAATAGGATTATTCACGATTATGAGAGATTAATACCTAACAACAACAGGGTGAGTGGGAGATGATAGGGTTATCTTCCCCGTTTCGTATGCGATTGAGCTTGTTTGCTTGTGCAACTACTTCATCGTGGTTTTGGAGAGAATAAATGAGATTGAATAGCTGTCAACTGATTTAAATAGATAGAGAGAATATCAATTTATATATCGACTGGACATAGTGAGAAACAAAGAACTGAAAGGGAAATGGATGTGTCAGTTATGTTTGTTCCCTCTGATTAGCTGTTGAGGGGGGCGAACTGAGTGAAAGAAAACTCTCCCCAAACTTTCAACAGATGGCGTGTTGTCCTAAAACAAGCCAACAATGGCGAGCTCATCACCCTGCAATGATACGATTCAAAGCTAATGCGGAATACGACAATAAAAAGAAGAAGACAAGACAATCAAAGTTTTCTAATCATTCTATTATATTATTTTGAACAAGGATTCCAACCTCTCCAGAACAAAATCTCTTGAGGCTCTCATAGTTGTTATCTTACAAAGATTACAATATCGTCGAGACTCTAACCACTCAAGAACAAACTCTCTTAAGGCTCAAACTTCTCAAGAACAAACTATCTTAAAGCTCCAATCTTCGCTATCTTACAACGATCACCATACTATCGAGAACAAACTTTCGAGGATCCAACCTTTCAAGAATAAACTTTCTTGACCTTCAATTTCTCAAGAACAAACTTTCTTAAAGCTTCAACATTTGCGGTCTTATTAACTAATAAAGAAACAAATATCTTAAGGCACATTTAAGCAAAGACCATGCACTCTATATTTTGAAAAATCAAAGTTTCGAAAAATTACTACGTCGATTTTAAAATGATTTTTTTATTCAATTGTTTAAAATATTAATTGAGATTGATTTAATGTCATGACCCACATTATATCGTGCAACGACACGGGTAATACACTAATTTATTTTGCAAATCAACTAAGGTGTTTCACTATTTATAAGAAATTGAAGAAAAAAGATGGCTAGGACTGAAAGTTGAAAAATATGTTGAGGGTTGAAATTCATTTTTTATAATGATATATTTGTAATATAAAACATGTAGAAGGACAAAGTAAATGAAAAAAACGGTGCAAAAAGTTGGCGGAATGTGCATGTGGGGGGAGGGGGAGGGAGAGAAAACTTTGCATTTTTTTCTGAAAATTAAAATTGTCATTACTATGTACCTAGTTTTCAGATTTTAATAAATTTGATATCGTTGGAATGCATTTTTGAAAATCTTCTAGCAAAATCAATGATCAATACAATAGCTAAAATTATATATATATATTTTATTATTAAAAACTTATAATGCATTTCACGCCGTTATTATTTTTCAAAGAAATGAGACAGGTGGATCATACTAGGAAAAAATAAGAATGACATCTTAATGCACATTTAAACAAAAAACCTCGAACTTCATCTTTTGGCGAATTCAAAGTTTGGGGGAGAACTCACTCTCGGTGTTTGAATTTTTCCCCCAAATGATTCAAATATTGACTCAGTACATAATAATAGCAAAAACAAAATGTATGTAGTGTGCCAACAACATGCAAAATTCCCTAGTTTATATAACAATATAGGAATGTGTTTTCCTGTTCATTGCTAACTAGGACAAACATCAAATCACATTTCCCTCTCCTATTCTCTTCGGGATTTTTTCGGGTGAAACAACAAACAAAATAATCTAACGAGTGAGATTTGACCCCTAATTAGCATAACCTTTTCTTTATCTCCCTGCAAGTCCTTTCCTCTCACTCTCAACTGCTCTTTCTCTTTGAATGACTCTCTGCCAAGCCCTCGGTTTCATTTGGAAAAAATAAATTAGAGAATAAAAAAAAACTCAACTATCGGTGTCCGCAACATGTGAGGCAACTCCAGTTTTATGTCTCTTTCATGCAACCCTCTTAATTGCTCTCTAAGAAGATATCCTCTTCAAAAACAACTCTTTAGACTACAAGGGTTTTTAGTTTTGGGGATTTAATATTTAAGGTTTCCTTTGATTTTATTTTGTTTTTGTTTTAGCTGATGTGCTTCTTCAAAATAATGTATTTTGGACCTCAACGAAGTCTTTTTTTTTTTTTTAAAACTAGTACCCAATAGTTGTTGGAATTTCAATTTGCTCGAGCCTTGGAATTACTTCAGGTTTCGATCCCCAAATCACATGCCTATGTCTTTTTAAATTATTTCTTAAGGTTTGGCAATTGCATTGGTACAGATTTGTATTGGGTTTCCTCACTTTCCATTTTTATCTCACACCTTTTTGTTCTTTTTTTTTTAATCTTTTTTTATTTTATTTCATGTCAAGTGAGACTAATGCTTAGGCACATAAACTAATTTAAGTAGTGTTGCTTCATATACGTATGAGCTTCATGGAGCTCATTTACAAAGCTGATCTATTTAATGTGATGCCATTGTAACATACAACGCCTCTGCTAGGGTTCCAATACTGTCAAATATATATATATTCATTTTTAAAAAAATGGAAAATGGACTAAGAACACTGGCATGAAAATTAATGGTATTATTTGGATTTCAAAATTTTTATGAGAAATTATTTGCATCAAGTAATTGGAGATAAAAAAAGGTTAGGATTGAAAGTTAGAGAAAATGTTTAAGGTCGAGATTCATTATCCATAATGACAAGTTTGTAAATATGAAGCATGTAGAAGAGTAAGAGAAAATGAATATAAAACTTAAAATGATTGTGTAGAATGTACGTGTGGCAGTGAGAGAAAGTTGTATTTGTATATTTTCAAAATAAGAATTTTCATAACTATCTTATTAGTTGTCTTATTTTGAAAAAGTTGATATTGTTGAAATACATTCTTAAAGATCTTTTCAATAAAATCAATGATCAATACAAATGCTTAAAATTTTAAAATACTAATTTTGTGTCATATGCATTTAAAAAAACGTCTAATGCATTTAATGTCGTATATATTTTCAATATTGATCAAATAAAGAGATGAACATCTTAAGACACATTAAAGCAAAAACCCTGAACTTCATATTTTAAAAAATCAATTTGGGAAAAACTTACTACGATGGTTTTAAAATGGTTTTTAATTCAATTGTTTTAAAATATTAATTGAGATTGATCTAATGTCATGACCCACATTTTATCGTGCGAAAGACATGGGTAATACATTAGTCTATCTTACAAATCAGGTAGGTATTTTACTATTCATAAGAAATTAGAGATAAAAGATAACTAGGATTGAAAGTTGGGAAATATGTTGATTGTTGGAATTCATTTCCTATAATGACTTATTTGTAATATAAAACATATAGAATGTTAAAAAATGAAAAAAAATAATTGTGGAATGAACATGTGGTGGGGAGAGAAAATTTTGTATTTTTTTTCTCAAATAGTTGGGTTTCCTTACTTTTCATGTTTATCTCACACATTTTTGTTTTTGTTTTTATGTCAAGTGAAACTAATGCTTAGGCACTTGAACTAATTTAAGTAGCGTTGCTTCATGGAGCTCATTTACAAAGCTTATCTATTTAATGTGAAGCCACTGTAACATGCCACGCCTCTCCTAGGTTCCAGTAAGGTCAAAAGAACATATATATATTTGTTTTATAAACAATGGAAAGGGACTAAAAACACAGTCATAAAAATTTATGGCATTTTATCTACTGTTTGATTTGAATCCTAAAATTTTTATGAGAAATTATTTGCATCAAGTAAATTTTTAAAAATATTCAAAATATTTTTTTTAGTAAGGAACGCAAGGACTAGAATTTGAAGCTTCAGTTGCAACATAAAAAAAAAAAAAAAAAAAAAAAGAGGCAAAAATGGGGACTTAAAACCACTAAATCATCAATAGTCTTTTGAAATTGCAAATAAAAAGAACAAATCTATTCGAAAGATGTGCTCGAGGCATGTCACAAGGAAAATTAAAAACTGGATACATAGTCTTTCCTAAAAACTTTGCTAAAAGCACAATGCAATGACAAGAGTGGCATGCTGGAGATACTGATAAATGCTATCTTGAAAAAAGTGTGATTGTGTAAATGGCACGGGTACACTTACGAAGACAAATCGTATGAATGCCAAGAGCAATGCACCTTAGAAGGGATCCCCTAAAATAGCTAAAAAGCTAATTTATGGGGCTCATGTGGGAAACTCTATGCTCGAAGGGAACCCCTAAATTTATTTATTTATTTATTATTATTATTATTATTATTATTTTAACTTTACTTCTACCTTCCCCTATATTTGGGGCATCCATACCATCCCCAAATATTAAAGAACATTAAAATATTTCAAACTATTTTAATTTTCCAAATTAAAAAAAAACAAATGGGGGATGTGTTAAAAGTTAAAATATGAAATATATTTAAATAATGATAAAATAAAATAAAAATAGGGAATGTGGTTGGAGTGATGAAAAAAATAAGAGTTCCTTAAACTTAGCTTTCAGTTAAAATGGAGATGTTCTTAGTCCATTAGAGCATCTCACATGGTAAAAGTTAAAATGAGAATCATCCATCCCCCATTTTAACCAAAGACTAAATTTAGGTGTCCCATATTTCTTCATCACTCCAATTATATCTCCTATTTTAACTTTTTTTATTATTGTTTAAATATATCTTTTCCTGGTTTTTGAAATTTTCTATTTAAATTTATTTGATTGGAGGAAAGAGAAGGAAGATTTGAAATATTTTATTGTTATTTTAGATTTAGGGGATGATTTGGTTGTCCCTAAATTTAGTGAAAAGTTGGATGTGAAGAAGTTATTTTAGGGGATTGATTGGAGCATGAATTTTCTATCATGAGACACCTAAAATAGCTTTTTGGCTATTTTAGAGGATTCATTGGAGATGCTCTAACAAAAGATGATGGGCTTAAGGTAGGTTTATCTTATGACCTCATCATATAAAGTTTAGGGTTTTTTTGAGTTTAGCCGTCATTAGTTTATGTCTAATAAAGTTGACATTCATTTTAAAAATTAATTGAGTTTAATCCTCAAATTAACATTGACTCTACTGGTCAATAGCAGTCAATGTGATTGTGTGGTCAAGGTGGATTTTTTTTTACTAAAATAGCCTTAAATTAAATGGCACATGCAAGACACGTGCTAGTCCAAAATAACATCAAAATCCATCAACGACTCAAGATTAATCCATCAAATAGCCTTAACTTAAAAATGTTTTACACCTTGCATGTGCCATTTAAGTTAAGGATATTTTGGTCCAAATTTTCACTTTGACAAGCTAATCATGTTGACTGGTATTGACTTATAGAGTTAACCTTAGTTTGAGGGTTATTAATTTTAAAATGAGTGTCAAACTCTACTTAGATACGAACTAACAACGACCAAACTAAAAAAACAGAAAGTTTATCTTTTGATTTTTTCCAGAGATTCGCTCGTTCCATTTTAAACTCATCTCTTCTTCTTATTTCCCACATGCCCTCTTATCTAAACTCACCACATTGAACTCTTTGTCACTCTCTCTCTCAACTACTTGTCAAGGTTTGTTCCTTCCGATCTTATGGCGTGTTTGATTGCATGAAATTATATGTCATGAGAATTTATGAGGAGACCCCTATAATTTAGGCTAAATTGATATATCACTTCACATGCACCATTTGATTTTGTGATCAATGGTGGGAATGAAAGTTCCATGAACATGAGAATCACACTCCTTAGTCCCCCAAGGCATGTGATTTCATATTTATGAGACTTTAATTTTTACCATTAATAACAAAATTAAATAGTGTATGTGGAGTTATACTTTAAATTAGCCCAAAATATAGGAATCCTTTCGCGAATTCGCATGACATATGATTCAATGCAACACACACCCTTAATTCGCTATCCGTAGTGGTTTGTAACGCCTTTCTCTGTCTCTCCCTACAACTTCATCCAGGTAGCATATCTCTACACTCAGTCTCTCCTATCTGAGCAAATCCTTCTCTCGACGATTTTCTTCTCCATCTCCAGACGGATGATCTTGGAAACTTATCTAGCGTTAAAGTTTTGTTATAGGATTTAGGGTGTGTGGTGGTTTGTGTTTGTTCACCTTTTGCTTGCATCTCAATTAAGGTATTTAATTTTCTCTCTATCTCCATCTCCTCCTCCTGCTCCTCTGCTCCATCCCACCTCGTCAAGCATATTTCTCCAGTCCATCGATTAGGCTGGTTCAATCTCTTTAATGGGGTTCAACCAGTTGTTAAGTCCCTTGATCAGGGTTCAAACCAAGTTCGTCCTCTCTCGTTTGGGATCTGAATTCGGTTCAAACTCTCATTAATCACACATTATTGATCCGAACTCTGAATTCAATGACGGTTAGATATCAACATCTCCTCTTTTTTTTTTTTTTTTCCTACTTTTCAATTGTTTGTGACTTCTAATTTTTGAAGAGTTTGTGAAGAGGAACATTAACAATTGCTACAACACAGTTTATTTACTTTTTATTCTTAAGCAACGGGCTTAATTGATTTCTGTATGTACATACACACACGTAAAACAAGTTCAGTTCGTTTTCAAAGATACGGAATACTAATACTACTTGTCTTTTGCATTTTTTGGTTTACAGATCTTGGTTGTGAGCGAAGCTAGCAAAAAAAAATTCCTTGACCCACCTAGACATCCCTCCCTTCATAAACCTGCTCACCATCTTCTCTTCCACTCTATTCATCTCATTGAACCTAAATCACACCTTTAACTTTCTAAAGTCCTAATGCATTCATCTGAACTAAGGTGGGAAAGTTTAAAATGATCTATGCATTTATTTTAAAGCTATTGAGTCGTAGTTCATCAATCTGTTTTCCATCAATAGCTTCTTTGCTCAATCTCTCAACATTACCAATAACAACATTAGAACAAATCTGTCTCTTCAACCAGAAACACTATTAGTGCAACCTCAAACTTTTTTTTTCTGTTAAAAATCCAAAATTTCATGACTCCTTTGATTCAATATTAAAAGATCATAGAATTTCAAGTAGTGGTTATAGTTCGATTATGAATTTCTTAAAATGGGTGAAACACGGAAGTGGTTTGCATTTCATAAAGAGTTTGTCAAGAGATGTTTTGTACTAGATATTGTTAGTTGTAATAAGATTTTGAGTAGTCTGTGCAAAGTCTGAATTCCTATTTATGATTCTAGAAGTTGGTCCTAAACCAACTGTTGTTACATTCAGTACATTGATTAGAGCATTTTGTAAAGAAGGTAAATCAGATGAGGCGGTTGAGGTTTATAAGTTGGTTCCTGATTTAATTGTATATGGCATACTGATTGATGGATTTTGCAAGATGGGGTGACTTCAGGAGGGTAATGGAGTCCTTTCAATGGCACTAGAGCAAAGAATCAAGCCTGATGTAGTGATGTTCAGTTCACTTAAGGAGGGTTTCGTTAGAATTGGAGATATGAAAGAAGCATTTAAGGTGTATACGACAATGTTGGAGGAAAAAGTTTTCCCTAACATTGTTAGTTACAATGTTCTTTTAAAGGGGTTGTGTCAGAAGGGGCAGGTTGTCGAGGCTTGTGGGGTGTTTTGTATGATTTTGAAGCTTGGTCTCGAGCTATCTATTTTGACTTATAGTACTCTCATTGATGGGTTTTGCAATTCTGGTAATTTGGGAGATGGATTTCAGTTATACGGATACATGGTGAAGAAAGGGTGTATTCCAGATGTTTTTTTGTTTATGCAATGCTCATTAAGGCTCTTAACAACCGAGGAAGGATTTTGGATGCTCTAAGGTTCTTCTTTCACTCCGTGAAGAAGGGTGTGGAACCAATGCGTTGTTACCTTTAATACCTTAATTGACGGCTTTTGTAAAATGATAAGATGTGTTTGCATTGAAGATGTATTCATTCATGGGGATGTACAAGATAGTTCCTGTTACATATACTTTGCTTATGAAGGGGATTGTCGAACAAGGTAGGTCGAATGAAGCATTGGCTCTTTTCTTCCAAATGCTTAAAAGGGGATTCTCCCCAGATGTCATAACTTATTGCACTCTTGTTGATGGTTTATGTAAGCAGAAGAGTTTAATAGATGGATTGCAGATAGTTAAACTAATGATCAGAAATGGTGTTAGTCCTGATATAGCCATTTACATTGTTCTTTGTTTCAAAGCTGGCAATGTAGAAGAGGCATCCAAGCTATTCCAACAAGTTAATGGACCGAATCCTGATGTTGTGACATATACCACAATGATTTGTGGGTACTTTTGTGCGAAAAAAACAGTTCAGGCTCTTTCTCTTTACAAAGATATGCTACACAAAGGGATACAACCAAATGTAATAACTCAGACCATCCTGATTTACGCCTTCTCTAAAGAAGGTCGGATGGAGGATGCAATGTCAGTTTTCTCTAGCATGGTGGGAAGGGGTCAATCTCCTAATATCTTCACTTATAGCTGTTTAGTAGATGGATATTTCAAATATCAAAATTCAATGACTGCCTTTGAACTTCATGAAGAGATGCTTCGGAAAAACATTTCCCCAAATATCATCAGTTACAGTGTCCTCATTGATGGTCTCTGCAAAATGGGTCTTATGGAGAAGGCATCTCGTGCATTTCATTGTGCTGCGGATAGGGGTTTGCTACCTGATGTTGTGGCATATGGGATTTTTATAAATGGGTTATGCAAGGGTGGGAGAATAGCTGAAGCTATGATGCTATATGACCAAATGTTAGCTCATGCCTGATGCTATCGCATTAAGTGTACTTGCAGAATGTTATCTGAGAGAAGCAGTTAGCAAAACTTCAAAAACTCAACCACAAAGCGATGGCTTTCTCGCAGATGAGATATTTGACGAGTTGTTAGGTGGCAGCACTGACAAAATTTGACAATTCGGATGATCATCAAGTAGATAAATAGTTGTACCATTTACTTATTTTTATGGTATGATTAATAGATAGTATCCTTCATCTTTATGAAGTTGCTAACACTGGTTTGGTAAATAATCTTTGTATCCTAGATAATTAACATATGGAAATTCAAATTAATTAAAGTATTTATTTTATGTGCTTCTGTCAAATTGAAGTAAACTTCTGGTGAAAGAGTATAGGGAACTGTATTTCTTATTTTATTACATAAACAAAACTGTACAGTTAATTTAGAAACTCAAAGCAATGGAGAAGGCCAACACAAACCATCTACCATTTTTGAACATCCAAGCATGTAAGCATTCATTTTCCAGGTGGAAAGATCTGGAGTCTCTGAGTCCTTCCAAGTCCTCTTCTCTATCTCTTCCTCTTTGCAAAAACCCTAAAATCGCAAAGGGAAATAGCAAAAACTCTTCGTCTCCTCGTCGTCGTCGTCCTCCGCTTCCCTATCTCTCCCTCATCAGTTGCATTCCACTACATTTCACTTGGAATAACTTATTTGATTTCATTAGATGAAAATGAAAGAGTTTAATGAAGTTGATGATATTGGAAATGAAAATTTTAAGGGTGAACATGAGGGTAAAGAAGATGATAAATTTAACGAGCAAAGACAATCCATTTCAATGGAAGTAATTTGCATAAAAAAATTCATCTAATTTGCATGTAATTTTATTTTATTTTTTTATTATTTATTTCAAAATAATTGATTGATTATTGACTTATTGTATGATGCATTGGCGCGTACACATTTCTAATGGATGTAATAGATATGGAGATGCATTTCAACGATGTTGAAAATTCAGAGACGAACCATTTAGAGGTAACAACCATTTTGTTATTAAGTAAATTAAAATTTTAATTAATATATGAAACTAATTATAAATTGAATAATTATGTAGAATGTTGATGGAAATGGTGACAATAACAATGAAGAAAGTTCATTGGTACTGGTAGTCTGATAGTCAGTGATTATTACGGACGAGGTATGTAAGTTTTTACTTATTTTCGTTTTCACCATTTTTCATTGTATAAATATGTTTTTTTATTAACAAGTTTTAATTTTTTTTATAGATATTCTCATCAAGGTCATTGATAGCTTAGGTCCAAGGTATCGCTAGCGATAATAACATAGTTGTTATTATCACTAAATCGAAACCGGCTAATCAAAGACGGAAGGGAAATATCCATTTTGGTTGTGAAATGAGAGGGAAGCCCGATAAAATGTTAAAGGATTATGTTTGATCAAACAGTACAAAGAAGTGTAGCTGCAAATTTCAGTTGAGAGGGATCCCACTGGAGAATGACCATTGGAGGTTGCAAGTGACATGTGCAACCCACAATCATCCTTGATCAGAGTCATTTGTTGGGCATTCGTTTGCTAAAAAATTGAATGTAGAGGAGATGATTTATGTGCAGAATATGGCAAAGACCGGTATGAACCCTCGCCACATCTTGTCTCGGTTGAAAGAGATGTATCCGAATAATATATCGAATTTGAAGCATATTTATAATGTATTGTATCAGCAAAAGGTACTTGAACAAAGAGGCAGGACGATTTTGCAACATACTCTAGAGTTGTTGAGGGAGCACAAATACATAGAGTGACATTCGGTTGATCGGGGGAATAGAGTCACCAACCTTTTTTGAGCGCATCCTAAATCTATTTAGTTGACAAAGTATTTTCCTTAAGTAATGCTTATGGATTGCACATATAAAATAAATCACTATAGGATGTCGTTGTTTGAGATTGTTGGTGTGACTTTGACTGAAAAGACCTTCAATTTTGCATTTTGTTTAATGTGTTCTAATAAGGAAGAGTCATACGGTTGGGCATTGGAAAAGCTTGCAGAAATTTTTGAGTCAGACAACCTGTCAAGTGTGTTTGTGACTAATAGAGAATTGAGTTTGATCAAGACTATTGAGCGAGATTTTCAAAGGCAAGGAGATTACTGTGCATATGACACATCAACGCAAATGTTGAGAAAAACTGCAAAAAACACTTTGAGGACAATGACTGGTGAGCCGAGTTTATAGATTATTTTTTTCAAATTTGTATAGATCAAGTACAGAAGAGAAATAGAATAAGGCCACAATAGAGTTTGATAGAAGATGGGCAACATACCCAAAGTGTTTGGAATATCTCAAGACAGTTTGGTATCCCCAAAAGGAGTACTTTGTCAGTGCATGGACCGATAAATTTATGCATTTTGGCCAACAAACAATCAGTCGAGTTGAAGGTGCATACTTGAATTTGAAACACTCGTTGGAAAATTCACAAGATGCATGATATGATCGAAGTCCAACTGGTTGAGATAGAGTTGTCATTTCAGCAAAGTCTGACGAAGGTGAAGACTAACCATAACTTCACTTTATTTGGCTTACTTCATGGGTTGGTGGCGTACATGGCTATTGAGTTGATTAATTAAAAAATTCAGATGTGTGAAAGTGTGGGGGTTGACCCTATCAAGTGTGGTTGGGTGCTTCAAACGACTTGTGGATTACCTTGCGCTCATGAACTTATAGGTTATCTAGCTCTCACATGACAAATTCTAGTACGCACTATATACAAACATTGGCTTCAACTTGATACAACACCTATTCGTGAATGTGGCGATGTGATTATAGACCCAGTGGTCGACGCCCTTATGAATAGGTTCAATGAGTCAATTCATGATCGGAAGTTGGTTATGAAGAGGAAACTTATATAGTTGAGTTACCCGGGTAGCAGTGTGATGATTGAACCATTAACATTTGTGGCTGGAAATGAGAGACCTAAAAATAAGAAGTTGGCTAAGCACTATGAGTCCACAAAAAAGGATCGGGAAACGAATACGCCATGACACAAAAAAAATGGAAGGCAAAAGTAAGAAGTTGTCAATAAAAAAAGGAGAAACCAAAAATTCATAACAATAGATTGATGGGGCAGATTTCGTCTTGGATACAAGATTATATTTACGACATTGACAATGTTTCAGGCAACGAAAATTGTGGTTTTCGATGCATAGTCAAATTCCTTCATTCTGACAACAAAAAACGGTTGGAAACAGGTACAAAAAGACCTGCAGATGGAGCTTGAAAGTAATGAAGAGTTGTGGCTTGTAATGTGGCACGAGTCAGGGGTAAAGGTTGTGAAAGATGCATTGCTAACTCCAGAAGGCCAGGTGCGGATAGACAATGAAAGTTGGTTTATGGACCCTGATATGTTAGAGCTCACAGTGAACCATTACCAATGTGTCTTTGTTTGTTATAGGCAGTGTTCTAAAAAGCGCTAGGCGGTGGGTGGGCGACGAGCAGGTGCCTAGTGCCCAGGGGCCTAGGCGGACGTCTAAGCGGTTTTAGGTTTTGTATTATAACTTTAATACTTAGAAAAAGTTAAGCATAATACCTTATCAATTACATCCAATTTAATGCCATGATACATATGCAAAATTTATAAACATGAAAAATTAACCATCATGAACAAAATTTATTAAAACTCAAATGATTGAAGTTGGTCATGATGGGTACTTTATACAAAGTTGAATTCATGGACAAATATCCAAACCCACTCTTTTATTTTTCTTCAAATTGCATGAATGACCTTAGTCATGTTTGATAAAATCTACATTACTAAAATTGGTACCGGCAGATCCTTTGAGAATTCCATTAAGTAATCATCATTTGTTACATTCAGGCATATACTGAATAAAAAATAATTAAATTGTTTCTTTTCAAAAAAAGGGAAAAAATAAAATAAAAACACAATCAGCCTTATTCAAATTAGTCTCAGCATCTTCTTTATTCGGCCTGAGAACAACCAATTTCTACTCCTTGCTCACATAAAGTTTTGCAATCAAGAAAAAAAATTTGCCCAGACCGCCTAGACACCTACTCGATTTTTCACCCCGCCCAGCCATTAATATGAGCGTTTCTCTAATGCCCAGCGCCTAGGCGGCTGCTTAGGCCATTTTTTAGAACACTGATTATGGGAACCAAGACGCGACTTATTTTCCCTATATTTATACAACACCACAGTTTGACGAATGACGCATTTGTTTCATGGCACATTTGGTTCAGAGTAGTCACTATATCTTCCTTCATATGCAACAAAATCCACCATTGCCTTCTATAGTACCAACTTGGTCATGTTGCATGTTTCATTTGGAAATCTCGCTTAAGAGTAGTTTCAATGTCCAGCTTTGTGTTGGTGCGACAATGGTGAGGAAGTTCAATGAAAAGAATAAGAAGAATGTGAAGAAGTCGAACGAGGTGGTGACCATATTGGACTGCTGCACATATTGTATTTTGCTAACCATTATTGTGATGAAAAATATGTATATGGCAAATGTAAATTTTTTGTGACATAGGAACCATTGTTTTGTTAGAAAAATCACCTTTTTTTTACAGAAGACTTGTATGGTTCAACTTTTTCAATATATTATATGGAATTTTACTCTATTTAGTTTGAGTTTTTGTTTATGTTTGATGTGACAATGCGAAATCAAAACAATGATTAGTTTGATGCGACAATGCGAAATTATAAAATAATATCAGAAAAAATTTAGACAAATTTCGTTTGATGTGAAATGCGACTTGTATGGAATTCACATAAAATATTAGTTCGGAAGAATAACAAGGATCGAGTTTAGGTTTGATGCGACAATGCACATAAATTTCAGAAAACTAAGTTTTTTTTATGCGACAATGCGCATAAACTTAAAAAATGGCATGTTTATGAAGTTTCACAAATTTCAAAAAAAAAAAAAATTTGCAGGTTGGTTTGTTTGCAGGGGATATTGCGAGCTTTTTAAAAGAGTCTATTGGGTTCCAGGTGTATAGATATTTATTTTTCAAAAAAAAATTTTGTTCACCTGGAACTCTGTGGGCTTTTTCAAAAATCTCGCAGTGGTCCAGGCAAGGTTTTTCAAAACTCTCGCCCGAACCTTCTGCATTAGTCCAAGTGAACAGTAAACTTTTTTGATTATCTGTTCGCTTGGAACCCTGCAGGCTTTTTCAAAAAGCCCGAATTGATCCCTGCAAACAAACTAAAAATCTGCATTTTTTGGTGAAACTCAGTTTTTTGATAATGTTTTTTTTTTCAATATTTTTTTATGACATTATTCGCATTGTCGCATCAAACCTAAACTTTGTCACTTTGTTTTCTGAAATTATTTTGACACGATGTTGCATTATTTTCGGAACTAAACTAATCCATTGTCGCATTATTTTGACACGATGTCGCATAATCTGCAAAAAAAATTCCTGCAAATTATGTCATTGTCGCATTGTTTGTTACTTGTTACCACAATAGTCTTACATTCAATTCATTGTAACAAGCTTAAAATATAAAAACTTATTAACAAATGGAACAATCAATATCGAACATAAGTAAAAACTTAAAGTTCGTACAAAAATATTTCTGAAGTTTACAAAACTTAAAACTTCTAAACAAATATTTCCCAAATGATTTTTTTCGAAGTTTACAAAATGAAGACACTATCTTTGTCGCATCCGAACATAGTGTCTTTGTTCATGCCTCGATTTGCTTCAAAACTCACTTCCTCTACCACCAACTTCACCACTGTCAACACTGGGGCGTAGTCAAATTCTTCTTCCTCTTGTTCCAAGGTAACAAGCGCAAACATTTCATCTAGCAAATCTCATATTTTATTTTGATGGGTGGGTAAAATAGCATTGTCGACGTTCCCCCTTCTTCAATAGAGGCATTGATCAAGTTACGAGCATGAGCAATGACAATCTTCTGCATGAAAGCATTAGATGTTAGTGCAAACCATGTAAAATTTTGAAATTACGTAAGTATTAAATGTTTGTAATTATCCTTTTATTTGAAAAAAAAAACAAATGTCTTCTTAGGGGATGACTTATCCTCTTGTTTGGTGGTTGTACGAAGGGATGGCTAATGCGGAGAAACCAATCCAAGTAATCCTCCATACAGTCCCATGGAAGCTTCATGGGGGCACATTGTATGTTAGCTGTCACGACATGATAATGCCACCTGTCAGTGAACGAAGCCAAAACCTCATACTTCACGAAATAATGTTTGCCAGATCGAACTCTATTCTTCAACTTGGTTTGGATTGGAAGAATTGGAATGATTTGTACATTTTACCATTTGTCTCATAACTCTATTGAGGTGATAGGGTTCTTCTATATCGATACATAACAAACATCCTGTGAACCATGTGATGCCATGAAGAGGAGTGTTTCCCTTGGACTCCGTGTAAGGGTCCCAAAGTACCTGCGAATTATAATAATTAAAACTTATTAATATATGACACATACACAAAATTTTATTGAATAAAAAATGTATGTTTACCTCTTCAGGAGATATGTCATCGAGATGCTCCCTAAGAGTGATGATTTGTTTGTCCAAAACCTCTACAATTTGTAGGACTTTCCACTTAGCCATGGTGGGGAGTCTAGCGTCCCACTTAAGTTTTGCATTACCCTAGAGTCTAAAGTGATCATATATCCATGCCTATAAATGAAAACAACATATATAAATTTTATGAGATTCTTATATATTATGAGGGTAGTTAACAAAATATAAAATTTGAAGCATACCTCCAAAAAAGGCAAATATCCAGCAATTTGCTTTGTTCCCTCTCTGCTAGCATCGCCCAACTAATGAAACAAGAATGTCAAAGCAGTTACACCCCATGCATACTTGTTAACATCATCCACCTTCATCAGCATATTCAAATATTCAATATAAACATTTGTTCCACTTTTATCAGTAAATATAGTCATACCCAGAAAAAACAAGTAACCCCTACACACTTGTTGTTTCCTTTCAAAAGAATCAGCTTCCGTAGCCTGTCTACAACAGTGGTCTTGAATAAACTTCATTTTCACAGATCTCTCATTCTTCTTACATGGACATTTGCTTATTTATTGTCAATCCCCAAACCATCCACCAATAATGTAACACATTCATCTGTTGTCATCTTTATCGTCGTTTTAACCAGCTTACCAAGAATCGACAAATGAGTTACATGATAGACGTCGTCCAGGGTGATGCTCATCTCTCCAAAAGGTAGGTGAAAAGTGTTGGTCTCAAGTTTCCAACGCTCCACGAAAACACAAATGGTCATTTTATCAAGACATTCTTTACGATATTTAATCAAGGGATACAGACCACTATTGTAGATCATTCTCTTTACTTATTTCAAATCACAATCTACTCACTCATGTTTCAAATCCCAATCTATAAAGTTTCTATATTGATGTCGACACCGTAATACGCCTTGTTCCTAAATACAAAAAACATATACAATAAGTAATTCAATTCCAAATATATATAAATAACACGCTTATATAATTTAACCAACTAAAAATATTAACTCACCTGCTCATTATCCCAAACGGCACGAGAAATATGTCAATGGTAATCATCTAATGTGGAACAATCCACAGGATCACCGGGATAAGAATCTCGTCTGACATCTTTTTTTTATACCCTTCTCCCCTGCTTCTTCTTCATCCCTTGCTTCCTCCTCATCTCCTGCTTCCTCCTCATCCACAGGCTCGTTCTCAAGCTCCTCTAACTCCTCATCTTCATGTCCAACACCTGCACCACTCGAACCTTCTTGCCTTTCTGATTGTGGTTGACTTTGCGATACAACTACTTGTTTATATGTTTCTTGAGGATCAATTTGAATCCTCATTTGTTCCTCTCTCATCTTCTTCCTTACTTTTTTGTCCCTATTTTTTTTCTTTTTTTTCGTTATTCTACCTGTTCTTTGCCCCTTTCTGCTCTCTGTTTTCGGGCAGAAACTGTCATGGGTCGTCTTTGACCTTCACCTCGATCATCTCCACCAACATCATGACTAACAGAAGACATAGTAAACCTTCAAATATAATGAAACAAATACTTCAAGAAATTTTTTTTGTTCAATAAATTCTACTAATTTTTAAGCAATACTTTAGCCACTTTGGATGTAAAACAACATTATATATCTCATTTCCCTACATTGTAATAAGAAAAATACCAATTTGAAGCCCTAGTGACCACCAAATCCGTCTTTACAATTACTTTCATTATTAAGGGACGAACTAAACGATTAATGCACAAAAACATAAACAATTATACTTTAAAGATGGAAACAAATACACAAAAACAAACAATGGATAGCTCACTTACAATCCAAACCAAAATTCTAAGCCCAAAGACAGAATGGATGACTCACTTACCGAAGAGTTGGAGTCGCAAGAGAACTGTTGCGTTTTGCGATTAAGAAGTGGCGTTTTTTAGCTGTTGCGTTTTGAAGAGTTTGAGGGTTTCGATATGTAAGGGTTTCAATTTTGAGAGATTTTCGAGAGAGAGGGAGGAGATTTGCAAGAGATTTGAATGTGGGGAGAGATATTGAAGAGATTTGAATGTGAGAGAAGGATGAATTTTGAATGGGAAGGTTTTTGTTTATATAGGTGGTGTGGAAGAGTAGAATGGTGTGAGAAAATGGAAATGGTGGTGTGGAGTAGTCGCTTTTGGAAACAAAAGATGTTGTGTTAAAATAAAAACCAGTCCTCAAGGCTAAAGTTCCTAGCATATGACATGCATACAAAAGAATCAGGCGGTACGTTATGATTTTACATAGCAAATAATAACACTGAACAATAAAAAAGCTCGCCAGTTGTTGTTATCACCTAATAAAATTCCTATTATAGGTTTTTTTTTGTCAAAAGAATCAGGGGGTACATTACAGTTTTACCTGGCAAATAATAGCATTGAACAAAAAAAACTCTGCAGTCGCTGCTATCTAAAAACCACACTCATTTGTTGTACTTGGGTTTAATCCATGTCTAACAATCCACATTTCTCTCCCATATGGATTCAGCTTGATTCATACCTGGCCCCAAAATAAAATGACATGCATATAAGAGAATCAGGCTACATTACGATTTTACCTGGAGAATAATAATGCTATCATCGAAGAAAATTCCTATTATTGAAACTAGGGTGTGGACGTGCTCTATGTGCGTGGATATTTAATACTTTTTATTTTATTTTATTTTAATATTTTTAATAATAAGTAAAAATTATTATATAAATAATTTTTTATAATTTTAAGGGCCTATGTATAGTTTATGAATAATTAGAGGATCTCAAATAACTTATGATATTAGGGGCTTAAGTCTAATTAATTAATGTTCGAAAGGGGTTGATTTTTATTGTAAGAATATGAAATGTGGATGGTAAAAGGAAAATCAAAAAGTTTTTATAGATAATTTGATGGATTTAAATAAATTATTTAGGGGCTTATGTATAATTTATCAATGTTTAATAGGGGTTAGTTTGGATTGTAACAATTATGAAATGTGGAGAGCAAAGTGAAAAATACAAAAATGTAAGAGCATATTTATAATTATAAATACTTGAAGAGCTTCAAATAAATTATGTTAAGAGCTTAGATATAATTAATGAATATTTGGAGGAACTGAATTTGATTGTAAATAATTTGAATTTGAGAGACAAATTTGTAAAAAAATGTAATAATGTTTTTTAATTAAAGACACAAACACCATTTACTACTTTTACCCACATTTTGATTTTAGTTGTAAAATATTATAAAGTTGGAGAACTTGAAACACATGAAACTGCCAATGGCATGGCAGCTCAATGGTGTTGAGAACTTGTTTTAATCTCCTCCAAGGCTTGCGCTAAATACCATGGAACTGCCAATGGCATGGTAGCTCAATGGTTAGAGCTTGGCGAATGGTACAATTAGGTCATGAGTTCGAACCTAGCCAACGACATGTTTATTAGTTTATAGTGTGTTGACCGGTTCTGGTCTTTGATAGGTTATGAGATCCCAAAAACCCAGCTCGCATACCAAAAAATAATAATAAATGCCATGGAACTTGCTTTGAAGGCAGTGCATAGTACAAAACAAGGTTGGGAGGTATGTGAATTGTGCTGCTTGGTTATCACAATAGAGAAGGACGGATTGGAATGATGTCAAACCCAAACCTTTAAGGAAATAATATGAAAGCCAATTAATTCACAAGTTGTAGCACCATTAATTGCTTGATTACAAACTTCAGTAGAGGAAACATAAATGGGGCGTCTATTTCTTAGTTATTTAGAAGGGGCGTTTTCTAAGGAAAGTACAATAACTAGTGACTGACTGTCGCATATACTAACTGGATGAACAGACAATGTCAGCCCATGTTATGGTGGGATACAAAGTGCCCACTGGATAGGAAGCTTCAAGAGGTTTGTTTTTGAAGTAGGTTTCAAGCATTATTAGGTAGTGCATGTAACATTCCTCTGTTAGATAAAATCTCACAGTTGTTTATTTTCTTAGTGTGGCAAGATCAGGAATAGAGATCTTCCACACATGTAAGGCTGGTTCAGTTTAGGCCACTTCGGATAGAGGTGTCTTTAATCTAAACCTTAAAACTTAAAACCCTAAATGAGTGAACAATAATCCTAATGCCTTAAACCATGAACCATTATGCCTTAAATTAATCCAAAAGCCTAAAGGCATGATCCGAAAACATCATTGCATGAGCCCTAAACTTGAAGCCTAAAAGTCTGAGCATAAACCTTGATCCCACAAAGCCTAATGTCTTAAAACCCTAAGCAGTGTAACCCTATTCAATTTTTTTTCCCTCAATGGTGTCTGTAATCTAAACCCTTTATGAATGAATCCTAAACAGTAATGCCTAAAAGCTTTACACGGTTATACCATAAATGGCTTAACTTGCTAACGGGTGCTAGCTCAATTAGCCAACTTGTGTCGGATAGTATTGCAATCCAAGGTTTGAACCTTGCCAAAGTTCTGGGATAGGTAAAAGCATTGCTCATGCTTCAACAAATAAATTACTTTTACTCTAGCTAGTGAAACCCTAAACCATGAATCTTAAAGCCTCAATGCCTTCATCTAATTGCCAGAAGCAGGTTTATGTCAGTACCAAAACAAGAAGCTCACTTGTTCTGTTTAAGTTTTATGTATCCGCTCTGTTTTCTCTACCATTTGCTGCTTTGCATCATACTTCCACAATTCCATCGTTTCAATCGACTCTCACCAAACAATTATTAAATGATGGTTTCTTTGACACAATTGGTTGTTGATCATTTATGAATGGAACAGTTAGGGGTGATTGTGTTTTTCAAGTGGTAAGCACGGCTTGCTGTTTATTAAATTGTTTTGAATTCATAACCTACTAAGAATTTTTTTATTTCAATTGAAAATAAAAGCAAACAATCGGTCAAAATGGACCACTTCTTATTCAGAGCTAAAGTTTTGATCAGAAACTAAATGTCACTTAAGAGGGTGTATGTCACGCCCCGAATTTTAAACAACCTAAATTAATAGATTGTCCAAATCAAGGCACGACAAGAACAATTTAAATAGTACAGTCATGAGGCAATATATAAAATAATAAACTTTCTTAAAATTCTTCTTCTCAAAATGAGGTCCACAATTATCATACCTAAGCCATAAAATAAATCATAAAAGATTGAGCGTTAATAATTAATCCCTACATTTGATTACCTAGGAAAAACAATAAATCAAGGTCTAACAAAATGTGTCCAATTCTTAGCTTTCGCCACGTAGATAGAACCACCTTCACACTCCAACTAACCCTGATAAGTCTTTGGTGCTACGCTTATTAAGAACACACCCAAATTTGTAAAACAATACAAAATTCGGGTCAGTATATTAATACTGGTGTGAGTAAGCTTACAAATTAAGTCAGAACTATACAATTAAATATCCTTAAAAATATATGCATTTCACCTGAAGGAAGACATGTAGTTCTCATTCAATGATCGAATGAGCTTGTAGTTTCTTCACTCAAGGCAATCTTAAATACATGATAAAATGATCCATGCAAATTGTCATGTTATGATGAATTCAATGTTTTCTTTATTTCCATAGTTTTTAGCTTCTTTTTTCACAATCGTGCTCTCCTTTTATGCTGAATACACCTCTCCCAAGTGTACATTCCTTGTCATCGAAGTCATTCGGAGCATACGACCCAATTGGGGTGCCACATCGAGTGTCATGTCATCTCACCCGAAGTTTGATACATGACAAATATTTTCTAAATACTACACGTACTACCGAACTCACATGGAATGGCGTACCCGATATGCGAGCAAGTCTGCATACAAAAATTTATATCACACATATACAAGCAAGTCTGTATACTAAAATAATTTTTTTTCGGAGTTGTGGAAAATAGCTTAAATGTCAATTAAATATCAAATGTGATTTACTATCAATATATATAAATAAACTAGTACGTAGCAAACAATAAGAAAGGACATTCAAATTTGTCCAAAATATAATACATGGCTGAAAATAAATAATAAACAAAGTATTGGACCATCTCATACTGCACTTGAAAAACTAACAACTAAACATTTATATCACACAAAAATTTACACTTCCACCAAGAAATAAACTTTCAAACACGTGGCACAGTAATCTCCTTTATTCACTTTAACAAAAGCTAAGATAATTAAATAAATAATGAGTTATTATTATAGGAATAGGTTTGTTATTATTATATATTGCGGGTGGGACACTTTTGAAAGAAAACGAATTATAATGGACAATGGTTGGTTAAAGGAGAGGCTAACCTCTCCATTTGTTCTCACTTTCTCCTAGGGATGGCAGTGGGGCGGATTTTCACGGATATCCACCCCACCCAATCCGTTTGGGGTGGTTTTGGATATGCCTAAACGGATTTTGGAGCGGATACGGATATCCAAAAAATATCCATTAAATATTCGGGGCGGATACGGATTTGGCCATATCCGCCCCGCAGATATCCGTTTAAGTGTTGATAATACAAAAATACCCTCAACCCTTTAAATGCTTTAAAAAAAAACCTAAATCTCTGCCTCTCACCTCTCTCTCTCTCAATCACTCACTTCATTTTTTTCCCTCACAAACAGAAGAGCAAAAGCAGAGAGACCAACTCCCGTCTCTCTCTCGTCTCCAGTCTTGCTCCTACACCTCTCTCTCTCGTCTCCAGTCCTTCGTCACAACGAAGGTCGTCCTTTCGAGGTTTCGACTCTTCTTCTCCCTCGAAATAGCGAAGGCCGCCGCGAAGGGGTCCCTTATCTTTCAAAACAGCGAAGGTCGCTCGTCCCTTCGACTCTTCTTCTCTCTCACAGCGAAGGGTGGCAGAGGACGACCCTCCTTTCTTCTCTCTCGCCCAACTCCCTTCTTCTCAGATCTGAAATCAAGATCTCAGATCAAGATCAAGATCTCAGATCTGATATCTTGAGATCAATTTTTTTTTTAATTTCCAAATCAAGATATCATTGTAATTTCTTTGTATTTCTGTAAATATTTTTTATTTACAGATCAAGATCATTGTAATTTGTTCGTTTTAATTGTCGTATGGATTCATTGTAATTTCTGTAAATTTTTTATAATTTTTGGATTGATGCTTGTATTTTGTAATTTTTGTAGTTAGATCTGTAATTTTTTTTTTATAATTTTTGGATGGATGCTTGTATCTTTCTGGTCGATCTGAGATATATATATATTTTTTGAATATCTGAGATCTGTTTTTTTTTTTTTTTTTTTTTTTCAAATCCTAAGATCTGTTTTTTTTTTCGGGTTAAATGGGCAGGGCGGATAACCGCCTATCTGTTTGGGTCGGGGATGGTTTTTAAAAAAAATGATAAACGGATATGCGGGGCGGTTTCGGAGACCTGAAATCCCTCGCGGGGCGAGGATGAATTTGCTCAAATTCGCCCCGTTGCCATCCCTACTTTCTCCTCCCAGCCATCAGTCCCATACAAGTACACTCTCCCATATAAGTACACTGTGGAATAAAATTTTGTGATATTCACAAAAAGAATTGGATACACCCAACCCAAGTACCCAATTGCACCAATAAAACATTAGTGTTGACGTGTAGTAGAGTACTACTCCCAACACGTTTTCAATTTTTTTGCTGCATAATATTTAAATGATTTTCACGTTTTCATTTTTTCACCCATAAGGATGGCTTTTTTTTTGCATAGCTCTCGTACAGGTAATACGAAATTTAGCAATTGTATAAAAAAAAAACGCTGAGCAAGCAAGTCATACAAAATTACTAGCAACATTCATCACATCAAATGTCCAAATCATATTCACCTCATCCCTAGTAGGATTGTTAATCGTTTCAAACGGTTCGAAATTATGCTAAAACCGAATCGGGTTTAGATTCGGTTCGATTTTTCAATTTTCAAATATAAAACCGAACTAAACCGTGCAGTTTAGTTTAGTTTGATTTTAATTCGGTTTTTCATAATAAGTTGTTCACCTTATTTTCAGTTATTCATGATTTCATTGTGAGATAAAAAAAATATATATGAGAATTAAAAATAAAATGAGTATAAAAGAAAAAATAATAGTGATGAGAATTAAAAATGAGAAAGGTAAATGGTGGTTGGAAATTGATTTATAGAGATAGCGAATTGAATTAAAAAAAGAGAAATAAGGATAGAGAAAGAGAACTGAATTAAAAATGAGAGGTATGTTGTGGGTAGGGTGTGTTGGACATTGGAATGGATGAGAAGAGAGAGTGAGAGAATTGAATTAAAAAAATAGAGAGAGAATGTAAGAATTTAATTAAAAATGAGAGGTATGACTATGGGTAGGGTGCATTGGAAATTGGAATGGGTGGAAAATGAGAATTAAAATCAGAAAAAAAAACTCACTTCGGTTCGGTTTGGCTTTTTCGAGTGTTAAAAAACCAAAACCGCCATCGAATGCATTCGGTTCGACTTTTTACTATTTAGTTTCGATTTGATTCGGCCGATTTTTCAAAACCAATTATATAACACCACTAATCCCTAGTATCCTGACCTAAATCACAATTAATACTATAGAATAAGGGTTATCCTTCCAAAAGGTACAGAATTGTTATGTGCAAGAATTAAACAATGAATCCAGCAGAAACGTTAAATAATGGTAGAGTTTTCACTAACAATTTTCGAGAACCCCAAAGTTAGAGTAAATTTTTTCTCCATCGCCTAATTTTTTTCTAAGTAAGTTTTGTTTTTTTCGGTGTGTGTATCCAAAGAGATAATGAGGCTACGTTTCTTTTAAAAGAGTTTTTAATTAGGATTTTACTAGCTTTAGCTAAATATGCCCACCACTCCTCTTTTACCTAAACCTAGTTCTCAAATTTATATCATAAAGTATTTACATATTTATAAATGTTACCAATTTTAATGGATTTTGAAGGATTTTAAAACTCTTGAAAAGAAAATGCAATTATAACTTTGAAAGAGCAGAAGTTCAAGAATATTCTTAGTCAACATGTACTTGTTTTCAAACAACACCTAGGGATGGCAGTGGGGCAGATGTTCACGGATATCCGCCCCACCCAATCCGTTTGGGGCGGTTTTGGATATGGCTGAATGGATTTTCGGGTATCCAAAAAATATCCGTTCACTATTCAGGGTGGATACGGATTTAGCCATTTCTGCCCCGCGGATATCCGTTTATTCGTTTATTAGGTAACATTACAACAATACCCTTCCCCTATATAAACGAATTAAACCCTTCATCCCTCCCTCTCCCTCATTCCCTCCCTCACACCCGCCTCTCCCTTTCGGCCTCTCTGCCTCTCACACACCGAGGAGCGAAGGCATCTCCCTCCCTCCATCTCCCTCCCTTTCGGCCTCTCACACACAGTGATCTGAGAACACAGCAAAGCCAAGGCGGAGGCCGAAGGGAAGGGTCATCGTCGACTCGTCGTCCGCCTCCTCTCTCACTGTCTCTTCTTCTCTCTCACAGGCTCACTGCTCACAGCGAAGGCGGAGGCCGTCTGCCTATTCTTCTCTCTCACAGCGAAAAGTCGAAGGCGAAGCTCGTCCGCCTCTTCTTCTCTGATCTCTCTCACAGCGAAGGTGAAGCGCTAGGCCGCCTCTTCTTTCTCACAGCGAACTAGCGAAGGTGTCGTCGTCACTCGTCGCCCCTTCTCCTTCTCCTTCTCTGAACTCTGAACTCTGAACTCTGAATTCTGATATTAGATCCAGATCTACGATCTGATCTCAGATCCAGATCTACGATCTGATCTCAAATCCAGATCTTTGATCGGATCCATATCTTTGATCCAGATCTACGATCTGATCTCAAATCCAGATCTTTGATCGGATCCATATCTTTGATCCAGATCTAAGATCAGATCTGATCTCAGATATCAGATCGTTTTTTTTTTTTTTTTTTTTTTGTAATATAGTAGAGATCGAATTTTTTGTAATATGATGTAATTTTTTTAAAATTTGTTGTAATTTTTTTTAGATCAGAGAACTCAGATAGTCAAATCTGATCTTTAGAATTTTTTTTTTGTAATTTGTTGTATGTATTTTTTTTTTTGTATTTTGTTGTATTTTTTTGTAATTTGTTGTATGTATAAAATTATAAATGATCAGTAGTAGTGTAGTGTATAAGTATTTTCACTGTGATGTATAAAATTATAAATGATCAGTAGTAGTGTAGTGTATAAGTATTTTCACTGTGATGTATAAAATATTGCGGTGTATGCTATATTGCTATTTGCTGTTATGTAAGATAGATTGCATGTTAAAATATGCTATCTGTTACTCTGTAGTGTAAATTGTTGCATGTAAAATATGCTATTTGTAGTGTAAATTTGTTGTATGCTATTTGCGGGGCGGATTGGTTGGGCGGGGAATCAAAATCTACCATTAAATGTATTTTATGCGGATATTCGGGGCGGGGCGGATATCCGTAAATCCGTCTGGAGCGGGGGCGGTTTTGAACATTACTGATAAACGGATATGCGGGGCGGATTTTTATCCCCGCAATCCTCAGCGGGCGGGGATGGATTTGCTTAAATCCGCCCCAATCCGCCCCGTTGCCATCCCTAACAACACCATCCATTATCTTATGCTCTTCTTTTTGTCATCCAAGGCAGTTTTATCAGTACAAGTAGTAGAATCACAATCACAACAACCTACTGCACTAGTAATGACATGACAATTCAATGGTTGGAGCTTGGCAGATTGTACCACTTGGTCATGGGTTCAAACTCAGCTTGTGACATTTTTATCAGTTTATAGTGTGTTGACCAGTTATGGTCTTTAATGGGTGTGTTGACCAGTTATGGTCTTTAATGAGTTTCGGGATCTTATAAAACCCCACTCGCCTTCCCAAAAAAAAAAAACAACAACCTAATGCACTAAAAAGAGAACCCAAGAAGAAGAACCACCACAACAACAACAAGAAAAGCGATTATGTTTCTGTTGTTATTGACGATTATAATGCTCACAGACCATGAAAGGCATCCAAACCCATTCCCAAGTACAATGCAAACCACATGTGAATACTTTGATTGAGAAAGGTGATATATGAATTGGGGAATTCTAATTGTCGAGGAAACCAGCGAGGGAGGAAGGGAGGACCCTCCATCCCCCTCGCGACGCGTGCTAGCTTTACTCCTATGAATTAATCTGATGTCAATAAGGGTCAAAGTAGAAAGGTGTGCGAAAGAGATAAACGGACTTGAAGGAATTAGGGAAAGAATAAAAAAAATGTACGCTTGATTGATCAGCAAAACGAGGTTTGGGTACTTGTATTCAAGGTCTGGCGTAGCATTAGTAGACTTGTTTCCATCAACAAGTGGAAGTAGGGGTGGGCACGGAACGGGATGGGACGAGATATATCCATCCTTATCCCATCCCGTTCATACATGATCGGGATCGAGACGGGACGAAATGGGAAGATCTCGTCCCATCCCAAACGGGTTCGAGACGGGATCAACGTGCTGCCTGTGATTGCTGTGAAGATTATCATCATATAAGAGCGTGAAAAATAACTTTCTTCTAATTAGATATAAATGTGACATGCAAATATAAGGGTAGCCATTAAATCCCCTAACAATGAAGTTGAGTGGGTTGACTTTTAGAAAATGACATGATAAATGGGATCCACTAAGAGTATTGTGTCGCTGTGATGGCCTCCCAACTGATTTTACAATTTCATTACTGTGGAAAACAAAATTCATGGTTCATTGACAAAATGACATTTCATCTTTTGTTAGAGAAAAATATAGACCTATTGGTGATGCTTTAACATATTCATAATGGTTTAGCATCAATACATATATTGTAATTATAAAAAATATTTTTACTGCCCGGGACATCTCAAATTCTTGGTTCCGCCCCTATATGTTCACTTCTGAATATGTATTATTCAATTAATTTTTATTTTTCATCTTCACATGAGTATTATCAATATTTGTAAGTTAAATAATTGGAGCCACTTTTATTGTGAATCCAAGCAACAGTCTGTTATCTTTATCTTGTTTAATGAATATTTATTTCTTGAAATAACATTTCTGTTACCACTGCAAACACCATGAGTTTCTGTTAGTCATCTGTAAGTTTATATGAATAAAAATAAATAAAAAAATAAAAATATTAATATTAATAATAAATATTAAAAAATTAGTTCGGGACGGGACGAGATTGGCAGGATTGAAAATCTTCATCCCATCCCATTCTAGATCGGGACGGAACGGGATCGAGATTGCGGGATCGGGATTGTGGATGCCCACCCCTAAGTGGAAGCACATTATTGATGCTCATTGTATAAACTCAATTCTGCATAGCATCCACTAATGGTATTTCAGCATGGCCATTATCTAAAGATGATTATGTTCAACAAATAACTAGTCCTTCTCCCTTCAAGTGCATGTATAAAGATTTAGGTTACTGCTACTTTTTTTTTTATTACGTTGTTTCATCAATTCACAACATTTCTAATTAGGTTTGAATCAGTTGTTAGATATATTCTTTAAGTCTAATCTAGAGGTTCATTTTAACTTGGTAAGCACCAAGAGTTCACATAGGATCACCATTTCCGTAATTCAAACATTCAGTTGAGCAATAAACAAACTGAAACAATGCATACAACTGACAGCAATAGCGAAATGGAACTAATGCATTAATTCTATGGCACAAATTTGTAGTATTCAAAAATCTAGGATTATTTGTTTTCAAAATAAATTTTTGTTTAACAAAAAACTTAATGTGATTGTAAAATGGGGTTGCAAAAAGTATTATATTTTCCGACAAATGGTATAGTGGTATTCTAAATGCCATATACACTAATAGCAACCAGTACTAGCTAGGAATTATTTTAACTCTTTTGTTTTATTTTTATTTGTAATTTTTACAGGGGGAATGGGGGATAGTGAGTCCTAAACTGAACCCAAATCAAACTATAAGCCTCATTTAATAAAGCTTATACACTAACTGTCCAAATACACTACACAATTGAACATACTATATAGAAAATGAGTGATGCTAGGCGGCGAGGAAACGAGCAATGAAACGGGTGAGGGAGGGAAAATTCACACGTGCTCGGCAAGTGCGAGGATTGAAGATCTTCTTCACCTCATGGACTTCCAAGTTTTGGATGAAAAATTGCATCACATGCCGCTACATGATGCTTTTTCCACCAGACACAACACCACACACCATCAGGCACTGTAGTAGTGCTCCTTATGGCACGGACCCTCCCAGGCACGTGCCTTTGGGAGGGTGTCTCGCACGTGAAAACCCCCCCTACTCAATCTGCTTCGAATTGGGTAGAACCATGGCGAGAAACCCTTAGAAAAACCCTTGCATCCGAGAAATCCTCTCCTCCTCATCGACTGATCCTCAACAATCCACGGTGAATTCGCGCATCGCTCTGCTCCTCCTCCTCTGCGCCGCTCGCACTGCTCCTGCTCTTCCTTCTTCTGGTATGTAATTTCAAACTCTTTTTGGTTAATTTATCTTCTAAAATTGAAATTATATTGAAAATAAAACTTAAATTTATCTTCAAAAATTTTATACCCTGAAATCAGATAATCCTGAAATTCATACTACTGATATCAGATAATCCTGAAATTTATACCCTAAAATTTTTACCCTGAAATTCATGATAATCCTGCAAAATTTTTTACAAATTTTTGTTCAATTATACTACTGAAATTCATGATAATCCTGCAAATTATTTACAAATTTTTGTATGTTGAAATAAGGATCTTAACCCAACAATGACATACAATGCATATGTGGTATATCGCGGTCGTGTCCCTGGAATTTACGAAACTTGGCAAGATTGTGCAATCCAAGTAACAGGATATAGAGGTAATTGTACAAGGGTTTTGCCTCAGCTGCTGAGGCTCATGCTAGTTATAAAGAGTGGGTTCGCTTTGAAGTGGTAGAATATAACAATGAGGCAAGAAATCTCGTCGAAGCTAATCAGTATCACGCTCGCGCGGGTGAAGCTGAAGCGAACAATGATAAATGGGCTTTGACAAGGGATTTGATTAATGCACTGTTAGTGGTGTTTCTTATGATAATGGTAGTTTTTTTGTTTAAACTTATGGCATTTTGAATTCTCTGTAAGAGGTATTTCAAACGTGTTTCTTATGATATATAGATGTTTAAACAAAATAATATTCTATTTTATTTTATTTTATTTTTTATTTTTTTATTTCAAAATAATTGATTGATTATTGACTTATTGTATGATGCATTGGTGCATACACATTTCTAATGGATGTAATACATATGGAGATGACTTTCAACGATGTTGAAAATTCAGAGACGAACCATTTAGAGGTAACAACCATTTTGTTGTTAAGTAAATTAAAATTTTAATTAATATATGAAACTAATTATAAATTGAATAATTATGTAGAATGTTGATGGAAATGGTGACAATAACAATGAAGAAAGTTCATTGGTACTGGTAGTTTGATAGTCAGTGATTATTACGGACGAGGTATGCAAATTTTTACTTATTTTCGTTTTCACCATTTTTCATTGTTATAAATATGTTTTTTTATTAACAAGTTAAATTTTTTTTTTAGATATTCTCATCAAGGTCATTGATAGCTTAGGTCAAAGGTATCGGTAGGGATAATAACATAATTGTTATTATTACTAAATCGAAATCGGCTAATCAAAGACAGAACAAAAATATCCATTTTGGTTGTGAAATGAGAGGGAAGCCCGATAAAATGTTAAAGGATTAGGTTTGATCAAACAATATAAAGAAGTGTAGCTGCAAATTTCAGTTAAGAGGGATCCCACTGGAGAATGACCATTGGAGGTTGCAAGTGACATGTGCAACCCACAATCATCATCGATCAGAGTCATTTGTTGGGCATTCGTTTGCTTAAAATTGAATGTAGAGGAGATGATTTATGTGCAGAATATGGCAAAGACCGGTATGAAGCCTCGCCACATCTTGCCTCGGCTGAAAGAGATGTATCCGAATAATATATCGAATTTGAAACATATTTACAATGTATTGTGTCAGCAAAAGGTACTCGAACAAAGAGACAAGACGACTTTGCAACCTAGAATTGTTGAGGAAACACAAATACATAGAGTGACATTCTGTTGATCAGGGAAATAGAGTCACCAACCTTTTTTGAGCGCATCCTAAATCTATTTAGTTGACAAAGTATTTTTCACAAGTAATGCTTATGGATTGCACATATAAAACGAATCACTATAAGATGTCGTTGTTTGAGATTGTTGGTGTGACTTCGACTGAAAAGACCTTCAATGTTGCATTTTGTTTTATGTGTTCTGATAAGGAAGAGTCATACGGTTGGGCATTGGAAAAGCTTGCAGAAATTTTTGAGCCAGACAACCTGTCAAGCGTGTTGGTGACTAATAGAGAATTGAGTTTGATCAAGGCTATTGAGCGAGTTTTTCAAAGGCAAAGAGATTATTGTGCATATGGCACATCAACGCAAACGTTGAGAAAAACTGCAAAAAACACTTTGAGGACAGCGTGAGCCGAGTTTATAGATTCTTTTTCAAATTTGTATAGATCAAGTATAGAAGAGAAATAGAATAAGTCCACAATAGAGTTTGATAGAAGATGGGCAACATATCCAAAGTGTTTGGAATATCTCGAGACAGTTTGGTATCCCCCATAAGGAGTACTTTGTCAGTGCATGGACCGATAAATTTATGCATTTTGGCCAACAGACAACCGGTCGAGTTGAAGGTGCACACTTGAAGTTGAAGCACTCATTGGAAAATTCACAAGATGCATGATATGATCGAAGTCCAACTGGTTGAGATAGAGTCGTCATTTCAACAAAGTCTGACGAAGGTGAAGACTGACCATAACTTCACTTTATTTGGCTTACTTCATGGGTTGGTGGCGTACAGGGTTATTGAGTTGATTAATTCAGAAATTCAGAGGTGTGAAAGTGTGGGGGTTGACTCTATCAAGTGTGGTTGTGTGCTTCAAACGACTTGTGGATTACCTTGCGCTCATGAACTTATAGGTTATCTAACTCCCACAGGACAAATTCTAGTACGCACTATAGACAAATATTGGCTTCAACTTGATACAACACCTATTCGTGAATGTGGCGATGTGATTATAGACCCAGTGGTCGACGCTCTTATGAATAGGCTCAATGAGTCAATTCATGATCAGAAGTTTGTTATGACGAGGAAACTTATATAGTTGAGTTACCCGGGTAGCAGTATGATGATTGAACCATTAACATTTGTGGCTGAAAATGAAAGACCTAAAAATAAGAAGTTGGCTAAGCACGAGAAGTCCACAAAAAGGATCCATCGGGAGACAAATAAGCCATGACACAAAAAGAAATGGAAGGCAAAAGTAAGAAGTTGTCAATAAAAAAAAGATAAGCCAAAAATTCATAACAATAGATTGATGGGGCATATTTCATCTTGGATACGAGATTATATTTACGACATTGACAACGTTTCAGGCAACAAAAACTGTGGTTTTCGATGCATAGTCAAATTCATTCATTATGACAACAAAAAACGGTTGGAAACAGGTACAGAAAGACCTACAGATGGATCTTGAAAGTAAGGAAGAGTTGTGGCTTGTAACGTGGCACGAGTCAGGGGTAAAGGTTGTGAAGGATGCATTGCTAATTCCAGAAGGCCAGGTGCGGATAGACATTGAAAATTGGTTTATGGACCCCAATATGTTAGAGCTCGCAGCGAACCGTTACCAATGTGTCTTTGTTTGTTATGGGCAGTGTTCTAAAAAGCGTTAGGCGGTGGGTGGGCAACGAGCAGGTGCCTAGTGCCCAGGGGCCTAGGTGGACGTCTAGGCGGTTTTCGGTTTTGTATTATAACTTTAATACTTAGAAAAAGTTAAGCATAATACCTTATCAATTACATCCAATTTAATGCCAAGATACATATGCAAAATTTATAGACATGAAACATTAACAATCATGAACAAAATTTATTAAAATTTAAATGATTGAAGTTAGTCATGATGGGTACTTTATACAAAGTTGAATTCATGGACAAATATCCAAACCCACTCTTTTATTTTTCTTCAAATTGCATGAATGACCGTAGTCATGTTTGATAAAATCCACATTACTAAAATTGGTACCGGCAGATCATTTGAGAATTCCATTAAGTAATCATCATTTGCTACATTTAGACATATACTGAATAAAAAATAATTAAATTGTTTCTTTCCAAAAAAAAAGGGAAAAAATAAAATAAAAACACAATCATCCTTATTCAAATTAGTCTCAGCATCTTATTTCTTCGGCCTGAGAACAACCAATTTCTACTCCTCGTTCACATAAAGTTTTGCAACCAGGAAAACAAAACTCGCCTAGACCCCTCCCAGATTGCCTAGACACCAACTCGATTTTTCACCCCGCCCAGCCATTAATTTGGGGGTTTCTCTAATGCCTAACGCCTAGGCGGCTGCCTAGGCCGTTTTTTAGAACACTGATTATGGGAACCAAAACGCGACTTATTTTCCCTATGTTTATACGACACCACAGTTTGACGAATGGCGCATTTGTTTCATGGCACATTTGGCTCAAAGCACTCACTATATCTTCCTTCATATGCAACAAAATCCACCATTGCCTTCTATAGTACCAACTTGGCCATGTCGCATGTTTCATTTGGCAATCTCGCTGAAGAGTAGTTTCAATGTCCAGCTTGGTGTTGGTGCGACAATGGTGAGGAAGTTCAATGAAAAGAATAAGAAGAATGTGAAGAAGTCGAACGAGGTGGTGACCATATTGGACTGCTGCACATATTGTATTTTGCTAACCATTATTGTGATGAAAATATGTATATGGAAAATGTAAATTTTTTGTGACATAGGAACCATTGTATTGTTAGAAAAATCACTTTTTTTTTTTTTTTTTTTTTTTTTATAGAAGACATGTATGGTTTGAACTTTTTCAATATATTATATGGAATTTTACTCTATTTAGTTTGATTTTTTGTTTATGTTTGATGCGACAATGCGAAATTAGAAAAATGATTAGTTTTATGCGACAATGCGAAATTAGAAAATAATATCAGAAAAAGTTTAGACAAATTTAGTTTGATGTGAAATGCGACTTGTATGGAATTCACATAAAAGATTAGTTCGGAAAAATAACAGGGATCGATTTTAGGTTTGATGCGACAATGCACATAACTTCAGAAAACTAAGTCTTTTTTTATGCGACAATGCGCATAAACTTAAAAAAAAATGGCATGTTTATGAAGTTTCACAAATTTCAAAAAAAAATAAAAAATTGCAGGTTTATGGTTTGTTTGCAGGGGATAATGCGGACTTTTTAAAAGAGTCCACTGGGTTCCAGGCGAAAAGATATTTATTTTTCAAAAAAATATGTTGTTCACCTGGACAATTGTGGGATTTTTTATCCAGGCGAGGTTTTTCAAAAATCTCGCCTGAACCTTCCGCATTAATCTGAGTGAACAGTAAACTTTTTTGATTATCTATTCACTTGGAACCCTACAGGCTTTTTAAAAAAGCCCGCATTGATCCCTACAAACATACTAAAAATCTGCATTTTTTGCTGAAACTCAGTTTTCTGATAATGTTTTTCTTAATCTTTGTTTTATGACATTATTTGCATTGTCGCATCAAACCTAAACTTTGTCACTTTGTTTTCTGACATTATTTTGACACGATGTCGCATAATCTGCAAAAACATTTCCTGCAAATTATGTCATTGTCGCATTGTTTGTTACTTTGTTACAACAATAGTCTTACATTCAATTCATTGCAACAAGCTTAAAATATAAAAACTTATTAACATATGGAACAATCAATATCGAACATAAGTAAAAAGTTAAAGTTCGTACAAAAATATTTCTAAAGTTTACAAAACTTAAAACTTCTAAACAAATATTTCCCAAATATTTTTTTCCAAAGTTTACAAAATGAAGACACTATCTTTGTCGCATCCGAACATAGTGTCTTTGTTCATGCCTCAATTTGCTTCAAAACTCACTTCCTCTATCACCAACTTCACCACTGTCAACACTGGGGCGTAGTCAAATTCTTTTTCCTTTTGTTCCAAGGTAATAGGCGCAAACATTTCATCTAGCAAATATCGTATTTTATTTTGCCGAGTGGGCAAAATAACATTGTCGACGTTCCCCCTTCTTCAATAGAGGCATTGATCAAGTTACGAGCATGAGCAATGACAATCTCCTGCATGAAAACATTAGATGTTAGTGCAAACCATGTAAAATTTTGAAATTACATAAGTGTAAAATGTTTGTAATTATCCTTTTATTTGAAAAAAAAACAAATGTCTTCTTAGGGGATGACTTATCCTCTTGTTCGTTGGTTGTATGAAGGGATGGCTAATGTGGATAAACCAATCCAAGTAATCCTCCGTAAAGTCCCATGGAAGCTTCACGGGGGCACATTGTTTGTTAGCTGACACGACATGATAATGCCACATTTCAGTAAACGAAGCCAAAACCTCATACTTCACGAAATAATGCTTGTCAGATCGAACTCTATTCTTCAACTTGGTTTGGATTGGAAGAATTGGGATGATTTGTACCTTTTCCCATTTGTCTCATAACTCTATTGAGGTGATAGGGTTCTTCTATGTCGATGCATAACAAACATCCTGTGAACCATGTGATGCCAAGAAGGGGAGTGTTTCCCTTGGACTCTGCGTAAGAGTCCCAAAGTACCTACGAATTATAATAATTAAAACTTATTAATATATGACACATACAAAAAAATTATTGAATAAAAAATGTATGTTTACCTCTTCAGGAGATATGTCATCGAGATGCTCCCTAAGAGTGATGATTTGTTTTTCCAAAACCCCTACAATTTGTAAGGCTTCCCACTTAGCCATGGTGGGGAGTCTAGCATCCCACTTAAGTTTTACATTGCCCTAGAGTCTAAAGTGATCATATATCCATGTCTATAAACGAAAACAACATAAATAAATTTTATGAAATTCTTATATATTATGAGGGTAGTTAACAAAATATAAAATTTGAAGCATACCTCCAAACGAGGCAAATATCCAGCAATTTGTTTTGTTCCCTCTCTGCTAGAGTAGCCCAACTGACGAAACAAGAGTGTCAAAGCTGCTACGCCCCATGCATACTTGTTAACATCATCCACTTTCATCAGCATATTCAAATATTCAATATAAACATTTGTTCCACTTTTATCAGTAAATATAGTCATACCCAGAAAAAACAAGTAACCCCTACACACTTGTTGTTTCCTTTCAAAATAATCAGCTTCTGTAGCATGTCTACAACAATGGTCCTGAATAAACTTCATTTTCACAGATCTCTCATTCTTCTTACATGGACATTTGCTTATTTATTGTCAATCCCCAAACCATCCACCAATAATGTAACACATTCATCTATCGTCATTTTAACCGGCTTACCAAGAATCGACAAATGAGTTACACGGTAGACGTCGTCCAGGATGATGCTCATCTCTCCAAAAGGTAGGTGGAAAGTGTGGTCTCAGGTTGCCAACGCTCAACGAAAGCACAAATGGTCACCTTATCAAGACATTCTTTACGATATTTAATCAAGGGATACATACCACTATTGTAGATCATTCTCTTTACTTATTTCAAATCACAATCTACTCACTCATGTTTCAAATCCTAATCTATAAAGGTTCTATATTGATGCCGACACCGTAATGCGCCTTGTTCCTAAATACAAGCAACATATACAATAAGTAATTCAATTCCAAATATATATAAATAACACACTAATATAATTTAACTGACTAAAAATATTAACTTACCTTCTCATTATCCCAAACGGCACGAGAAATATGTCAATGGTAATCATCTGATGTGGAACAATCCACAGGATCACCGGGATAAGAATCTCATCTAACATCTTTTTTTTTACCCTTCTCCCCTGCTTCCTCCTCATCCACAAGCTCGTTCTCAAGCTCCTATAACTCCTCATATTCATGTCCAACACCCGCACCACTTGAACCTTCTTGCCTTTCTGATTGTGGTTGACTTTGCGATACAACTACTTGTTTATATGCTTCTTGAAGATCAATTTGAATCCTCATTTGTTCCTCTCTCATCTTCTTCCTTACTTCAGCATGGCCATTATCTAAAGATGATTATGTTCAACAAATAACTAGTCCTTCTCCCTTCAAGTGCATGTATAAAGATTTAGGTTACTGCTACTTTTTTTTTTATTACGTTGTTTCATCAATTCACAACATTTCTAATTAGGTTTGAATCAGTTGTTAGATATATTCTTTAAGTCCAATCTAGAGGTTCATTTTAACTTGGTAAGCACCAAGAGTTCACATAGGATCACCATTTCTGTAATTCAAACATTCAGTTGAACAGTAAGCAAACTGAAACAACGCATACAACTGACAGCAATAGCGAAATGGAATTAATGCATTAATTCTATGGCACAAAATTGTAGTATTCAGAATTCTAGGATTATTTGTTTTTTCAAAATAAATTTTTGTTTAACAAAAAACTTAATGTGATTGTAAAATGGGGTTGCAAAAAGTATTATATTTTCCGACAAATGGTATAGTGGTATTCTAAATGCCATATACACTAATAGCAACCAGTACTAGCTAGGAATTATTTTAACTCTTTTGTTTTATTTTTATTTGTAATTTTTACAGGGTGAATGGGGGATAGTGAGTCCTAAACTGAACCCAAATCAAACTATAAGCCTCGTTAAATAAAGCTTATACACTAACTGTCCAAATACACTACACAATTGAACATACTATAAAGAAAATGAGTGATCCTAGGCAGCGAGGAAACGAGCAATGAAACGGGTGAGGGAGGGGGTGTGACCCTCCATCCCCTTCGAGACGCACCCGTTTCCTCGCCATTTAGAATCACTGAAAGAAAATCCATACATTTCACATGCCCATAATTAGTTTTAAAGCTAAAAGTGGGAGCAATTAACTTCAAATAATGTATGTTTGTACCAAATTTATTTATAGTCATGTGCTGAACGCATGACAACGTCAACATGTGGAAAACACGCGGGGCGGGGGAGGGTCTTATACACAAACACAAGGGAAAAGTCACACGTGCTGGATTGAAGATCTTCTTCACCTCGTGGACTTCCAAGTTTTGGATGAAAAATTGCATCACATGCTCGCTACATGATGCTTTGGCCACCAGACACCATCAGGCACTGTTAGTAGTGCTCACAAACAAATAAATTACAAACTGAAGGGAAGAGAATGAGTCTTATACCGTCTGACAGATGGAAAAATCAACCAAAAGTGGAGAACTCATCAGGAGGAGAGCCAACCAACCAGAAACAGACATGAAGGCACCTCCGACGAAGGGAATTCGGTCAAGTATGCCGGATAAAGATTGGAAGCGTCCTATAGACCTATCCAATGAGGATTAGTCAATGCAGGTGAGATCAGGACAATTGTCAGGTCAAGATGGAGATGGAGATGGAGATGTAGGTAAAGAGGAATAATTTAAATAGAGGCATTAGACCAATGGGGGGACTGGAGGGAGGGGTGTTGGAATTCTAAGAGAGCTCTAGAGAAACCATCAATCCTTTAATCTCACAGTTTTCTAGCTTTCTTGCGTGTGCTTCTTTGATGATTACTCGTCTGTCATTGAATCTAGGGTCGGGATAATGACTTTTGGAAGAAAAATGTTGAAGTTTTCGAAATACTCACTCCTTCGATTTGAGGAAGATCTTTGGATTTTACAACTGCCGGAAATGTGAAATTCTGAACCATTGCTTTGAGTTGCGTTGGGTCAGAACTCGGAAAGAGAATATATGTATATATCCCAATTTGGCCCTACTGTTGCTCTTACTTCTTTTACTCCAATCCTGCAACCAGAGCAAGAAGAGGAAATGATAGATAGAGATTCAAGATGGGAAGAATATGAAGATGGTTGATGACCCAGCAGATCAGATTCGAGGCCCATTGTGCTTAGGAGGTGTGTATTATTCAATCAATTATTATACGTTTTTTTTTAAGTTGGTCGAATCAAATTTCTTTCTTTTAGCATATATTCACTTAGATTTGTTACTTTCCCTTGTTCATACCTTGTCTTCGAATCAATATGTCAAAGATTTTTTGTGTTTGATTAATTGACTTCTTGTCAATTTTAAACTGTATTAGCATTACTAAGCTCATGATTCTGGTCTTGTTAGCATGTCAAACATTTTCATGTGCTCGTAGTGATGGGTCTTGTGAAGTACAATTTGCATTTATTTATGGACGGAATTCTACATCAAGTCTGGAAAACGTGTGTTATTTACTGTTGTTTTTCTTTTGTCCTTGAACAAGTTTTATAACAGTAGAAACAAATTGAAAGAAAAGCTATTGCTCTATAATTATGGGATTAAATGCCAAATGGGATTTCATGAAAACATACAAACTCTTTTGTAATCACATATTTGCTCAACTATCAATCGGGAAAAGTAAGATTAGAACAAAGAGGGGATAGAAAAATGCGAGAGATTTTAAGATGACTTGAGATATTTATTTTGGGGATAAACGCCAATAGCAAGGGACAAGACAGACCCAAAAAGCACTTGATATTCTTATTAATTCTATTCCATATTTCATTCTTTATATATTATATAATTAATTTAAGATGTAATTACATGGATTTCTTCAAACTAAGTCACTGACCAACAAGCCAAGTTCATTCTCCTATTTCAATTTTGTATATTCAGAAGAATGGTCACTGTTCAGTCTAGCTTCTGCCATCTTTCTTTCTCACCAGACCAGAAATCAAGGCGACAGTGGCCCTGAATAAGTTGCAGACACCACCGTCGCTGTATCTTCCAGCATATGAGCATGACCTGGTCGAGGAAAAGAATTTCTACCCCGTGTCACCTTCTTATTCTCCTTTAGGAATGATAGAGCTTGGCTTGGGGAATTGATGCTGGTCGAACCTTGTTGATGGTTACCCATAGAAAGTCTTCTAGTGAAAGGGGTGACGTTCCCTAAGCTTCCATTTATACTCCTGTTTGGTACACGGCGATTACTCGTTCCTGGTCGAGACCCTAACCAATTATCTTTTTCAGCCACTACCTGAACTTGTTGCACCTTCTTCATCTCCTATGTAAAAAGGACGCATGTCATCACAACTGAAAGCAAAAGCTAAATTCCGGAGAAGTACCATATTCCATTAATGATTTAGATATATTTTCTAGTTACTTCTTCCATTGCAAAATAGCGCTAATATTTAGGAAAAAAATGGCCTTACCTTGCTTTTATGGAGGGGGTATAAATCGGAGAACACACATATGCTTGCACTTTTTTTTTACCACTTGAGTGCGAACAAACCAACGGTACGGGAGTATGACAAAAAACAGTCCTAATATTTTCATGAGACATGCACATTCTTTGTTGAGAATCTAAAATTTTTACATAGCAATATAAGATGCATCTTTCCACAAGTATTTTGTCCACACTTAAGCATTTTCCCTTGAACGACTACCTAAGCGTGTGCAACACAACTTGACGCAACCATTACTAGTCTAGCAGTCCATGGATCAGGCGCCTTTCTTGTGCACCACCCTCCTCCCCTTCATTGGGAGTTGGGTGTGTTACAAAGGATGATGGGGATGAAAATTTACTTGATATGTAACAAGTTGTTGTGTTTTTGGTTGGGCCTGTGAAGCTCACAAGTTGGCTTGTGCTATGTCGGTTCTATTTTATTTTACTTATTAATTTTTTTTGCTTTTCTTTTCTCATTTTAGGTGTTTTTGGGCTGCTCAGTAAAACAATATAAATAACAAATTGGTTGATTAGTTAAAAAGATAGTCATTGCATCCCTAAAGAGATTGCATTACTCGTGGTTACGCACCATCGCTCCGCAATCAAATATACATGAAAAGAAAGGTGTATTCTTAAACATTCCCCACATGTAACCCCATATCCACAAATTTATTTGATATCTATCCACGACTACTTTCTGTATGTTTTTGAAATCTTGTTGTTTCTTCCTTGCTAAAGGTCCAAACCACCTCATGGAACATTCTCTTCCATACCCAATTCCCCTTTCTATCAGTAGCTCTGGCTTCGTTTAGTGCCCCTTTTTGTCTCTGGTTTCATTTACTGCAGAGCTCTGCTCATTTCATAAACACTCAACTGTGGATGCATTCACCTTAAATGCAATACAAACTTTCTTCCATAGCTCTATAGATTATTTTGATGTGCAAAAAATAACACATCTATTTGGAATAAGAAGGCCTCTTTTGATGATGATTATTGGTAGCACTCTCCCATGCAACAATGTCCAAGAGAAAATAAGGTCTGGATGTACTTTTACCTAGAGTAGCTCATGCAACTGGTCATTCTCTATGGACTAGATTTGGAGTTTTAGACCTCCCTACCTATCCTGTATTTTTAGGGGCAAGGTGAGACGTGAGGCTCCTAGGTCCGCCACTAGAGTCTTGGCGAGGAGAGGCATTGCCTTGACGAAGCCTATTTTGAAAGGGTAGAGATTTTAGTATGGTAATCTCCACCTTGTTAGTATATGGACATGCGGCACTCTATGGTTGGGGCAAAGGCACATTAAAGAATAAATATAGCATTTAAAGCCTTGGTGGAGCCACGACAGAGCCCCCGACAACATAGCTCCTAACATTACAAACTTGTCGTTCGGTGAGTAATCGCCGACTATTCGTGGCCATGACCTAGAACAAGTTGAGTGTTGATTACATGTTGGGATTTTAGCCATGCAAGTGCTCACTGAGTCAACTAGTTTCTTACTCGGTGAGTTTTCGGTGGACACTTTACTTTTCATTTTTTTTAAGAATAGCTTAGTTTTTTTTTAAGATTCATTAATAATTCTTATGGTATTAATACTATCAGTTTGCATGTTACTAGTTACTACTATTAGCTGTGAATTGTTCATCTTTATAAGTTAATTATCTTTGTGTTATTGTTAAAAAATTGTTGTTTAGAGTAAGTTGTGAATTTTTCATCTTTGTAAGTTGTGAATTTAACCCTTAAAAAATATCAGTTGTGAATTTTTAATATTTTATGTTGTTTGTCTTTGTTTTGTGGTTGTACCCATTATATGCATGACTTTTTGTCATTTTATAATACTCCCAATGACTTAGGAATCGATATAACTATGTTGGTTTCAATGAAAAGATTTTACCCCCAAATTGATTTTTTTATTTTTTTTAATCTGAGCCTGTATTGTTTATTGCTTCTGACAGTTTGCATCAGGAAATGATTCTGAGATTGATATTGATATTCAAGTATTCTTTTTGTTGTGGTCGCTTTGGAAGGGAGTTAGATGGTTTGGCATGTGGTTACATTACATTTTTTTTGGTTATCTTGCTCTGTTTTCAGTTCGGCATGTGGTTGTAACTTGCTAAGTTATTGTAATTAATTAAATGTCTCTTTAAAAATACAAAACTTTAATACAGAATGAGTTTTATTTATTTTTATTGTTCCCACACCATAATATATATGATAGCCAATTAAATAGTGTTTTTTTAAAGGGTGAACAAGGTTTTTTATTAGATCCAGAACCATTAAACGTCATCGGTAGGGTTTGAACCCTGGACTTTGAGTACCATCCAGGACAAGTCTACTAGACCTAGCACCCGTTGCCATCTAAAAAATGCATAGTTTCTTCTCCAAAGACGACCTCTCCGGTCGGGGAACGCATTAGATATTTACCTAAACCAGTGGATCCTTGAGCGAATCCCACGTTAGCTCCAAGACGCTCGTCTCTAACTAGAAAAGTTGCTTAATTTCCTGTCTTAGTCTGAGATCGAGATAGGCATATGTTATCTTAATAATGCCTGACTCGATGAGTGAAAGTTGAATTGAAAAATGAAGGCTGTAAATGAGTGTAAATGGTTGAGTCAGATATAAATCTTATGTCTTAGGATTGAAATTTGGAGGTTTATATGTTCCTTGGAGACTTATGCTTTGTGTACCCTTCAACGCTAAGGTATGCGAATAGCCGAAGAGCCAAAGGATAATTCAAGCCTTTTTTTTTTTTTGCAAGGTTTAATAGCTTAGTTAAACCTTTTGGAATGTGAATTGTTAATTTTTTTTCATAAAGAACACTTTTTTTAATATTTTTTTCATAATTATGAAATTTCAGAACATCTTTTATTAAATAATCATTCTTCAAAAGCATAAAGGCAATTTAAGTGTCTTGTCATGCCTTAACTTCTAAAAACAATGATTTAAAATTTTAAATTAGCTAGTGCCATGATATGTGAGTGATTTAATTTGAAGTTTTGGATGTGAAACTGTGAGTTATTGTGTATTACTATAGTGTATATATTTCTTTTTTTTTATGATTTCAACTATTTATATTTATGATGTTTGTCTTTCTTTAAATTATTCATTTGTAAAATTCTCCACTGTCCTGGACTCAAGATTCCAAATGTAACCCCTTTGCTTCACCTAGAGCACTCACACTTGTCCAAGGTTATACTGCTCCAGCATGAGCATTTGCATGTCCCTCCAAGTTGAGTACTCAATAAATTCCAGCCAAATCATTGACTCTAATTATCGACTTTGATATCATTTGTTGACATCCCCAGAAAGATTGACAATGTCCCCAACTTGATTAATCTAATGTACCTTGGGTTTCGGTTTGCGTCATGCTAAGGCACTTTAAACACCAGATAGAGATTCATTTACAAGAAGAACCCATTGACTATCTATTTCCACTTCCAACCATCTTCTTCTGTGTTAGGAAAATGTTACAGATTGCTTGAAGTTGCTCCCCAATTTCCTGAGATCCCATCTTAGGTGAAAATTCCATTCAACCACTCCTTTCTCCATATGGAAAACGTCTCTAATTTGTGCCTTTTGTTTTTAGGCACAAAGCATACATTTGAGGGTACCTTTCATTGAGAGCACTTTCCCCACACCAAGTCTCCTCCCAACACTAAATGTATAATTAGTGTCGTCTCCTTTACTCAAAGTTAGATAAGCTCCATGCCCAAACTTGGTTACATGTTTGAGACGCTTCCTATAAACGTGTCTGGTGTCCCATATTTCGTAAATTTCAGTTTTCAGGGATTTAGTTGAAGTATTCAATATTCAGTTTCAAACGGCTCCACAATAATACGAAATGGAAACTGGTCAAGTTTAAGATGTTGTTTTGACAACAGAATAAGTAGTAATCTCCAAAAAATATGCCAGAGAGATACATACTCTTTGCCTTAGCTTCTCCTCCTCCTTTTCTTGTCTTGACAAATTGTACTCTTCCAACATTGCCAAGAGTGGTACCTATTAAGAAAAATTGCAAATTTAAAATGTTGGTTAAACAGAAAAACAGTTCACAAAATTTGAACAAGCTCTGGAAACGTTTACATATTCAGAATCTGAATCTCGAATCTTATGTTACAGCACAAACATTTGAAATAAAACACACAAATACACAAATATATATCACATCCATTTCGTGCTGCAATTTTCAGGATTTTGTAATTGTCTGATTTGACTCCATCGAAAGTAATATATGTTATCTAGTGTAGGTTGTTCTTTGGTTTGGTATATAGTTGGAGGTTTCATTTTTCTTTTTCCTACTTCATTCCATCATTTATTGTCTGTGTAACTTTTATATTTTTGTCTCCTTATTAGCTCACTCTTTCCTTTTCCTAAACCATTTTTTTCTTAACTGGATTTTTTCTTAAACAGAATCTCTTCTAGTTTTCGTCTGCATCAGCTGATGTCCTCCAGCCAGGGTAAGACACTAGTAATTCAAGTCTTGATTTGTGATACTTACATTAAGAGAAGAGGACTAGATCACAGTTTCATAGCTTGCTCATCATTATACCGTACTAGGTAAAAATCCAAACAAAGTAGTTTGACATGGTGAGAAAAGTAACCTCATGCTGCACGAATGCTGAAAACAGCAGCCGACTATCTCATCTACAACCTATGACTACCAAGTTCCTTAAAAAGTACTAGGCCTGAGAAATCTTGTGCAAGCACCGAGGTAATTCATATTGGTTATAGAGATGATAGTTTCGGGATTTTTACACAGGATACAAAATAGTCTGAAGTCAATTATTTTTTTGGAGAAGGTCCGGTGGGAGGAGCTTTCCAGAGACAACTTCCAGGTACCTGTTTTTTTTAATTATTTTTAAAAATTAAAAATTTTATTTTATTTATTTATAATAATAATTCCACTTTATGTACTTGATCTCGAAAATCTCTGAAGTTGGAGGGACTTGGGTCCCCAAATAAAAGTCTGTAACTTGGGGGCAAAGACTTGTATAAATTGAGTAGGTATTAGATATATGAGGTAATTATAATGCAATCTCAATAACCTTTCTTTAAATCAAGCAAACATTAGGTACTGCTAGGTGATACAGAGAATTTCGCCTTCTTCAAGAAACTTTATTTTGTTTCTCTTATATTTTGGAACGTAGTTTTGAGTATGTTTGTGGGGGACCTCTTGAATAATGATCTCAAGCTGTTACACTATTATGAAAATTTTGAAGAGAAAATACAAGAAAGATCTTTTCATGGATAAGATGGGTATCTTACCTCGTCATATAAGAAAACTTTTCGTGTTCTTCTTCCCAACTTCTAGTCTTTGCTATAAGGGAATCTACCAATGCTGCATTGATACCACGTGAAAGCAGTCATTAGGTTGTCAACTCGGTTGATTCAAATGTATGAATGATATTTTTTGTCAAGTTCAACAAGTAATTATAATTTGGTTGAGTTCTCACAAACTCGCTGTAGCTGATGATCTTTCAAGTGAGTCTGTTTATGAAAGCAATCAAGTATTAAAAGTCAATGTAACATTATACTTTTTTAACTCACTGAATGAAGGACTTGCTTGACTCCGATGATTTAACTTGAACAAGCATTGTAGTTTTTGAATTTTTCCATCAGTATCCAAAATTAAATTCATTCTTTCTTACCAGGGAGTTTGTTGACTGTTATTCTAGCTCGTTCTGCACGTTTCAGGTTTTTGTGAGCACCTCTGCTCACTGAGTATCGTTTGTGGTCCTGCAAAATGTACATACGGCAGATTAAATAAGAACAACTGATAGAAAAGCCTGATGGACTTCAGTTATTCAAAATTATACTTTTGAAGAAACTAACCATATTATACTCTTCCAACCAGCATTCCTCATCACGCGATTGCATCCACTTTTCCACCTTCTCCATTATACCTTTTCTACTATAAGCCTCATCTTTGGCCTTAGATATCTGTCCATCCATGGTCATGAGGAGATCAGCATGGCCCATCTCCCCTGTAATTTATTCAAGTCAGTGCAATATCCAATTAAAGTTATAATCAACAATAACATTTATTTCTGTGTCTACATTAGGTTCAATTATTGACATACATAATCAGGACATTCTCTTTTTTCAAATTTTTGGTTTGTCATACACCATGTCAGACTGTCATTCTCATGTTAGAAACATGCCAAGGCAATGACTAAAGACATTCACAACTAAACCAGAGACGAGTGATTTGACACCCCCATAGCCCATTTAGTGATGAAGATCCCTGCTCCCAACACAGACACAAAGATACCTCTAATTCAAGTTCTGAAGAAATATATCCAGTAACATGTGAAAGTAATTTAGGGGATGTGAGAATATTGATCAGCAGGTTCAGTATTCTGGTGTTTTATTATGATGTACAGTATTGACACTATTGCCCATCTCCTATTTATATAACCTGAAATGAGGCTGAATGACTTGGTTTGTACCAGAATTTATGAGGTTCATTATGTTTTCCATTTCTGATTGTGATGGCATCTCCATGTGAGTCTGCTTGCATATCTCTTCAAGTTCTCTGTGTTTCTTAAGGAAAAGCTCCTTCATCTTGCTTGCCTTTAGCTGATCCAATCTCTCAACTTCGGCCTCAGCCTGCATTCATTTTGAAGTGTCAAAATAGTTTTACTTACAATTTCTGATGCATCAATGTAGTCATTAAAACCTTTTGACCTGCTGGATTATATCAATGGTAAGGCTTCCTGGTTTGGATATTTCAGCAGCAGAGGCTGATATAAAATCGGTTACGTGGGAGTAAATTCTACGGTCTTCATATGGTGTGTCCATGAGACTCCACAAGTTTGTCAGCGATTTCCCAAGTCTGCCAAGCTGCAAAGAAACTGAATATCAAGCAGGCAATTCTTTTCCATTTAAGAGACTAAAAACATAAAGATTGCAGAGGCATAAAATATTATAAGATCTAACCTCTTAAAGTAGAGTACCATCTTGAAATTGTTATCAATACCTGTTACACTTAGTTTCAATTTAATACCATGTTCTTGGATTTTGTGAGCCTCATTTCCCGCTGCACTTGGGATATTTAAGTGACATGGTGGGGAGTAGATTCCCATGGCAAGGAAATAGTTAAAGAATGATTCAGCCTTTAGGCACAACATAATTTGATTTAACTGGGCTAGATAATTAGTATTATGTATAATTGGGCCTAGTATAGAGAAGTCTATCCTAGTTAGGGTTAAGGTTAGATTAGTTTGTTTGCCAAAGAAGTCATTAGGCATATAAATAAGGGTTGAGAATTAGATTGTAGTTGTTGGGTTTGATTGATTGATTGAAAGTTAAGTTATTTTAATTTATCTCTTGCTAGGGTTTATCATAGGTTAGTGTAGTGTAGCTTTAGATCTTGCATAGAATTTATCAATTCGTATCAGAGCCGAAGCGGTTATTGTTCATTGATTTATTTGGAAAGTATTTCAAAAGAAGAAAAATTGATTATTTGAAGAAGAAGAAAAAATTGAAGAAAAGAGAAGAGAAAAGAAACAACGCTTGATTAAAATTGTTGAAAAAAATCAAGCTTGACACTATTCACAGACATTGTTCATTCCCAAAAATTGCAGAAACCTCCCTAACCTAGTGTGCACCCCAGAATTAGTGAAGGCACCCCACCAGTAAAAAAAATGAATGACCTATATTCTTTTCAACATCCATACCTATTATTCCTACCCGAACCCATATTATTCTTCATCCTCTTACCAATATCCCTTTAGCCCAAGCCTAAGTCAAGTCCAATACACCTCGATATCTTATATCGATTGTCCCCAGTTTTACTATCCACAACCACAATACACCCATATCCCCTTTTACCCCTAACCTAAACCCGTTTCTCCTATACCACCACCATCTCCCCCATTTGCTAGTGATGTACACCCACTGTTGATCCCACTATTGCATTGTTTGAATCAGACTTATAAAAGTTTTCGAGAATTTAGCAGACGGATTGGTGCCTGCCTTGACCCCTTTTGTGATGTCTGGTGAGAGCAAAAAGAAGCAAGGGAGGAGGAGAGGTACTAGTAGATTATCAATATGTTTGACGACTGGATAAGTGTGCTTCAAGAAATATTGGAGAAAGATGCACTTGAGCAGATGCAGAAAGAGCAACACGAGTCATTCTGTTATCAGTGCCCGTCCAACTTTTGTGGAAGTTAAGGGCACCGTCCCACATATTCGATTTTCAACATGTGAATCATTTGACTTTTGTGATTTCTTCCCTATTTTTGGTCAAGATGATGAGGTTTCTATAGCGACAGACATAGTGAGTGACGATGATTATGTTAATCAATATTGGGAATTTTTATGGCATGAACTTATGCGCACGAGTCTTCTCAACAAGTTTTTTGCAAATTATGTTTTTTTGAGTCTTGCTCTATTTCTGAGGTGGTTCAGCTGTTTTTTGCAAGTCTGTATCGAGGAAAGGTCCAAGGTCGACTACTTTGAATGCACTTCGCATTGTGTTCTGTAACCGATTGCTTTTGTTCATAGACTTTTTCGACTTCAAGCTCGAGGACGAACTTCTTCAATCCGGGGTGGATGATGTAAGCGGCTAGTTGATTAGTATTATGTATAACTAGGCCTAGTATAGAACAGTCCAAGTTTGTTAGGGTAAGGGTTAGATTAATTTGCTTGCCAAAGAAGCCATTAAGCTTATAAATAAGGTTTGAGAATTAGATTCTAGTTGGGTTTGATTGATTCATTGAAATTTGAGTTATTTTAGTTTATCTCTTGCCAGGTTTTATCATAGTTTAGTGTAGCGTAGCATTAGATTTAGCTTAGAATCTATATAATTTATATAGGAGTTTTGGTATTTCATGATGGCTGTGAAGAATTAAATGACATTGTGCCAGTCCCTGTGTATGCCACATTGTCATTATTTTGTATGTCTTGACGAGCCTTCTTTCTTATATGTCTAAGTGACACCCGATGACCAATACTCGAACAATTTGATCATTTAAAACATCTTCACATATTTTTAGTGAAGGTCCATGAATTCAAGTCTCCAACATTTCACTGAGTGTGAAGATTTGTTATAGAATGTCGAGAACATTTGTGCAATATGTTTTAGTCATTTGTATGCTACATTTTCGTCATTGCCTGTTACGTCTATGCTATGTGATCTTCAAATAACGTAAGGGTCAATAATAGGTGAAACTTCTGACAGTTCAACCTTTTATGACAAATACTTGTTTCACAATGGTAAAGAAGATTCACTAGTGAACCAGATAACATCTATATAACATTTTTACGTGCATGTGTTTCAGTTCGACAACATGAGTACGATGTGCAGACACGTTGACTGAAAACCTCAGGAATACAGGTACACATCTCTATATGTAATATTTTTTTTTGAAAAATTTAGGGTTATTTGCTATTTGTCTGCCATAATAAATAGTTATTTACGAACCACCCCCATAATTCATCATTATTTAAGTCTCACAAGACTAGCGGTCAACGTGCGTTGACTGTCAAGCCCCTCACGTGACCTTTTTCATGACGAAAATACCTCTCACATGCCATGATATGAAGGATGTGACCGATATGATCATCCCAACTGTCCGCCAATAGATGTAGACGGTGGTTATTTGCTATGTGGACGAAAGTACCTCTTTTTGTTCACGCCACCAATGCCTAGGGATGGCAACGGGGCGGATTTGGGCAAATTCGTCCCCGCCCCACCAAGGATCACGGATCCTCGAATCCGCACTGAATAACCATTTATTTGTTTTTGTAAAAACATCCCCGCTCTGCATGGATTGGCGGATATTTGCCCCACCCCATTATCCATCCATCCTCGGGATACTCATCAACTTCAGAAGAAGACAAAGAGTGTTTGTGTTCAAATCTACTTCAGTAGATATTTGTATGATCGGTGCACCCTTGAGAATAGCTTCCACTAGGGTTGAACAAAAAATCGACCAAACCGATTAAATCAACTGAACCGATCGGTTCGGTTTAGTTTAAAAAAATTCAAAATCGAAGTGTTCAATTCGGTTTTTGGTTTCTATGTGATTTTAACTGACAAAACTGAACCTACCGAATATATATAAAAATAATGTATATTTTATATAAAAATAATATAATATGTTTAAAATAGTATGTCGGTTCGGTTTTGGTCGGTTCAGTTACGGTTTTCAAAAATTAGAATCGGATCGATTTGAAAATTTTGAAACTGACCAAAGTCGGTTTAGTTCACGGTTTAGGTGAAAACTGAACTGTCGGTTTGGTTTTCAACCTTAGCTGCCACCGCGGCTTGGCAAAGTTGCCCAGGCTAGAGCAACCCGATCGACCTGTAAATCGGATTCACGATTTGCCCACATGATTCGAACAAAATTGATCTGAGAAATCGCTAACAAAAGCAAAAGCAAAACTGACCATAATTGATGAGATTCATGAGGCTACCATGACCATAGAACTTGGCAACGAAAACGATGGCGTTGGTTTTGAGTGGAGAGTGATGGTGGCCTGAATGTGGAAAGTGGTGTTGGATTGTGAGCGGAGAGTGATGATGGCCTGTGAGTGGAAAGTGATGTTGGCTTGCGAGTGGAGAGTGATGATAACAAGAAAATGGCCATTGATTAGGATTTGATTTGATTCAATTGCAACTCATTCTCATGGTTGTTTATGTTCTTGTTGTTGTTATGATTGAGAAGAAGAAAAAAGTGTTGATGGATTGTGGGGGAAAATCGAACTAGCGAGAAACTTTTGTGGATGGCGGACGGCGGTGGACAACAGCTACTAGGACCTCCTGGTGGAGACTCTGAAGATGGAGAAAACTAGGGTTAGGAGAAGGATTTGGGGCTTTATGGCCAAATTTGTATCCGCTTCAAATCAGTGACGGAGACTATTTGGATCCCCGAATCCGTCCCGAAATCTGTTTAGGCGCATCCAAATCTGCTCCATTCAAGGCGGACGGAGCAGATATCCATGAAAATCCACCCCACTGCCCCTTCCTCGCCTGTTCTTCCTCTGTGATTCTCCCCCACCCCACCTTCCCATCCAATTCTTCCTCTATAATTCACCCCACTTTCCCAGCCCCCTCTCCCTCTGTTTCGATAGCACACCAATAAATGTCATCACCACGAGGTGCATCGGCACCAACAGCGCTACCAATAGCTACCACACCACCACCATCAAACTCCTCTACAATCCCCGCCAGCAGCATCCTTCTGGCTCTCCTACCACCTATTCTACAATCTCCAAACACATCACTCTCTGTTTTGATTGGCCCTTTCTCTCTCTCTTTCAGTTCGCCAAACAGACAAGAGAGAAGACGAGGGAAGGGGATAAGCTTTGGTCGTCGACAAATTGAGGGAGGAGGATGGTGGCCGCATCGCCGACAATACAGAGACGTGGAGGGAGAAGGATGGTGGTCGTGACATCTACAACGCCATTTTAGCTGCAGTGGAGGGGCAGAGGAGAATGGAGAAGGTGTGGCGGTCGTTTGTGACTTGAGTGAATAAAGGGAAAAAAGGGGGAGGGAGGACGGGGGTGGAGGTGAACTACGGAGAGGAAGAGGACGGGGGCGTAGGACAAAGAGGGAGGTGGGGGAGGGGAGGGTGGGGGCGGTGAGCACAAAATGAGGTGGGAGTGGGGAAAAAGGAGAAGAAAGAGGCTGAGGAGGGGTGAAGGCTAAGGAGAATAGGGAGAGGAAAGGTGGCGGTTGTGACGGGGGATTCAATTAGAGGTGGTGAGGAAGATTTATAGAAATAGGAAGGAAGGAGGAGGAGTGGATTGGGGAAGATGAATTTTTATTTATTTATTTTATAAATTTAGCCATAATATTTTCCCTGAGGCGCGCTATTGTTTCGATTGAACCCTTTGATTTTCATCGTGATGAATTGTTTTAGATACAAAACATTGAATTTCGGTCTCAAATGTGTTTTATTCCACTTATCCCTTTATTATAAATTTTCGGCAGTAACTTAATCCCATATAATAAGTTTGAATTTAAGAATTGCGTTTGAAATAGATAGACCCGTGAGAGGTTGAAAATGACCCGCAACTATAAATAAATGTCCATAGAAATGTGAAAATGAAATGAAAACCACTTAATTATGTTCGTGATGTTGTTCTAAACTGAAACCTATGGATGAAATAACTTAGATTTAGGGTTTGTAAGTTTTTTATGTAATGAAACCCTAAGTTCAAAGCTTGGGTTTACCTATGATTATAGGTGAGTAACTTGAATTTCACGCAATGAAAAAGCTTTCACTAAGTAAGTAGGAGATGAAGACAATGACTATTTCCTCTCCCCAACAACTCGCAACGACTATTTCAGCCAAGCCATTAGATCTTCACTTGGGCTTATGTAAGTTTTGAATCTCAGCCCTCAGATCATACAAGGGCATTTATGTCCTCAAAATATGGTGATTTTGAAATCAGTTCGTGCCCTCATGGTCAAGGCACATTGACTACTTGTCTTGGGGGGAGACTGAAATAGCTATTTTTTTTTTTTTTGGTTTAAACTTTCATTCTTTGGCATATTTTTATTTTTTATTTTTTTGTAAATTAATGTTTCTGGTCATAATTACCTTTTATGCTCGTCACACGTATAAAGAATTTGAATCTTTGAAAAATATGTAAAAAAGTTGATGACGTAAGCATGATGTGTTCATATGATTTTGTTTGAAAATAAAGTATTGTTGTTACAAAGGATAGCAATTACTGAGACACCCTTGTTTACGTACGTTAAAGCCTCGGTGGATTACTGATATCCAAAAGCTAGCTAGATTTGACGGCTTGAACTGGAGTTGATCCTTATCATGATTTGACCCTGTAGTCTCAAATGGTGACACAAGGATCAATTTGAAGATTTTTCATGCTTGTACTAGTTTCTTGGGATTATGTTGATGCAGAGAATTTGTAGCTACTTGTTTTTGACAGCTTAGATGCGAGTTTCATTTTAAAATCAGTGTCCAATTATCAAACAAAAGAAGCTAATGTGTCAAGATTACCTTCTCAAGACGCTTCTGTTTCTCTTCTTTGAGAGACTCCTTGGTACTGTTGAGTCTAGTCAAAAGATCATCACTTATGTTTGTTGATTGTTTTCCATGAGATCCATCCAAACTGATATGAATGTCTTTTATGATTTCGGACGAATCCATCCCCAAAGTTTCAGATAGCTTGTGCACAGAACATATATAGCCTTCCACTTTTTGGAGTCTATCACTCTTTGAAGTCACAGAAGAAAATACAAAATCCATTAGTTATGTTGTGAGCTTAGCTCAAAGTCAATTCGAGAATTGTTGTTGTACCTTCTCTGTTTGGAGTCTTTGCAGTTCATTCTGATACTCTTCTAACTTCTGCAGTGAAAGATCTTTCTCATTTACTGTGATATCTGACAGAGAAATATCAAGCTCCGGTGGACCTGCTATTTCTGCATAAATTTTCTGAATTTGTGTTTGGACATCTTGAAATTGCTTCACTCTCTCTTCCTTCCTCAGCTGCATCTCCCGCAAAGCCGGAGTGATTGAATCAAGCTGCTCCCTCAATGTACCAACCAGTTTCTCTGGCTGTTGTGGAGAATTACCCGAGTTCATGAAAAATTCATGCATGAAATATCAAGAAAAAAAATCTACAACGTTTTTCTGTTTGTGCATTCCTCATATTGAGTACATATATGGCAAGGTGCAGTGGTTTTTACCAAGATACGTTCCAGGCAGAATTATCCATCTGTTGAGGGTGACATTTTGAAAAGAATAAAAACCGTCGAGGTTGATGCTATAAAAGACATCACCTCAAGAGTGCTACAAAGAGAGTCAAAGGGTGGTCTTTGTTGAAGATGATGTCCTCCCCATGGAAATAACTCAGACCGTGCAAAGTTAAGCTCAATCTTGGTAATTCTGGTTTTAAGGGTGCAGTAGTTGCAAATAATGAACATTCCAAATGGTTATAATCTCAAGTATCACATTTACATGGACACAAAATTCGGTGCCCTGAACTCCCTGCTAAATGTATCTGTTTTAAAAGGGAAAGGAAAGATCTAAGAGAAAAGAAACATGACTACCCCTTGGAAAGTGAAATGATACAAGGGTATCCACCTGGGTTTTTGTGATGACGAGAGTTTTCTTAAAGATGCTAATGTGATTATGTTTGCATGTGTTGTATTTAATTGGATATATGGGTTCATGCATCATGCCTTTGTAATGTTTTCTTCATTAATAAATTTACTGCATTACATATATATGATAAATGATTTGATCTTACCCTTTTTGGTAGAGATCGTTCTCCGAGGGACACAAGAAGATGAGTAAATTCTGCTTCAGCATCTGCCAGAGCCTGATGGAGACGTGCTCTGGAGATATTTGCAATGTCAACTTTTTTTCTGTAAACTTGGAGACACTCCTGTTCCAGCTCGAGTAGAACCTTCTCCCTATCATGCGGGTCTTGCCCAACTTCATCCCATATAAGCTGATTGAAGATGTGAAAAAACAACCTGTAAGTACTTAAGCAAGACCACTGTACCAAACATCAATTGAATAAGCATAATCAGAAATCCAGAATACTTCACTTTCAGTTCTTGGAGCAAGTATCCACAAGAGGTCTCTAGCAAACTGAAGTTTTTGAGATTAGCTGGAGTCGGGGACAAAGTCATCTGATGAAGTGTGGGAGATGTAGGTATATCAAGAGAAATGTTTTGGTAGTTTTTGAGGAGCTTGAAGTCAGAGCTTTAAGTAGTTTCGTAGATAGAACTGATGGAAGAAAACAAGAGAGATGTGAGATTGGGAAGATTATAGCAGAAGACTGGATGGTGTCAGTTTTGAGTTTTGCTTAAAAGAAAAGACTGACAAAGTGGTAAGGTGTGGGTGATATTGAAGCTTTGTGTTCAAGTGTTTCATACTGTGCTATTTCTGGGGTCCCCTTCTCAGCTCTATATCCCTTTTATTTTTTTCAGACTCTTGAGTAAGCTTTAGTTTCATTTTCGGAGATGATACTTGGTTTGAGTTGCTTTTGTGCAGTATTTCGACATCAACAAATCAAGAAAAGAGATAGGAATAGATCCGATCCAGGGTAAAACTGTTCCTCATTTGTGGTTTTAGGTAAGGTGCTTTGTATCATGTGCTCTGATTAAGATTTCAGTGCCTGTTATCTTCTCAATGTTGAGGAAGGCCATGAGATCGAATGGTCAGTTTGAACCAGGATATTTAACATCTGAACATAAAATAATTTTTTGTTGTTTTTCTTTTAGTTGGGATGTCATTAAGCAATGACTAAGGAATAAGGTAAGTCTCAATCTTAAAATAACATCACACCTTACCCACCCGTTGATTATTGTTTTCTTTCCAATATGCCATCATTTTCAATGAATACTATTCCATTTGTTAATTGAGTTTAGGTTGCAGTTGGTAATCAGAGTTGATATATGAAGTGGACATTTAGGAGATACTGGGAGTAAATGACCGAAGTATTGCTGTCAAAGTATGAAACTGACAGTGTCTCTTGCTTTCTTGTCTGAGAATAATGTATTTTGCAGATCATGAACAGGTACAATGTGTGCTTGTGTTTAGGTTTCAAGAAAAATTTTCCATGAAAGATATTGAGACAAGAGGGGTACACAGAAGGAGAATTTCAGGTTGTATGTGTGAGGCGCTTTCTCTAAAAACGGTGGGAACAATAATAGCACAAGTTTTGAATCCAGAGTTATGGATTGGTGTATCACTAACAGTGAATCGAATTTTTATGATTTTTCATGATATTCAAGAGAATGGAGTTTTGAAATATTTCTTTTGAGTGATAAAGTGTCTGGAGACTTGCAAAAGCTTCCTAAAGGAATGCAGAAGGAAATGATACAATCGAGCTAGAGGCACAATGAGGCTCATATCCCCTACATGCTGCATGCATAAACAAATCACAACAAGTTTGTGATAGAAGACGAGTACTTCTAATTCTAGTAAATACCATAGATGTAATGTGCCACTCTTGGATTCCATTTTCTAGTAACAAGACCAAATGGGCTCTAGCATCATCATTCTACCAAACCGATCTTCCAATGTCTCTTTTTTGGAGTTGCCACGAGTACTCGACTATTTGGCTCGACGTCGTCAATTTTAAAGTTTAGTTTTAGCCTTAAAAAATTACTTGGTGTAACCAACTACATTTTGTCTTTAACAAAAAAAAAAAAAAACACATTTTGTTAACCTTAAAAGAAAATACCAGGAAAAGAAGATTACTCGTGTTGTTGATTGGGGAAGGATTACTATTGTAAATTTTCTGATGTCGATTTTTTTTAGATTTTAAATTCAATATAGTAAATATGATTTAATATTTTTTTTTGCAAAAAAAAATGATTTAATAGTTGCAACAATTTTGAAATTGATATATTGATTTATATCCTTTAATTTATTTATTTGTAATTTGCATTGCTTTTTTTTAAGCCCTCCATGGTTAATGAACACATTGAAATTTAACGAATGTGTGACTGAATTTTAATTTTACAGATAATAGTATCTTTTGTTTTTTCATTCAAGAATCGATTTATGTTCCTAATGTGAAAATTCTACCACCAAGTAATATTTCATAAAAGTTACTTTAAGTCAGTAAGTCGGTGTACATACTTGAGGAAACAAAGTAAAAAATTTCAAAATGCCAGTGCAACCAAACCAAATAGTTGGATACATGTAGCAAACTCCCTTTTTTCTTTCATTTCTTTTGCACTATCTTTTTATGTAATAGAAGAGCTATAATCAAATAATCATTGTTCCCAAACTTTTCACTTTATGGAATTTGGGGATTGTTAAAGGCAACCCCATCTGAATTATGGCAGACCCCAAGTTAGTCAAATTTGGTTGACTAAAATAATAAAAGATTCTATTTCTAATCCCCATCTTCTCTCACACACCATTTTTTTCTCCATTAAGCCTTCCTCAAACTCTCTTTTCTTCTCCAACTCTTTCTAATATCTCTTCTTCCACAACTCTAATTTTTTCTCTACTTATTTCCTCCATTAAACATTCTCCATGCTTTCTAAAAGCTCTCTTCATTTTCTTTTTCAACTCTCATCTTCCTACTCCATTGCCTCCATTAAATATTGCCTTGTTTCTTTTTCTTCCCTTAATTCTCCCTCAAAGGTTTTGTGGTGATGGAGCTTGTTGGACTTGATTGAAGTGGGTACAATGTCTTCCAGAGTTCCTTAAGAGCGTTTAGTAACAACCATGAACGAAATCCAAATCAAACTTGTTTTTCAACGTTACACGGTTGGCATGATCATGAAACTGAGATTCATGCGGTTTGAGCTAACCGTGTGAACTGCAACAAATTTTCAAAAATTCCGCTTCTGAAAAAACTTCTTGCAGCCACACAGTTGACTCAAAATGTGGTTTTCAGTGTCATGTGGTTGGCCTATTTGTGAATCTATAAAACTTATGGTTAGTCTAATCGTGAAACTTGAATTATCACGGTTTTAGCCAACCATGAGAATTGACAACAATTTTTTCGACAACAAGGTAATCGGGCTGGCATAACAATGAAACTTTAATTCTCACGACTTGAGCCAACCATGTGAACTGACAACAACTTTACAAAGAATTGGTTCTTGGTTAGGGTAAGTTGGGAAGATAAATAAACTCAAATAAAGTTCCCATTGTAAGGAATTGATTTATTGAGAGTAAGGAACATGGGGGATGGAGTGGGGTTTTAATGGAGATAATGAATGAAGTGAGGAGAATATGAGACAGGGATTTGAGATTTTGAGAGAATATGAAAGATTTTATGGAGGAAACGAAAATAGTGGGGAGATGAAGAAGAGAAAGAGAAATATGAGAGTTAGAGAGAGTGAAAAGGGTTGAATAGAGGAAACTAAGATAGTGGATAAAGATGAGAGTGGAGAAATAAGAAGAAAATATATAGAAAATGGTTGAGGTTGGGGGTGTTGAAACATCAACGCCAACTTTAGAGTTTTCCAGAGAAGACAAGAGAATATGAGACCATTCTCCAACCTCTAGATTATTTTCCAACTAAGTGAAGTCTTTTCTATTTCTCTAAACTATTCTACCACCTTCTAACACATTTATCATATATCACTATCTAAAATTCTTTAGATTTTTCCTAGCTCAATCATTAAATAGTCATTGGCTCATTGTGTATGAGACATCCAAGTGAGTGGAGTCTAAGTGAGGCTTGAGTCTTGCATGTAAAATGAATAACACTTGTGTTTGTGAACAAGTGTTGTGAAGTAAGAAGTGAGTTGTATGCAGTGTATAAAAAATAAGTGTGCATAAAATAGGTTGTATGTGATAAATTGTAATTATCGTTGTTAGTAATATAAGTTAACTGTATTTGTAATCAATCCAACATGACGAAATTTTCAACAACATGGTATCAGAGTGACAATATTTCCAACAATTTGGTATCAAAGCTGTAGTTAGCGATTGGAGGCGACTTAGGCAACGATGAGGGATCGTGCAGTCGCGAGGTAACATGAGAGCACGTGAGTTTGGTTTTCGAATGCTATAATATAAGTTAAGAGCATTTGTAATTGATCCAACGGGCCAAAAATTTCAACAATTTGGTATCAGAGCGATGAAATTTACAATAGGTGGTAATGAAATAAGGGAGAAACGAAGAGATTTGGGGAAGAAGGGTTGTGTAATGATTAATAGGGAAATCAATAATTCATAATGGGTCAATGAGGGTGCCTTAATCTAAACAAGGGAAATATTTCTCAAATGACTTTTATTTTGAAGAAGTACATGTTAGGGGTCCACCATAATTCAAATGGGGTCTGCCTTTAACAGCCCCAAAATCAAACATGCATACGAACACAAGTTCTAACCCATACATTTTTATTATTTTATATTTGTGTAATCCAATAAAATACCGAATGTTTGTTTTGTTGGATGAAATCTTATTCCATGGGAATTCATGAGGCGACATCTACATATAAGGCTAAATTGAGATAACACTCATTATCTACCATTAAATTTTATGATAAATGGTGAGAATGAAAGTCTCATTAACATCAGATTCACACTCCATAGTACCCTTTAAATTATGTGATTCACATATTCATTGGACTTCCATTTCCACCATCACAAAATTTAAAGGTGGATTGGGGAATGAACCTCAAACTAGCTCTGATATAGGTGGTCCTTTCATGAGTTCCCATGGAATAAAATTCTATACTACCAAACACACCCTTAAAGTTAAGCTAAATATTTCTCTTGGTTTACTTCATCTTCCCTCACACTTATCTTTGTTAGGTATTTCATTTGTCTAATGCTTAAACTTTTTCTCGTACAATAATTTTATGATCCCACGATTTGAATCATGTTTCCCTGCCTTCGCCACCATCATCACAATATTTTGGACTATATTTTATGTAGTTGCTTGATATAGTTGCATGAGGTAATATTGTGAACCCTTGTGTGGGCGGACCTAAGAGGAAGTGTGAAGGAGAAGCCCAAGAGCTCATGGATCCCAAGAGGGTTGGCAAGCTACAAAGGAAAAATCATAGTCCCACATCGCCCGGGTGCGGGAAGGTGATGTACTATATATTTACGAGGTTGGATCTACAAAGTACTACACGTTTTAAACCCGTGCGGGCATTGAGCTCAAATCGGACAATATAGTACTCTGTGGATCGGGTCGTGACAAATATGATATTAGAGCATTATGTGTTATTTAAACTTGTGATCATATAGAGGTCCTGCAGATTGCAATACACAATAGTTATGGTGGTGGTTGTGATGGTGACGGTGATGTGTAATCATTTGGGTGTTTAGCTACCGCAACATTGATGATCGTGGTGGTGGTAATTCAGCAGTAACATTGCTTCCTAGTGGTTTTATGGTAGTACTTAGGAGGTGGGGAGGGTTTTAAGTTTTAATCAAAACATCTACTTCAATATTGTACATGAATTCACTAAGAAAAAAATTATTAGAATTCGTACCTAACTTAAAAAAAATCAGGCAATGCTTTGGTGGCTAAATAAAAAGTGTTTGTCATAGTAATAACCAACAACTACTAAAAAGGGAACCAACAATAAATTAATTTCTCCATGCACTCACAATTTGTTTCATGGATTGCAATGAGCTAGGAGTGCTTGTGATGTAGCCACCAAAGTGGTATCTCCAAGATATAATTGTATCCTCAAGTCTGAAACGAAACATTGTGTGGGTCGAAGATATCTTACATTTTCATCCCCTTTAAATGATGATTATCAAATGAATGTTTCATACAAAACAAGCCAAAATTGCTTGTGCCTTGAAGGTATTGTAGAACGTCTTTGATGCGAGTATTGAAAATGCAAATCTCAAGTGTAATGTGTTGTTATAAAGAAAATACTTTGGAGCCAGGTGGTGAGGCATGAAAGGATGGTAAAATTCCTCGAGATACTTATAAACTTTCCAAGATCGTTATACATAACTCTGTTTGCAAAATCTTGAGTTCCCCTAGCAAAGTTTTTGTTCTAAACCATTGAACACCCGGGCAAAATCAATGCATGACACTCTAAACCCTGTTTCATCTACTTTTTTAGGCTTTAGGACAAAATGATCAAGTAACCTTGTTTCTATTATTTACATTTTGGATAGGCATGATTTAGGCATACTTTATATTGGGTATGAAATTGGGCTTGACCTTTTGTTCAACGATGTTGACCAGGGTTAGATGTCCACGTTCAGTAAATACCCAAATACCCCTCATCACTTTTTTATATTTACATTTTGGGCATGCATAATTTAGGTATATTTCTAATTGGGTACGAAAGTTTTGCAATTACACATTTGATACGAAATTGTGTTTAGACTGGTCATATGTCTCACATTCAGTAAAAACACATATATCCCTTAGTAAAAGAGCATGTCACTTGCATAAGGTATCAAATTGCAATTATAGTAAAAATAAAGCTATCTATAATGAAAAAACTACAATTTGTTATTTGACAAGAAAATGGAGATTTGATTACTTGGCAATCTCCAAAGAATAAGCCATCTCACAATTTTGGTTAACCCTAGAAATATTAACCTTTAATTCGACAATTGTAAAAATGAATCTGAGTTGAAGTTATAGGTACTCGTCAATATACTTTAATCGAATCAAACCATGTTATGTTTTTTACTATTCTAACTATTTAATCCACTTACTTGTAGGTTTGGGACACTACAAAAAAAAACATTAATAGCTACAGAAACTAGCGATGGTTTTTTGATACCATCGCTAATTATAAGATTTGCGACGACAAAACACCGTCACTAATGCTTTTGATATTGTTTCAACCCATAATTATAAAAATCCATTGCTAAATATTTTTCGACGGCTTAAAACTGTCGCTAATTCTTGTATTAGCGACAGTATCTTAGTCGTCGCTAAGATTTACAAATAAAAATCATTAGCTACGGTAGAATACCGTAACTAATGGTTTTTTTAAATATATATAAAAAACATTTAGCTGTCGTCGTTAAGCTTTACAAATAAAATTCATTAGCTACGGTAGAATACCATAGCTAATGGAATTTTTTTAAATATATAAAAAATACATTTAGCGACGACAGTCGCTAAGCTTTACAAATAAAAATTATTAGTTCTACCGTAGCTAATGGGTTTTTTGAAAAAAATATATATATATATATACAAAAAAATATTTAGCCACGGTAAATGAGCCGTCGCAAAGTTTTACAAATAAAATATATACAAAAAAACATTTAGCTACGGCAAACAAACCGTCGCTAAGTTTACAAAGATTTTTTTATTAGCGACGGGCCAAAACCATCGCTAATTAATTTTTAAAAAAAATTATAAACAAAAACATTTAGCTACGGCAAAAAACCGTCGCTAGGCTTACAAATATTTTTTATTAGAGACGGCCCAAACCGTCGCTAATTAATATTTTTAAAAAAATTATAAACAAAAACATTTAGCTATGGCAAAAAATCGTCGCTAATTAATATTTTTTTAAAAAAAATTATCAACAAAAACATTTAGCTATGGCAATAAACATTTAGCTTACAATGATTTTTTTTTATTAGCGACGGCTCGAAACCGTTGCTAATTGATTTCTTTTTTAATTATACACAAAAATAAAACCTCATCTCAACCGTCAATAACATCCAAAAACTTTATCTCAATCCAATGCACTAAACCAAAACCACGTCACCAATTCGCGTGAAACCAACACAACCAATCCCCTTCAATTACATCTCTCTATATAAATTTAAATTTTCTCTACCAACCAACTCAACCAAAAAATTTCTTTCAACCAAAATTTTTCTCTCAACTCACAGAGGAGACCCCAGTAGCAGAAATCTCCCGGCCGCCTCCCTCTCCCCTCCCCGCCTTTCCCTATTGCAAGAGATCTTAGAGATCAGATCAGATATTCTATAGAGCGAGTACATATTTTTTTTGGTTTTTTGTAATTTTTGTTTGGATTGTTTGTAATTTTGTATGATATTCTAGAGATTCAGTGTAATTTTTGTTATAGATTTGATCAAGTAAGTCTTTTGTTATGTTTTTGATCAATTAAGTTTAGTTCTGGTAGTTTCTATTAATTTTCAGAATGGACAATCATTAAGAGCTAATTTCATTATAAAAAATGAATTTTCATTTGTAATTTCTAATTTTTAATTTTCATTTGTCAATATGATTTGCAACAAAGTTGTCCCTAAATAGCCACGGCAAATACCGTGGCTGTTTTGTCAATTGGATTTGCAATTTAGCAACGGCAAAAATCGCCTCTAAATAGCCATGACAAATACCGTGGCTGTTTTGTCAATTGGATTTGCAATTTAGCGACGGCAAAAAACCGACGCTATTTTTCAATTTGCGACAGTCTTAGCCGAAATTTTAAACAGCTTTAGCGACATAAGTTTTCGAGTTAGCGACGGTTTTAAGCCGTCGCGAATTAGCTACGGGATAGTTTTCCGTTGCTAATTCAAATAGCGACGATTAAAATAGCCATGGTATTGCGACGGTTGTTGAGCCGTTGCTAATAAATACTAGCGACGATTTTTTGACAATTAGCAACGGTTTTTAGCCGTTGCTGAATTGAATTTTTTTTGTAGTGGGAGGTGGGTGGGGCAATGGTGTTGGACGATGGATGAGTTCAATCGAATCAAACTTTGCAAGTTGGGGTGGGTTGGTTCAGTGAGACGAGGTTTGTCGGGGATGGTGGTGGTTTTGGCTTGATGGTAGTGGTGTTGTCAGGTCAATTTGGTGGTGGAAGTGGTAACGGGGTTGTAAATCTGGCAAGATTGGTGGTGTGGGTTGCAGGACAAATGGGGATGCATGACGGGAATGAATGGAGAGGAAGACATTTATTTATTTATATAAATGCTCATCGCTCAGTCACATATCGAGATACACATTAATATATCACAGATGGCTTATTCATTTGTAGAAGACCTAGTAATCGAATCTTCATTTCTCATCAAAGAACAAGTCAACTTTTTTGCATATGGATACCTTTGTTTTTCTTATGATTGAACTGTGGATACCTTGTACAAGTCACGTGCTCTTTTACTGAAGGGTATTTTACTTTTTAGAGAATATGGAACCTCTGACTTTGGTCAACACCATTGAACAAATGGTCAAGACCCAATTTTGTATCCAATATGTAATTATACAAAACTTTCGTACCTAATGTGAAATGCACCTAAATTATGTGTGTGCAAAATTGAATTAACCCCAAAGTATTGAGGGGTATTTAGGTCTTTACTGAATATGAGATGTCTAATCTTAGTCAACGTTATTGAATAAACAATCAAAACTCAATTTTGTACCCAATATGTAATTATGCAAAACATTTGTATCTAATGTAAAATACACCTAAATCATTAGAACCAAAATGAGTTTTTCCTTAAGGAAAAAGACTCCAATTTTTATTTTTTATTTAAGTCATAATTTGTACTTCTTCTAGGAGATTAGCATGGGCATATATGCTGAGCAAGACAACTTTGTGACACCACAAGTTTTGCTAAAGGACACTATCACCCTCATACTTTCTGAAGCACACCACCACATTTTTGGAGCACACCACCACCTAATATAAACATAAATTCAAAAAATTATCTCCCTTCTTTCACCCTCTTTTTTCGTTCTTTCTGCTCTCTCAAGGAACACCATCACACCGCACCGCCTGTCGGCCGGTTACACATCTTCTCTCATTTTTTCTTCTTCTCCTATCTTCTTGTTCATCTTTTTCTCCTTGATTTTTTTTTTCTTCATGTTTGCACGAATTTGCTCGAGGGAAAAAAAGATCAAGATGAAGTGGGGTGGAGTGGTGCCGCCGGCGGTGGATAAGAAGAGAAAAGAGAAGAGAAGAAGAAAATAGGAGCAAAAGAAGAAGAACAAAGGAGAAGAAGAAGAGGAACGACAAAGGAGAATAACAAGAGAGGAAAGGTGGTGCGGTAGGCGGCAGGGCATGGCATGGTGGTGTGATCGACTGTGGCAAGGCGAGTGGGGTGGTGTTGCTCTATCACTTGCTCTAAAGAGAAAAGAGAAAGTGGAGAAAAAAATAAATATTAGTGAGAGAGGGGTTTCTATTGGTAGTGTATTTCAACACATTAAAAGAAAGGGGAGTGATAGTGTTGTTCAACAAAGATAGTGGTGTTATAGATTCGCTGCCTTTTGAGTAAACCAAACTTACCTTATCCAATAGGTACGAATTTGAAGAAAGTCGTTTATCTTTCCAAACCGGAAGCGGACAAAGAAATGGCGCGCAAGTCTTGACATAAGTAGACGTTGTGGACGCTACGCGACGCAAAACAAACAACAAAGTAAGAAATTCATTCACTCTCCTCTCTCTCTTTCTCTCAAGTGTCAACACAACACATTAGACAGACAGAATCGAAATCGAAATCGAAATCGAAGAGGAGGTTGAATGGCTTTTTCGATTTCTCTCTCGCTTTCTCCTTTCTCTCTATCTCAATCAACTCTTCGTCAGCGTTTCGGCTCTCCGTCTTCTCTGCGATTCGCGAAGAAACCCGGACCTAGGGTTTTCGCTTGCAAAACATCCGTTTCATCTTCCCTTGTGTTCCGAAACCTTAGTGCCGATGACTTTCGACATCCGCTTGACCAACAGGTGACCAAATCACCATCATCAAATTCATTCATTCATTTGTATGGATGGTGTTTCATTTTTCAGTTTCAATCAATTGTAGAACACAGTGCTTTTGAGGAAGATACCGGGTTTGAACCAGCTCGCCAAGACTATTTTAGGTAATTTAACAAACATCTTTAGTGCTTAGGTTCAGTTCACAAACTATTTTTGGTCAAATTTCACAGAATTTGTTACATCTTTGTGCCCAGGGACTTTGGCAGAGCAGCTCATGATTCTGGAGAATATTGGGACCTCGGTTCTTGTTGCTGAAAATCAGGTTATATGCCCTAACTAGATGAATGTCGAGTTCAGATAAATTAATTGTGTGGGTTTCTACATTTTACTTTGAATTGCAAAAGTGTATCAAACTGGTGTTCGATTTTTTTGGTAGTGGTTTTACCTCAGTTTATTTTACAAGCATCGTGTTATTGCTGTGTAAATGAACTTTTTCGATTGAACCCTAGGTACTTTTTAGCCTTGTGCAAATCAATAAAGAAGAAACTGAAACACTCAGAGACCATACTGATTTTATGTTTGGTGCAACGGATAATCAGTTGAGTGGAACTATAGTGGGCAAGAAGATGATAACTTATTCTCTCTTTTGTGGATTTTCCTCACTCAAGAACCCCTTGAGAAAACCCTAATTGAATTTCCTTGGATGTAGCCCTAGTTGAGGTTATGGTTTCCTGTTAGTCATACCAAATCACAAACCCATTATTTCAAACAATGGACCCAACAATTAAACTTGTACAGTTTGTAGATCATGCTCAAATCTAACAGGATGGTTCGAACTCATAATCCTCCTCCAACATTAAAAAAAAAAAAAAAAAAAAAACTGAATGGAATTTCTTAGTCATTTGATATATGGTTTGAATCGCCTAATGCTAATTTAAGCCATATCGCAACACCCTATTCTAATGCCACCGATGTTGCCCCCACTTAACCACCCCTATAGCCCATAGGCAATAAACATGCACCTTCTTCAGTTATGTAGCAAGTGGTATCACCAACATTTGGCTTCAAGCTTCTTTCAGTGCTACAAAACTGTATGCATTGGTATCACAAACCTGTACCTGAAGGTGCCATATGCGTAGAATATATAGCAAGTTTAAGCAATTCTTCAACTTATTCATGTATCGACTATGTCAACATATCCACTCTTTTTCAGTTTTTTGTGAAACTTCTTATAAAAAGAACTTTGAAATGTAATCATTTCTCCAATCGAAAGACACATTAAGGACTTCTCACTGGCGTGAGAGACCCCATTCTCAAGATCCATTTGAATGTCATCGAATAATTTTCTTCATGAACATGGGTTTTCATTCCTCAAATTTTTACCATACCGCATTTGCAACCCAGAACCTGCCACTGTGTACATAGCATTGTTTGGGAAGCTTACATGCTTAGAGCTTTGTTGTTAAGATCCTAGCCAGGGACGAAACCTTCTTCTGAGTGGGGTACTCGAAGAAACTTGAATTTTCTATTTAAAACTGTAAGAGATTTGTAAATCGAAAAGTGAACTCGACAGATCAGATAATTTACTGATCACACATGATCAAGATGTCCCCATCTTAAATTGTCTGGGCTGCACACACACACACAGACACATACACGACAGGGAAAAAAAGAAAAAAAGAATTGCATGCTCAGACTGTTTAATACACACGTTAGTCTGATTGCTGTGAATTTGATTAAGATAAGTTATACATATAAGAGTATCAAATTGTGCAGCCATTGCTTAGATATATATGTCTGGATTCAAATATTTCTGCCCAATTTCATTTTTGAGTTCATTGAGAATCAAGTGAGGAGTCGAACATTACAAGTTTAGCATTTATAGAGATGTTATATGTTCTGTTTCACTTATCGAAATGTTCTGCTTTACTTTTTGTTTTACTTTTATTCTTAAATATTATTGAAACTAGTTATTGAAATTATCATTGTACATTTTTCAGCTTTCATCTCTTCATAAGTTAATGGTCGAGGCTGCAGAGATTCTTAACATTGAAGCTCCTGATCTCTATGTTCGCCAAAATCCTGTACCAAATGCATATACTTTAGCCATCAGTGGAAGAAAGCCATTTGTTGTTGTGCATACAAGCCTTGTGGAGCTTTTGACCAGAAAAGAGCTTCAGGTATTCTCACTTTCAGCTTCTTTTCAGACATATTTATGCACATGCATAGACATTATTTCAGTGGAATAATATATAGATATTCATTTTTGGTCAAAGAAAGATATGCTTCACCAGAATTTGATTGAAAATGAGATCGTGAAATTACAGATTGAATTTTAGTGATCTAAAGATTGTAAGTTACCGAATGTCCTGCAAGATGCTAACCAACAGTAACGAGCACTCTCTTCAGAGGACTTCTTTATTGGAAGGGATACATGTAAGGATGGCAACGGGGTGGTTATGGTTGTATATACCTGATCCCGGTCCCATTCAATTACCCATTCTTGCGCCATTCCCTGGATACCATCAACCTCGTATCCCCAATCCCGACTGCACAGCAAATAAGATATGTTATTAGATACCTCAGGATGTAGGATATTTCAATAGGTACATAGATACACATATTGGGTTGGGCATTCCATACACAGATCCGACCTGCATCTTACTCAGGTTTACACTTCAGTTCCCAAACCCATCTCGTCACCCATAAGCCTTACCGATACCCACCTCATTAGGTACCCATATAGTCTGGTCAAATTACCATTTCTAACATAGGCTATGTAACAAGAACACATAGACGAGGTACATGGGACATGTCGACTACAAATCCCTCAATGCTGCGACATGCTTATACATTACAATTTATTTGTTTTTCTGCCAATTTTTTTTTATTAGTTGTGTTTTGCTTGTTAATCGATGGTGCTAGGAATTTTCTATGATGCTTGTAACATTTACAAAGAATTAAAACTTTCAAAAGATATGTGGAAAGTTGATGATCCAAGCATGTCTATTTCGGTATCCAATGCGTATTTGGGTGTCGGAGCGGCTAATATGAATCCGACACGAGATAATTTTGATAATGAAGTGACCTTGTTACATAGAATACTGGGTATTGTACCTTAGTTCTGTAGGTTGTGAATGGTATTTCTAGGGTTGGACCAATTCAGACTTTGCATCCTGCTATTTATGTGTCAACTACAAGGTGATTTTGAGACTCGAGGATGGCCAGTGTAAATAAAAGTAAGTTTGTGCAGTCATGGGTGCAAGAGAATTTAACAGGTATCCGTCTCACTTGACTTTGAAATGGCCAGGCCAAGTTCTTGTATAACCCTCGTAAGAGAGTAATTTGGTAAGAAACAGTAAAGTTGGAAGGGGAATTTATTGTCTTCTGATGGGAATTTTTTGTAAAACTAGTCCTCTTTCCTTTTACATCCAAATTTTCTTAATCTTTTCAAATAAAGATATTAACAAACTATGTTGTTATGGGGGAGGTGAGGTGCCAACGTCCGCCACTAGAGCATTCATAGAAGGTTTTCTTCAATGAATGAAGAAATTGATCCAAGGAGAAATTATTTTGGTTGGCTTGTTTCTTCCTTTTCTGTAGTTAGAACAAAGAAAATGGTGAACAAATGGACATTGTTACATGAAAGAAAATGGTGAACAAATTATGAACTAAGGGACATGGTGAAACCAATCAAATATACTCACACAGGCTATTTTATGCAGGGGTCCTGGTGGGAGACTTGCTAAGTTCCCTTGATGTGGATAGCGAGGGTATAGAAGAGGTGTTGCTAGTTCTCCGTTACCCATGGAAGCTATTAATTTGTAGCATTTGCCTTGCCAACAAAGTCATTATAATAATGAAGGGGGGAAAATGAAAATCATCTCCTCGAACTAGTTTCCATCTGGACTGTACGAAAATTTTGTTTTCTGTCAAAAGGGATATTAGAATATTCGAATTGTAAGTAGACACAAGCAAATTCAAGCTTTGTATGAGTGCTAACTTTAAATGGTGTAGGTTTCTGTACTGCATATTAGAGAGAAAAAATTGTTTAACTGATTTATTCATATCTATGTAGGCAATCCTGGCTCATGAATTGGGCCATTTGAAATGCGACCATGGTGTATGGCTTACTATGGCAAATGTTCTTACGCTTGGAGCAAACTCAGTGCCTGGTAAGTTACTAATATAGCAATATTTAAAATGTAGAAAGCTGCAAATACATCACATGAATAAGACATGAATCAGAGATTTAAGATATATTGCCCTTAGTTTGAAATGTTTGATCTATATTGGACTCAAAATATTGTTGGACATGTCTGATTGATCTGTTTTTGTTTTCATATGCTCTAATTTTCCCAAACTGATTCTTAAAATTGAATAAATCATATGACCATTGACATATCCTAATCCTGTAAATATCTCTGAAGCCGGTAAATTTAAATATATATTATGACTGCTTTTTGCAAATATCACGATCAGATCCAACATATCCCAAAATGTCAATTTTAAAAACGATAAAAAAATCCTGACGCATATCTCAACATTTCAAACCTTGGTACATATTGAAAATTATGGTAATTCGAGAATGACACAAGTAGTCTTTGAGCTATTGGTCTGGTGCTCTTAAGGCCACAAAGTGAGCTTTTGCGGCCCTAAACAATCTACCTTCGTCAGATCTCTGGGGCATATCTCCTCTGATAGTTTTTAAAAAAAAAACTTCTTACATGAATGGTTTCACTTATTACATCCACTTTTTTTTGTTAATAATAATAATATAATAATAATAATAATAATAATATATTATTATTATTATTATAAATTAGTATTTTCTCATCACATTGATAATCTACGAGAGTGGTGGCTCACTACAGGGTAGCCTGTGGACCAATGAACCTGACCAACATGCATAGATACGGGTTACTATAGTATCCATGATGAGATGAGATATATCAGAATCAGAAAAAAAAAAAAAAAAAAAAGGCATAGACTTTTGTGTGGCTTGCACAGTTGCACAGTTTCCAATAATAGTTGGGCTCTGAGTATAGCTATACTTCCCAGGGATTGGTGGAATGATTGCTCGGAGTTTGGAAGACCAGCTCCTTCGCTGGCTACGTGCGGCAGAACTTACATGTGATCGTGCAGCTCTTCTTGTTGCTCAAGATCCCAAGGTATATATGAAATACTAACCCTGATGACAATCGGTGATGATGTTTACTTCTTTATCGTACTAATAATCTCATGGTCCGATCAAGAGGTAGTCATCTCTGTTATGATGAAATTAGCTGGTGGCTGCCCATCCCTGTCCGACCAACTTAATGTGGATGCTTTCTTGGAGCAAGCTCGCTCTTATGACAAAGCTTCCGCAACTCCATTTGGATGGTATCTACGGTGAGCATGCCAGCAGAGAATGCTAAAGAATGAATTTAATTCATGTGTTGAAAACCTGATACGAATACAAGAAATAACACTTGTTTCAGGAATGCTCAAACCAGCCAGTTGTCCCACCATCTACCTGTTCTCCGTGCACGTGAAGTTGATGAATGGTCAAGGACTGAAGAATATCAATCCCTTCTGAGACGTGCGACTCGGATCTCATATGTACAAAAAGTTTAGATATGAACACAGAGGTTGTATATAACTGCTGGAATTATAGGTGAGTTCTGTGTCCTTTCCCTTTGTTCTGTCTGATCACATGTGGATCTTAGGTTGGCATGGCATAGTTTGTTACAAACTCATGCATGATTGCTACAAGGATGCCATCTTTCTGATCAGGCATTTTCTGGGTGTGATTGTTTTCCTTGAATGCAGTGAGAAGTGGAAAATGAGGTTTAGAGAGAGACCAGTTCAAAATATGATCATGGAACCAAGAAAATACGGAATGCAAATCAAATTTCTAGGTTGTTTTGTCAATACATACATAGATACATGTATACATACAAAATTTATTGGTTCCTCGAAAGATACCAATCTTAGTATGATTTTTCTTCAGTTCATGGTTTCATTTCCTGTAACACGTTTGCTGAAAAGATTTGTAGGGGAAGTTTAAGTAGAAGTTGAAAATGATATGTTGGTTTGACAATTCATAATCAGTTTCTCTTGGAATACTCATTCCCACTTCACATTTTTGTATCATATGATGCTTTGTGATGGTGTGTATAACTTGAAAATACAAGTTATAGGTAGTCTATCCTTGGTTTGTATTATTGTTGTTGTTGTTAGTTCAAACATTCCAAAATCGAATATCGTCCAAAGAAACTTCGGTGCTCAAATACACATCCTGCTAAGGCTGAGCTTGATGAAGACGCTCCACAACTCGAGTTCATTGCTGTCCAGCTGCTCTTGTATCTGTCTCTTTGCATGTATAAACACAGACTGACAAGTTAAACTTTTATGATACTACTAGGTTATCAGAATGACAATTAACACCATAAGCTTCAACTTGCTCATGAGCAATGGAGTTGCTACTGTTAGTGCATTGAACTACTTACGAGTGTATCAAAAAAGGGTGTAATGGTAGGTATCTTTCCAACTTCTCCAAATATCATCGTCTTCCTGCCACTAGTCTGAATGCACTTTTGGGTGTTACAGCAGCACCAATGCTGCTAATTTTATTCTAAGGGGTTCCAAATCAATAGTACCTAATAAGAGAGGTTTAAACTGATTCATTGAGCATTAGCCAAGCTAATTAATCCATGTCTTCCAAGGAAAGAACTTTATGAAAATCGGAGAGGGCATCTATCATTTTAACGAAATTTGAACGACCACAAACACTAGGGGAGAAATATCTCAAGTGCAATGTTTGCACCAAACGGTTTGAATGGTTGGGACCTGTGGTGCCTGATCTGAGGGATAGGAGCTTTGCTACAGAGCGAGGGAGGGAGCGAGGGAAAGGGGATGAGGGATGGGTGGTAACCACCCATCCACCTCGAGATGAGCGCATCAAATTTGAGATATGTGATGGCGCTTAGCTCGAGGCGGATGGGTGGCTTCCACCCATCCCTCGCTCCCTCCCTCGTTCCCTCCCTCGACCCCTAGAATTTTCCGAGGGATAGTGGTGCACAACCTATAATGACCAATGATCTCGCTGCAACGAATGAAACTATGACCCTAAACAAGTTACAAGAAGTAAAGAAGTTCAAGTTGAAACAAACTCTGATGTAACTATCACTATCAAAATGTGGTTTGGGCACTTTTTTAAAACCATTTCTAATCTTAGCACCAACAGTAAGTGAATGCGAGTACGTATTGAGTTGAATGCAAGTCTATAATTAAGTGAATGCTAGTTTGTGAATAATTTAATAAAATGCAAGTACTCATAATTACAAATGCAAATGCACACTAACAACAACAATTGCAAGTCTTCCATTAGGTGCACTCTACTTTGTCTTATAAATGCAAATGCACAAGTCCAAACATCCTGCCATATAGAAACAACCAATCATTTCATATGTGACACAAGTTTTGTTTTTTTTTTTTTTTTTTTTTTTTAAAGACAAGTGTGTCATCGGTGAGTATAGAATCCAAGATGTGTGGGTTAAACCACCACAACTTTAACCATTCAACCACGCTACCATTGGCATATGTGACACAACTTTTCCATTACACAACTCTATCAATCCATAACAAACAATCAAAAACCCCAAAAAGTGATTCCAACCACATCATGATATTTACCATGACGTAAGCCCATTAGCAAGTATATGTCTTAAATAATGCAATTAAAGAGGTTTAGCTAGATACAAATGGTCACATGCATTCCACTAGATAACGGTTGCATTCAACCATAAAAGTGTGCACTCCCAAAAAATGTCAGTCAATTACCTTGAAACACATTCACATGCCTGGTCTCCCTTGCCCCTACCTCTACCCCTGGTTGGATGGGGCCTCATTCCTTGTTGAAAGCTTGTCTTGGGAAGGATCCAACTTGTGCAAATGGTGTAGTGTACATTGCAGACTATGCATTTTGTCTTTCTGGAGTGGTAAGACCCTCTGGTTGAGCATTGGACATCTGTGGAACTATTTGTACATTAGGTCGAGCTTCACCATCTTTGCCTCCACCCCTTCCAGTAGTTTTGGAACCCCTTGACCTATTGTCCTGACCCTTTCACTCTTGAAACTTTGTTTTTGAGTGCACATTCTGTTTGCTCATTGGGAGGATTCTTGCATATCCTCACATTGTGTCCCTCCATCCCACATTTCCTGTCTCTTGAGTATGAGCTTCTTCATTCTCATTCCTTCCGTTCAGATTGTGCCCTAAAAAATGTTGAATTTAGATATCAAAGTAAAGTTTGGCTTATTTTTTCATTTAAATGAAACTAGAGGTTGTTGTTTGATCAAATTTACTCCATTTGTCATAATAAATACATAATTAGATGTTAGAGGTCAAAATAAGTCAATTTGTTTAGCCAATGTAGCTTTATCACATAAGTAACTCATCAATATCTAATGTGTTTACTTCAGGCCACTATCTCATATTTAAGATGTTAGATGATGCCCTTGAATAGGTATCTGATTTATCACTTTGGGCATGTACTTGATCACCTTGAGGCTATTGTTCAGCTTGGGCATGTGCTTGCTCACCATGGACTTCTTGTCTAGCTTGGACTTGGGTATGGTATTTGTGTCTAATGCTCAGTTTCTCCACCGGTTGCCCCATGCTCAGCTTCCTCACAAATTACCCCATGCACAACTTCCTCATCAGTTGTCCATGTTTAGTTTACTAGAATGACCATTTTGACCTTGACAAATACATGAATAGTGTCCTCATTATCAATCTTAGTTAATTTCTACAAAACATCTTCATCATTATTTATATTCATCCTTATCACTCATTCAAGAAACTATTGGTTTCTCAAGGATAAGAGCTTGGTTGTATGGGTTTGGTAATTCTTCAAGAATAATCTTCTTCAAAATGTTCCAAGTTAAGTAATCGCCATCCACCCATTCAGTCACTGCAAAGGCCCCAACATGGTAGTCATCAACCTTCCACCAACCAAAGATTCCAACACTTGTACCCCACTGCCTACCAAAGTGCAACTTTAATTGGAAGTTGAGCTCCCCCATATACCATCGCTACAATATAATATGCGAACTATATAAACAACAAAAATAATGTTATTCATCACCCACATGCAAACCCATGTAAGCAAACACAAGTGAACTCCTAGTTGTACTATATGATGTACAACTACAACATATATAAGCCACTAGGTACTGATACATGTATGATTCCATGCAAACTACAGCAACGACACTTAGATCACATTTAACATCCAAGTAATCCAACTAACAACAGTTCATCACTAATTGATGTGTCCAAATTTGTCTTGATGGATTCTTGACCTGCAAAGATGAACAATAGTGAGCCAAAGACCACCATTGTCGTGACCGAAGGCACTCCGATGCTAAAGTCGGGTGACTGAGTAAGGATGAATGTGGACTATAAATTAGATTGATAGTGCGTACATTTTTCATCCATTTGTTCACCTTATATAGTGGATTTCACACCTTCATTGACTCTATCATCGAGGTTGAGAAAACAAATCTCGCTGAGGATCTTACCCGTCCATGACTGAGTTGCATTCGAACTTGGCTCTGTTTTGGATCCAATACTTGATTGGATCAAGAGTTGTACAAGATAGATCTTGGGTTTGTGACAGCCTAGAGATTTGCATTCGGGCCTTATTATCTTGAGCCAAGCTCCTTGCACCACGTTGGGCTCACAAGATCTGGGCTTGGGCACCTGACTTACAGGTTGAACGGTGATTCGGTTGAGTCTGAGCTAGACCATGCTTGGGCTTGCTCGAGACCGCGCTTAAGCCTTACTTTATTAGGGTTGTCCTATGCCACATGTGTGGTTGTGATTGGGTGACTGTATGATGTCACATTACTAACATTAACAATAGTAACACAACTAACTTTGCACATTTCATACAAATAACACTGAAACTAATTCAACACATATCACATTCAACATATCATACTAGTACATTTCATGTTGTTTCAACTAAGAAGTATTGTGGGAAATTGTTTAAACAATTTCATACCAAAAACATGTTGGAGAAGTAACTTGAATTGTTGGAGTGAATTCACAACAAAGACAATACATACCCAAAAAACATACAAATAAACAACTCCACTGGAAGCACATAGTTCATTCAATGGCTAAACACTAATTACTCCACAGAAAATCCAACTACTCACAATAAAACCCTAATTACAGAGCATCGAACCCTAAAAACTAATGTATCAACAAAATTATAAAACAACATACCCTTAAATCAACATGCACAATCGAACTTCTATTTTAACATCATCTGTAAAATCCTTATAGTCTGTAATAAGTGACATCGTGCCTTAGATTAGGTTACTCATCACTCGAATGGTAGCTGAAGTCACTCAACCCACTACTTAAGTCACTGCAACTGAACGAACTATAATCTTTCCAATGTACACTTGAATTCAAAGCCACTCTCACTGCCAATCTCCAAAAGAGTTGCACCTCACCCTCTTCTTCATTTTTGCTTAGATCTAGGGTTCAACCAAATCTAGGATTTGTTTTCTCGCACAAACAAGAAAAAAAATACTAAAGAGACAGATGGAAAATGGAGGGAGTTTTTCTTCCAACTCTCTATAGGGATCGAGTGAGTGGTTTGGTAAAAGGTTTCAATCCAGGCCGTCCATGCAGATTAATTTTATGGTGGACGATTCAAATCAAAATTATTTTCATCAAATGAGTCTCGCATGCGAACCACGTGAAATGGCCTTGAGGACATTTTTTTTACCAAAACCAGACACATAAAGGCAATAACAGTCCAAACACGTTGACCACTAGTCCGGAGTGAATCTACAATACGATAACAAATAGGGACTGACCTTGAATTAGCTATTTGTTCTGGGGGGTTATCTTAAATTAGCCCTGAATATTATATTAACTATTATGAGTATAAACAAGAGAAAACAAAACTAACACAACTTTGACATGGATAATTGGTTCAATTATGTGAAATATACATAAAAACATGCATGTTAGGCATGTCAATAGTGTGTCAAATGGGTTGGTGCCCGGAATGACTCGTCTAGCTAACTATTTCCAGATGAGTCATGTCGGGTTGACAGTCTACAGTAATGAGTTATGTTTGGGTTTGAAGTTCTTAACACATTTACTAATTGGGTCAAGTTTGGATTAATTTGGCATTTTGACATGAGATTGTCAAGTGACACGACACGATTATGAGGCAACAGGACCCATTGCCACCCTTAGGCACCTACCAGGATGAACCAGATAAGGGATTCGATATGCGATTTTAGGTTGAAAATGAGCCAAACCTAACAATGAACAACCATAACTAGAACGTTACAACACCTAGCTTAATAACATGGACATTTGTTAGACTATGTATGCCCATTTTCTTCAACAATCAACATCCCCTTGGTACTTACTAAAATATTTTGAACTAAAAACCTTCTAAGAGCTTCTGCTTCGGATTAGAAGTAAAAAAAAACATTTGATCAAAGTAGACCACTATTTAATCCAAGGTTCTAAAAATCGCTAGGTGGGCGGCGAGCAGGGGACTAGCGCCAAGAAGCCTGGGCGGGGGACTAGGCGGTTTTCTTTTCTGTATTATAAATTATACTTTATAAAAGTTAAGCATAATAGCATGTAAATTACTTTCAATTCAATGCCAAGATACATATGCAAAATGTATTAGAAAACTAGAGTCTTAATTTTTTAATATTTTCGAACTGAAAATAAAAAGAATTCAAAAACCCTCTAGCGCGCTGCCTAGGAGGATTTTTAAAACACTGATTTAATCATAACTTAGAACTTTGGTTCTAGTAAGAACAATTTAAAAACACCACTGTGAGTTCTAGCATGACTAGTGGGTTGTACGCAATGCGTGAAATCCTCGTATTCCTAGTTTAGTAGAAACAGTTTAAAAGAAGTTCTTGATAATAATAATTATATATATATATATGGAATGGTTATCTGAAAAATGTATATAAACTTACACCCCATGAGTTTTGTTTTACATCCAAATCATTTGATCACTAATGCCAACATTTTTGGGATTTTTGATGTTTTCATGTAAACTTTATCAAGACAGTTAAATTGGTGAGGTAAGCTTACCAATTGGCTTTTTGCTAGAATTGGGGGTCAGTTGGATGTCTAGATTACAGGTCTCCCCTACGAAATTCCTACCCAGACAGCATTCAATTTTTTCTTCACATGCAACTTGACATTCACTTTACATGCACCAGCTAGATTTGTTATTTATAATTTCCAGTTGATTTGGGTTTAAAACACTCAAATAATCATTTAGCCTTTGTAATATTGAACTTTTTCCATTTCCTCTAACAAGATGAAGAAGGAAAACAACATGAACAAGGAAAAAGGGAGTCATTACAACTGAATGATCAGCTAGGTTTCCAATTGTTGCACAAGAAAGAAAAGGGACCCAGTACCCATAAAAAGCGCCTTCAGAGGATTTTGGTAATGTTCTTGTTTTATCAACTAAGTCCGTTTCAACCTTTCTGTTTATGACTGTGTTGATCAATTGCTCTATCCATTCCCTTTTTTGTTGTTCAGAGATTCTATATAAACCCATGTGCATTCCTCCAAACTCATCAACCTTCTTCCCATACAAATATTTTCCTTTTACTAATTTCTAAATATATAAACAAACAACTGTTCTAATCTGATCAAATAAAACATTTATATATGCTCTGGCAAAATGATGTGGAGAGGAAGGTTTGCTCTGGCGATTCTGCTAGTACTAGCCCTTTTTCTAGTACAACATGGAGAATGTCGGAAGGGAAAGGTTCAGGGTGGTGGTGCTTTTGTCAGAACAAGTGGAACTCATTTTTTGAAGAATGGGAAACCATTTTACTTGAATGGTTTCAATGCGTACTGGCTGATGGATGTGGCATATGACCCAATGCAAAGGGAGAAGGTCACTACCACCTTCCAACAAGCTTCAAAGTATGGAATGAATATAGCAAGGACATGGGCTTTTAGTGACGGTGGTAGCAAACCAATGCAATCTACTCCTGGTGTCTACAGTGAAGATATGTTCAAGGTACACGTAGTACTAATCATGACTAGAACTAGTATAGTATTATTCAATTTAAAAATGTATACATGCAAGGAAAATTTTGGTATTAGTTTAATTTGAATGTCTTGTGATTACATGCAGGGCTTGGATTTTGTGATATCTGAAGCTAAGAAGTATGGAGTTTATCTGATCCCGAGTTTAGTAAACAACTGGAACGATTATGGAGGAAGAAAACAATACGTTCAGTGGGGAAGAGAGCGCGGGCAGTACATTAATAATGATGATGATTTTTATACCAATTCTGTGATTAAGGGATACTACAAAAATCACATCAAGGTTAATTCCCCATTTGATTTTCCTAACATCTCCTATTCACCATGTCTATCGATTTGAAATGAAGAATACTATTAGTGATTATTATACATTTGTGACTGATAAATGCGTGCATGTGTAGGCTGTGCTCACAAGAAAGAACACGATTACCGGCATAATGTATAAGGATGATCCTACCATCTTTGCATGGGAACTCATGAATGAACCTCGCTGCCAAAATGACCTTTCTGGAAAATCCCTTCAGGTTTATTATACTTGCTATGAAAGCCAACAAGTCACCTATGTCAAACTAGATTATACTTACTATAAAAATCCTTTTTTTTAATTAAATGATTTTCACTTGTTTGCAGAGTTGGACTGAAGAAATGGCTGCATACGTCAAGTCCATAGACAACAATCATTTACTGGAGATTGGATTGGAAGTTTCTACGGAGAGTCGATGCCCGAAAAGAAGGTGTTCAATCCTGGTTACCAAGTTGGGACTGACTTCATCGCCAATAACCAAGTCACTGGAATTGACTTTGCCACTATTCACCTATATCCTGATCAATGGTTTGTATTTTGCATTTTCTGATGGAGATTATTATGAATTACTATTAGCGAACAACATGATGTGATTGCTTGCTTACAGGGTGTCGGGATCAGAGGAGGCTCAGAAAGCCTTCGTAGAGAAATGGGTAAATGCCACATACTCAGGACTCCAGTTCCGTCCTTAGAAGCCACTCATCCTTGCTGAATTTGGAAAATCTAAGTGGTCTTCAGGGTACTCTGTTGACAAAAGAAATGCGTATCTCAGTAGCCTATACGAAACCATCTACAACTCTGCTAAAAATGGAGGTGCTTGTGTTGGTGGGATATTTTGGCAAGTGCTGGCTCAAGGAATGGAAAACTACAGTGATGGCTACGAAGTGGTATTGGCAGATAGTCCGTCAACAATTAGTGTCATAGCACAACAATCGCAGAAGCTGTCAACTCTCAACTAGACACATGAAGTCCATCGGGTACATCATCGTGTTCTCGGGCAATAAAACTTGTCATTTTCAAGAATAATGACTATGTACCATGGGCGGATCCATGTGTTAGGTAAGGGGGTCGACCCCCTTATCTTTTTAAAAATTTCACTAAATTAATTATATTTTTTACATTGCCCCCTTTAAAATTTTATGTTGCCCCCTTTATGAAATATTGACTCTAATTTCACTAAAAATTAAAACAACAAATTTTTTTTTTTAACTCCACCCTCACCAATCCCAATCCCACTCAATCTCTCTATTTTTTTAATATCTTTTTTTTTTAATTCCCACCTTCTCTTTTTCTTTCTCTTTTTTTAATCTCTCCCTCTCTCTCTTAATTCCTACCAACTCATTGAATCCATTCATCCCCTACACACGCAGAGAGCAACAAAGAAACCAGAAGAGATGTACCATACATGGTGGGTTTGCTTCCCATGTGATTATATTCATATTAAAAATTTTTAATTGCGTTGGGAATCGACTGAGGAAATTTTACATCGTCATCATCATTGGTTTCTTTTGTTTGTTAAAAAAATAAAGAAAAGAAAGAATAAGATTATCTTACATGTGACTCAGCTAGCATATGGTGGTAAGAGTGATAAAAATAGTTAACACATTAGATTAATTGGGGGTTGGGATCTGATCTGCTTTGCTTTATCTCTGATCTTTCAAAATTAAAAGTAATTATTTGGGTTTGGGGCAGTTGGAAAAAACACGATGGTCGTAGGTTGATTCAGTAAAGTTGTTGTTTGTATGCTTCACCTGAGCTAGCCCAAAAGGAGAAAGCTCTCTCTCTCTCTCTATACACACATATATTTCCCTTTCGAGAAGACATACAAGAATAAGAAGACAAAAGAGAGTGGGTTGGTTGTGTAAGTGTTATTCTCGGAGGCTCTGACTTAGGAGTGAGTTTCAAATAAGAGGAAACAGACAGACAGATAAAGCAGGAGGAGAAGAGGAAGCAAGATTCCAAAAATAAAATTGTTCTTTATTTGAATCCATCAGCAGAGTTGAAGAACTCAAATTGGCAAAATTTAGTTTGCTTCGCAAGTGAAGTTATGTGCCTTTACAATAAACAATTCTGAGACTCAACTGTACGTAAAATAAAACTGGAATAAACATTTTGAATTCAATTGTCTTGTTTCATCCTATCGATCGATTAACATGCAATATCTACGTTATGTTTTGTATCAATCTTTCACTGTGTTTGTTGTACCCCTAGGAGAGATACCCTGTAGCACTGCGGAAGCTAATTAACCACCTGAAGAGAAACACCTTGTATCGAAACTTACACCAAGTTCCACAACCAACAAGGATTGAACTACCCAACTAGCAACCAATCAAAGTAAACAACTACTACGAATGTAAATAACAAGTAGATATACTCACACACGATATTTACGTGGTTTGGCTATGCCTACATCCACGGGGTGATGAGAGATTCCACTATAATGAAGAACACCGACGACTTGCACAAGCCGCAAGTTCGTCCCAAGAAGGAGCTTTGATATACCCAAGAGAAGAACAACCTCTTTCTTGTACAATCACTCCAGATATGCCATGAACCTACCGACCACACTGACCGGCTGTGAAATATCTGGACGTGTACACACCATTGCATACATCAAACTGCCAACTGCACTAGCATAAGGTACACGCTCCATGTGTGCCTGTGTTCCGCTGTAGTGGGATATTGTTTACCAGAGAGCCTAAAATGTGGAGCCAATGGAGTCCACTACTGGCTTAGCATCTTGCATCCCGAACCTCACGATAACCTGCTCAATGTAGCCTTTCTGACTCAAGAACAATCGACGGTTCGACCTCTCTCTCTAATCTCCATACCCAGTATTTTCTTAGCAGCGCCCATGTCCTTCATCTCAAACTCTTTACCGAGCTGAGATTTCAGCCTATCTATCTCCACCTTGCTCTTCGAAACAATAAGCATGTCATCCACATACAAAAGAAGATAGATATAATCACCTCCACGAAATTTCTGAATATAAACACAACAATAATACTCACTTCTAGAGAACCCATGCTTTAGCATGAAGGAGTCAAATCGCGTGTACCACTGCCGAGGAGATTGCTTCAATCCATATAGTGATTTCCTCAAACGACATACCTGACGTTCCTTATCCTCAACCTTGTAGCCCTCAGGTTGATGCATATAGATTTCCTCATCCAAGTCTCCGTGCAAGAAGGTTGTTTTGACATCGAGTTGTTCCAGCTCAAGATCACCATGAGAAACAATACTCAATAGCACCCGAATGGAAGTGTGCTTCACCATCGGAGAAAAGATCTCATTGTAGTCCACTCCCTCTCTTTGGTGCAAACCCCTTAGCCACTAGCCTCGCCTTGTACCTTGTACCACCGAGCTCGGAAGGATCCTCTTTGTTCTTGTACACCCACTTACAACCAATAGCTTTCTTCCCTTTGGGCAATGGGACGACCTCCCATGTTTTTTTCTTTCGAAGAGACTCCATCTTTTCTTCCATCGCAGCCAACCAACTCTCACTATTACTATTCTGTATAGCTTCCTTGAAGGAGACCAGCTCGTCATCCTCCACCAAGAGTGCGTACTCAACCAAATTCACCTGCCCATAGTGCTTCAAAGGTTGGACTGACCACAGCTTTTGAACCTGCTTGTATGCTCGCCTTGGCTTAGTGGAAGCCAAAACTATCCTCGAGTTGTTGTTGTTGTTGTAGTGCATGTACATTCTCTTGCTGAACCGTCTCATGTTCAAGCTCATCATCACTCTCATCATGAGTGTCTCCATGATCCTCCTCTTGAACACGACTAGAACCTGGTTGGTTTTTAGGTTTTATCTCAACTACTTTAGACTTAGAAGTCCCAACACCATCATCCTCGGGCACCGTAGCTTTCGAAGAAGCTACCATGGAGTTCTCATCAAAAGTAACATCCCTGCTGATTATGAACTTAATTAGAATCTTCTACACACCAAAGGCGATAGCCTTTTACACCTGCTGCATACCCCAAGAATATTGCCTTCTTGGCTTTCGCGTCAAGCTTTCCCTTTTTGACGTGGTAGTAGGTTGTGCACCCAAAAATTTTGAGTCTCTCATAATTTGCATGTTCTCCTGACCATACCCTGTAAGGTACATCTCCATCTAACTTTGAATGAGGAGACTGGTTGCAAATGTAGCAAGCTGTAGCAACTGACTATGCCCACCATTCTTTTCCCAAACCAGCATATGATCGCATACACATTGCTCGCTCCCGCAATGTACGGTTCAGTCTCTCCGCGACCCCATTTTGTTGTGGTGTTTTCCTGACTGTCCAGTGTCTAGCAATTCCTTCCTTATTACAAAACTCCTTGAAGGCACCCTCTGTATGCTCTGTACCATTATCAGATCGCAGTGTCTTCAATTTCTTGCCCGTTCTGTTCTCAACCATTGTTTTCCACTTCTTTGAACGTGCTGAATACCTCATTCTTATGCTTCAAAAATAAATCCAATCATACCTAGAATAATCATCAACAAACGTGAAAAGTACCTGGAACCACCCTTGGAAGTAACTGAAGCTGGACCCAAACATCTGTATGCACATAGTCTAAAATACCTCTGTTTCCGTGTTTGCTTGACTTGAACTGAACCCGGTGTGCTTTACAGTACACACAATGCTCGCAGAAATCCATGCAAGGCTTCTTCATATTCTTCAGCAAACCTTCCTTACCGAGCAGATCTAGACCTCTCTCTGACATATGCCCAAGCCGCCTATGCCATAACCGAGTGCACTCACATGTGTCTCCATCACTTCCACTAGTTCCAACTACTGTACTTCCTATCATCGTCGTACCCAAAAGAGCATAAAGATTTCCTTGACGAATACCTTTTATCACTACCAAAGAACCACGAACAACCCTCTTCACTCCATTCCATGTAACTATCTTACAACCACCGGAGTCCAAAGCACCAACAGAAATAAGGCTCTTCCGCAAATCAGGGACATGTCTCACATCCATCAAAGTTCTTACTACTCCATCATGCATCTTGATTCTAATAGAAACAAGCCCCACCCGTTTTACAAGAATGGTTATTCCCCATCAACAAGGTTCCACCATTAATGCTTCTACAGGTAGTAAACCACTTCCTATTTGGACACATATGGTACGAGCAACCAGAATCAAGAATCCACTTACCGGAGATTTCTTCTTCACATGTGACGGAGAAACAATCATCATTGCTCCCTTCTTCCGAAGCATAACCAGCCTCTTGCTTCTCTTCTGCCTTTCTGTTGTTGTTGTTCTTATTGTTCTTCTTCCATCCTGCTATCTTGTTAGGGCAATTTTCTTTGAAATGCCCAAGCTCACCGCATTTAAAGCACGTCCTTTCCGCAAGAGGTCTAGAACTTGACCTAGACTTTCCTCCCTTGCCTTTTTCTCGTTCCTTGCTTCTACTTCTTACAAACAGCCCTTGTGCCTGTTCCTTGTTACCACTAGTAGCCATGCCACTAGTTGCAATCTTTCGAAGATCATCTGCTAGAAGTGATGTTCTAGTCTCATCCATGGTATGATTGTCACCCACAAGCATCAATGTTTTGTACTAGGTTCTCATAAGACTTCGGCAACGAAAGAAGTAGTAGAAGTGTTTGATCCTCATCATCTGACTTCACATCAATGTCTTTCAAATCTGATATACACCTATCAAACTAGTTGATGTACTCCCGTATTGATGAACCTTCCTCCATCTTGCAAGTATACAATCTGGACTTCAAATAGATCCGATTTGTTAGAATCTTCGTCATGAAGTTTGCCTCCAACTTTGACCACACATCTGCAGCCGTTACCTCACCATCAACCAAGAAAACAACATCCCTTTCAAGGCATAGAATGATCGACGCTCGTGTTTCAAGATCTAACTCTTCCCAATCCTCATCAGACATATCTCTGTGCTTCTTTTCTTTACCCGCCAAAGCTTGTGCAATTTCTGTGAGATTAGCAATTTTTTCATTTGCATCCTCCAATAGGAGAAATCATTATTCCCATTGAACTTCTCTATCTCATATTTCCCAACTTTAACTATGCCGCTTGTAGAAGTCATTTCTCTGCTTGTTACAAACCAGCTTCTCTCAGGAATTTCAACAAACACCTTGTGTGCACCACACAAGACACAACCAAACACCTCAAATCGGAGCTTTACCACCCAAATCTGACAAAGGGCTCTGATACCAATTGTTGTACCCCTAGGAGGGATACCCTGTAGCACTGCAGAAGCTAACCACCTGAAGAGAAACACCTTGTATCGAAACTTACACCAAGTTCCACAACCACCAAGCAATGAACTACACAACTAGCAACCAATCAAAGTAAACAACTACGTACAAATGTAAATAACAAGTAGAGATACTCACACACGAGATTTACGTGGTTCGGCTATGCCTACATCCACGGGGTGACGAGAGATTCCACTATAATGAAGAACACCGACGACTTGCACAAGCCGCAAGTTCGTCCCAAGAAGGAGCTTTGATCTACCCAAGAGAAGAACAACCTCTTCCTTGTACAATCACTCCAAGCTCACACTCTCTACAAGTTTCTCCTTTTTCTCTCTTGAGTTCTACAACTCATACAACCTTATATAACCCTTACCCATATGTTCTACCACATATGTGTTTATATGTTTGACCACATATCTTGTTAGTTGTACCCTAACAATTGCTTTTTTATGTTTTACCACACAAAGAACAAAGTTGTTGACAAACCAGTCAACATAAAAGTCTACCAGTCTATGAATACTAATGTGCTTTGTGTTACACCACATTAAACACAAAACTATTGACAGACCAATCAACACATAGACCTACCAATTCTATGAGCAGTTTTGAACCCATGCTTCACAGAGTTCAATGTATGTGAAATTAACTTGTCATTAGTTATGTAACTGTTGGAAATATGGCTTTTTAAACAAAAGAAAATGGGTGTTTAACTGGTTTTCGATCTCTAGATCTTTCTCTCTAATATTAGTCCAATATCTACTATATAACTCTTTGTGGTAGAGTTTATAAGTAGACTGTTAGGACTTGGGTTTGGACCCCTTGGGGGTACCATTCTTTTATGAGGAGGGGAGATATAGACTCTCGCGCCCGCCGTCCATCCGTTGTGTCGGGTCGGGTCATTTAGAGAGCAACCCATTTTTTTTGCTACAAATTTATTTTCATTAAATAAATTTTGAATCTCTAAAGAGGGAATGGAATCTAGACAGAATTTTGTACATGAATCTAGACGTCTTCCTATTGCCATGTTTTCCACGTTTTGTTTTAAGTGCAATTAAGCTTGGACGTTTTCCATGTTTTGTTTTTAAAGTGCAATTAAGCTTGGACGTTTTCCATGTTTTGTTTTTAAGTGCAATTAAGCTTGGACGTTTTTTCATGCATTTGTTGTGCCAATGAACCTAGTCAAGTTCTTTGTTTTGTCAATGCACTTATCCGGATTTTCATACTTTGAATGAATCTATATTCTCACTATAAAAACACACAAAGTTAGAGTTTAAAAAAAATATTTTGCAACAAGAGCATTTCGTTTTGCAATTAGAGAGAATAAATCTTTTCCCTTTTGCAATTAGTTAATTCATTTTGTATTTCAATCAAAGAAGTGTTTTTAGCTTTGTTAAATTATTTACAATGTATTGATGATTCCGAGCAAAAACAAGAGTTTAAGGGTGATAGTATTCCATTCATCACTGTGCAATTGTTTGAACGAGACAGAGAAGATTCTGGGTTGTTTTATCCTGAGGACGGCGGTCTAGTACACTGCTTGCACAATCTTTGGCAGAGCCGCGAAACGTCTTAAAGAGAGCGACCTAGTCTGCGACTCAACCCAAGAACGAATTGGTACTTTCGTTCCTAACTTTTATTTGAATCTTTTACAACAGTTACAACAATTTTAAGACGTATTCTTTCTGCCGTAATTTTATGTGTAAGAATGCACACACTTGATCACACATAAAACTTGAGTTAATTGTTAATGAAGTGAATTATATATAGATTAGTGATGAACTATTCTTCTTATGATCCGCCATTACTAAAAAAAAAAAAAATTATTTCCCTCTGCGGAAGAACACTTTGTGTTATGATATTATACTTGCTTTTAAATTATAGTTATACATCTATTTGTATATTCAATGGCATCAGAGCATAAGAGGTGGTTTCTTGAACAGAACAAAAGATTTAACCATTTTTCTTCATTTTAGTTGTAGATTGAGTTTCAACTATAGTTTGGAGCAAATATTTAAAAAAGTAGAATGACTACAGCTCTGAAAGTAGAATGACTACAGCTCCAAAAGGAAAGCATGTTAGTTTTATTCATATTGTGAAAAAGCTCAATTATCTGAAAATGATTTGGTTATGACCATGCTTATGTTTTCTGAATAGTTTAATGTGAAAAGTAGTTCTGCCAACTATAAGAGACTATCAAGTAGCTCAACGAGAATTTCTCGTCAAATTTTGTGATTTCATATGATTAATTTCTAGTTGAATGCTGGGGTTAAAGAACTAGCCAATGTCCATAACAAAACAAGTTTGTTATCGAGAAAGAATTAATACATGTTATGTTTTTATTATCCTTTTCATGTTTTCCATGACTAAGATTGAAAGAATGATCCCTTAAATGATATTTAATATTTTCCATAATATAATTTACGGAAAAATAGAAAGAAGATGGAACAAGTAATGAAATTGATTAGGTTGAAATGATACCCTATGTTTCTAGGGAGATTTTGGTTTCATTACCTATAAGTATGTGATTATTCAATACTGTTGGGTTTGTCAGGATAACCTTTTGAGCTAGATTGTTGTTTTTATGTATCCTTGTTTCCTTGGGTAGTATTTTTTTTTTTTTTTTTGTGAATTGGGTTGGAAGCAATTTTCTCAATTTATTTATCATTTGGTTATGGTAGAATCTATGCAAGGACACAACCCCTGGTAACATTTGGAAAGGTTGGATATATTATAAGATCCACATGATTTAGAGCTTTGTGTACTTTTAATATTTGGCATGCTAAACTTTGTTATGTTCATAGTTTTGGATTTTGAAAGATGATTGATATTGTAACTATGCTCATAGTTCACACATCTTGAACCTTTTTTAGGAAATACTTGATGGATCGTGCATCTGTTTTTAATTTTGCATATCCACCGCGTTTGACTGATTGTATAACATCTAAAAGCCTGGAAGCGCTTATGTTCATAACATTTTGAATCTTTTTAAGGCTGCTTTAAAAACATAGTCAACTAAATCCCATGTCAGGAAGTGAAATCAAATTAGTTCTCATTATGACTAGCGTAATTAGGGATTGACATATTTGTACACATGTTGACAATGTAAAATGTAGTCTAGCCTCTAAAACCATGGAGGACTAACTAGAGAAGATTGTGTATGAATAGAACACCAGTTAAAGTTAAATTTCATAGAATTTTAATTAAAGGTGCTACTCTATTAGGCTTTCTGAGTCGGAATATCATGAATCTGAATCAATAAATTCCATTTGAACATTTCGTGAGAAGTGAACAATATCATCTATGCATGTTACTCCTATATATTCTTTAGATAATGAGTATGCAATTCTATGATAATTATGTTATGCACTTTGGACGATTCTGTCTATTTTGGTGAGAACAATAATTGATCTATTGTGAAAATTGGGAATGCTTCTATTTCTCAATACTATTGATGGAAAGAAAACTTTGTGATTAATGTTACAGTTGATGTTTGATGTTAAGCTGACATAAGGAGGCTATAAGGAATCATTTGTATACAGATCGACCTGTGAATTTTGTTCTTGATGTCAATGCATAAATGATTTTGCTCAGACCATAAGTTGGCCGGATTTCCACATGAGGACATGAATTCTTATGGAAAGGATATGTTCTCATGATGATGATGTTGATGGCAATCTAGAACAATTCAAGCTATTGCTTGATTTTGTTGCGGAACTTTACTATCTAAGTCTGCAACTAAATTCCCAGAGGATGCACAAATCTAGCTTGGTGATTACATCAAAGTTTGAAAAAATTCAGAAGCTGAATTTAAGGTACATTTTCTAATGATATTCTTAGTTGATCCTTGAACTTAAAAGAAAATGAGAATAGTGAGGTGAATATAATGGGTATTTTATTTGATATTCTCATTGTGTGGGTTCTTAACAGTTGAATGCACGGTCTGCTTCAGATAGCAAGAAGACCGTCACTTAATATGCATTCAAAAGTGGTTAAACCCGTTTATGACAGTAGTTAGAGGGACCGAAGTTCAAAAGTCCCTTAATGGAAAGCTTACATATATTTTTAACATTATACATGCTAAAAATAATTTTGTGGATCCTAATTTTTTGTGCGAAGATTTTTTGTGTTTCTCAAGGAATTATTCATGGAAAGATAAATTTCATTTATTTTCGAGGTATAGTGGGGGTTATTTCGAGGAATAGTGGGGGTACATCCTCAAATAACGTGCCTATGATAAGGATGCATGTCACGCCCCATTTTTCGAGAAAAAACGAAATCCTAAAATCCACGTAGGATTATCCGTTTCCCCCAAAACTCGGGATGTGAAATTCAATAACAACAGAAACATTTAGCAGCAATGAGAAAATATAGATTAAAAAATAGAACAAACTAAAATTTATAATAAAACTCTAACCATGAAAAACTGACGTCGCTAGCCCCACTAGCGAAACTCCCGTAACGCTGCTCAACAGTCTCTGAACCTGAAAAGCTAATCGGCTACATTCCCAAAGGAATGTACCCAAGAAGCAAAAGCTCACTTGGGTCAGCAATATAGCTGGTGTGAGAAATCTTCACTCCAAAATCATTAAAAATCGCACGTGATAAACATCCAGCGAAACACAAACAACAAACCATCACAACAATAGGTAGTTCCTCAATGAGGCAATCATATCATCATCCTAATATGTAAATATGCATTTACCTGTACTTACCCTATAGCAGTTGACTATGGCAAGTCGGACCTACAGAAATATTAGTGGACTTGTCATCCTGCATAAAAAGAACTAGAAACAATGCAACGTCATTTATTCTTTGTATTTGAATTCGGTTCATTTTTTTAACGGATTGATCACTTAGACGATACCACATTCGCACCACCTCCGTGCCGAACATACATGCCCGTATGCCTCTCTCATATAAAGGAGGACTACTCCGTCATCCATGCCTAAGTGGGGACATTACATACAGGCATGCATCGTGGATACCCCTAACTATATGAGTACCAAAAGCCACCCTTGGGCTATCAATGCGCATAAACTCTCGTCACATTTTTTACGGATAAATATCAAAGCCTATTTTAGGCATACAAACTCACCACATTTCCGCAAGACTAACCCGAAGGTTATTTTAGTTTCTCTAGTAAGAAATGGGTGCCCCAACTCCGCAAGACGACCCGCAGGTCATTTAGTTTCTCTAGTAAGAGAGGGAAAATAATAAACAAAAGAGATGTGGTAGTTCTAAGTGATACAAGCCCAAGTGGTTTATATTTTCAGAAATCAAGGTTTACCAATATTATTTATTTTTCATAATTCAGAACTCTTCCACAATGACATTTTGTCATACCTAAATTGATTCACAATCTATTCACCCACATTTTTGGGGAAAACATAGCATATTCATTAATCATGCTATTTTCATAATTCAGAATTCTTCCACAATGACATTTTGTCATACCTGAATTGATTCACAATCTATTCACCCACATTTTTGGGGAAAACATAGCATATTCATTAATCATGCTATGTAACAATATGACAATCAAGCCACTCCTTGATTCAAATATCCAAAATCTTCATAATGCATAAACAAGTCAATATGCATACAAATCTCCAAATTTATCACAATGCATTAATATTCATCAACCATTCAAACACCAACCAAACAAAGTCACACCCAATCAATAAAATGGTAAACATGGGTGACCCCAAACATGAACCCAGCAAGCTAGGAAAATCTCACACATCAAACAGATCAAAAATATTGGAGGTCAAGCGTTTGCGGCACAAAACACCACAAATAAGGCAACCTCATTCTCAACATGTCTAAAATCTCACAATTGGATTACCTGAAATGAAACCCGTCATTTCCATACAAGCAATATACACCAATTAAAATAACATATTGCCATCACATAAATCAAAACAACCCCATAACTCCCTCAATGATATGAGTAAGGATCATTTTCACCACTAAAATGGAATACCTTTAATTATGTGATCTGATTTTCTACCCTTGCATGTGTTAAGACTCGATCCACCTCACTTGTCGTTCACCATGTTGAACACACAAAACTGATATCTAAGTTCTGAATATATATTTCTTATGATGATCCAATTAGATATGTTTGTTCAACTCTTTCAATCATGAGCATCCAACCAAGGGTAAAATATGACAATGACTAAAAGATGAAGGACTATGAGTTTAGAATATTCAATCATACTTAACATCTATCAAACCAATTAAAATAAGAATGAATATATCCCCACTGAATTGCTCATCAAAAGAGATAAAGGACTAAGAGTTTCACTTACACATTATACCCAAAACCTTTGAAATGAGATTTAAATCAAGCAACATAACAAGCCTAAGAATCCAATCCAATCCAAAATCATCAAGGACACACAAATACAGGTCATCACACCGCCAAACCAAAATCCAAATCATAACCACACATCCTCGCAACAAAACTCACAAATCCCATCATCAAATCCTCACAAATACAATCACTAATTCAGTCAAAAACAAGGATTTGCAAAATACAGAGAATAAGAAAATTCACAGTAAAAGAGAAATAATGAAGAAAAACTCACAAGTTACTAGCACAGTCTCCAGCAACCATTCGCAATTACATCGCTAAGAGCATCCGAAAGAACCCTCCAAAACTCAGCAACAAACTCGGCACCTTACTTTCTCAGCGTGCAAGCCAAAAACACCTCTTTCATCTCACTCCAACTGTAATCATTACACCTCTCTCATCATTTTTTTATTTCTTTGTGGGTTTGATGTTTGTCCTTCCTTTCTTTCAACCCCAACTTTATCTATTTATACAAGTCACCTTCTTGGAACCCAAACTGTCAATCACAATCACTACTCTCTTTACTTCTTCTACCCCTCCCTTTTGATGCTAGTATAGATGGATTGTTCTTCAAATGTTCACAACCAGGTGAGAACTCTTCAACCTCTCATATCTTTAAAGAACTTACTGGCTTTAACAACCTGAACATCCTTATACAGACCATATATTAAAGTCATATAAGTTACATTATTTGGAGAACAAAATCTACCATCAAGATCACCATTTCCACTTAATTTGGAATGTCAATTCTCTGCGAACAGTTTGATTGCATCATGGCTTCTCCCTTCCTTGCACAACCCATCGAGGAGGCAAGTAAGGGTGAAAACATTCGGAGTGATACCTGTCTCCATCATCTCCGTGTAAAGCCGGAATGCCTCTTTCAAGTTACAGACTTTCAAGTACCCATCAATCAAGGCTGTAGAAGCAATAACATCAGGCTCAATACCTAACTTAGATAACTGAACAAAGTAATCTTTTGCTTTTCCAAGTTCACCAACCCGACAAAACCCATTGATCAAGATACTAAATGTTACAAAATTTGGCTTCAACCCCTCTGCCTTCAAAAAAACTCTCTTTGTTCTCCAATGGCATCAACAAGCAACACAAACAATCAAACAAGTTCTCCACCATCTCCTCCTCATCCGAACTCCTAGGATCCCTCGACTTATACATCGCCACCGCCTGCAATACAACATCCACACCATTCATCTGCCCTAACCTCTTCTGATTCGCACTACTATTCTGCAGCAAAATTGCCAATATCTCGGACGCATACTGCTTATTACTATCAAACTCCCTAACCTTTATCTTCCCCAACAGCCACCGCATCAATTTCGTCCTCTCGCAGACCGATTCCGCCACAGCTGGCTTCACCTCAATCATATTTTCAATCGTAGCAAGCGTGTTGTATATGGCTGTCATCTCATCAGGGTCTGTATCAGACAACCTACTAAGATTCTGAACCAACAACTCCATAGCATTGTTTTCACCTAGCGAATCCACCACCAACTCCGCCTGATCACAGCCATGCTCCTCGCAATCCAGCCAACGCCACAGACTATCACCATCAGCCCTTTGAAATCACACACAGTCCCATCGCCACCATTGAGAAGAAAAACAAAGGAAGGAAAGGAGAAGGAGAAAAAGAGGAGAAAGAAAAGAAAATAGGTTTTCTTCACTTTTATAGGGTGGGTGGTTATTCGCCTCCACTAAAATTTTGAGAACACCCGCCCTTTAACTCACCAAATAAACACTAATTCGAAATTCACATTCAATTTAAATGTAATCCTATTTTATTTAATTCAAAATAAAATAAATTAATTTTATGAAATTGAGGGGTGTTACATTATACACACGTTAAATGGAATCTCGTCCCGAGATTCAGAAGGTAAGAAAGTTAACTGAATTTCAAAAAATACTAGTTGTCAAACAAAATAAGATTTTAAAACACAAATTTCAATTGAGTTTTAGAAAAATAAATTATTTATTGTTATTGAAAAAGTAGGGGTGTTACAATGCATGAAACTGATAAACCACAGAATCTGAGCCTAAGAGAAGTAAACGGATACAAACTTCTAAAAAACTCTGGCCCCGATTACTGTCTTTTCAGTTGAGGAGAATACCATTAGCTTTCGAGAAGCCTTATCCTCTATAGATGCAATTGAAAAGGTCATGAGGTACCTTAAGAGGACTAAGAACCTTGGATTATATAATCAGAAGTTTCCCGCTGTCCTTGAAGGATATAGCGATGGTGATTGGAACAACCTCTCAGATGACTCCATAGTCACCAGTGGCTATATTTTCAATATAGCTGGTGGAGCTGTTTCTTGGAAATCAAAGAAACATACCATTCTGGCACAGTCCACGATGGAGTCAGAAATGATAGCACTAGCCACGGCTAGTGAAGAAGCAGGTTGGCTAAGAAACCTGCTAGCAGAGATCCCTTTATGGGAAAGACTGATTCTAGCTGTCTTGATCCATTGCGATAGTACCGCGGCTATTGCAAAAATACAGAACCATTATTATAACGGCAAGAAATGACAAATACATCGTAAGCACAGCACGGTTAGAGAATTTCTATCTACTGGTGCCGTGAGAGTGGATCATGTACGAACTGATGCGAACTTGGCTGATCCTTTGACGAAAGGATTAGCTAGAGAGAAGGTTTTTCAAAACCTGAAAAGGAATGAGACTAAAGCCCTTAGATTGATGAGTTATTCATGACGGTAACCCAACCTATAGACTGGAGATCCCAAGAAATAGGTTCAATGGGTAATAACAAGTCGTGAATGATATGATGTGAATCATACTAACAAAATAGCAATCTCATTCCTATATTAAAACATGAATTCCTGAAGCGATAGTAGGATGAGTTAAAAACTCTTAATGAGATCTATACTCTATGTGGAGTGGAGTACCTAGCTACAGGAGTACTCTTGATAGACTCACCTAAGTGATTGTGGAAGTTTGGTTGCTTCCTATGGAATTTGTGAGCAAAATTCCTAGAGCCTTCACTATACTGGGATATACGTGCATGACCGTAACGCACGGGCTTTTTAGACTTCACCCTGGTAAGGTTGTGCGTGTAATGTCTGTTAAAGATAGAGTTCAAAACTACGAGTTACTCTAGTATAATCTAAAGCATGAACACTACGCAAGAGTTCAAGTCGAAAGACACTTTTGTTTATGCACAATCTTATATTTTTAGATTGCTCGATGAAAATTGTTTTTTAAATCCAAGTGGGGGATTGTTGGAAATATGGTTTTTTAAACAAAAGAAAATGGGTGTTTAACAGGTTTCGATATCTGGATCTCTCTCTCTAATATTAGTCCAATATCTACTATATAACTCTTTGTGGTAGAGTTTATAAGTAGACTGTTAGGACTTGGGTTTGGACCCCTTGGGGGTACCACTCTTTTATCAGGAGGGGAGAGATAGACTCTCGCGCCTGCCGTCCGTCGTGTCGGGTCGGGTCATTTAGAGAGCAACCCATTCTTTTTGTTACAAATTTATTTTCATTAAATAAATTTTGAATCTCTAAAGAGGGAATGAATCTAGACAGAATTTTGTACATGAATCTAGACATCTTCCTATTGCCATGTTTTCCACGTTTTGTTTTTAAGTGCAATTAAGCTTGGACATTTTCCATGATTTGTTTTTAAAGTGCAATTAAGCTTGGACGTTTTTTCATGCATTTGTTGTGCCAATGAACCTAGTCGAGTTCTTTGTTTTGTCAATGCACTCATCCGGATTTTCATACTTTGAATGAATCTATATTCTCACTATAAAAACAACACAAAGTTAGAGTTTAAAAAAAATATATAGAAGTAGAAAAATAAAGAAAAAATATTTTGCAACAAGAGCATTTCGTTTTGCAATTAGAGAGAATAAATATTTTCCCTTTTGCAATTAGTTAATTCATTTTGTATTTCAATCAAAGAAGTGTTTTTAGCTTTGTTAAATTATTTATAATGTATTGATGATTCCGAGCAAAAACAAGAGTTTAAGGGTGATAGTATTCCGTTCATCACTGTGCAATTGTTTGAACGAGACAAAGAAGATTTTGGGTTGTTTTATCCTGGGGACGGCGGGGCTAGTACACTGCTTGCACAATCTTGAGCAGAGCCGCGAAACGTCTTAAAGAGAGCGACCTAGTCCACGACTCAACCCAAAAACAAATTGGTACCTTCGTTCCTAACTTTTATTTGAATCTTTTACCGCAGTTACAACAGTAACTTATGTTCATATACTTTCCACAGCTCCTGAAAATAATGGGAGCACATTAACAACCTCCTTATTCAATAATTTCAGAAAGTACTCCTCGGCAACATGCCTATATCTCAAAGTGCAAATTTAGAGTTTGAAAATAACACAAAGAATGCTACACTATCACACACGTAAATTACTTCAACCAAATGTGCTCCTCACTTGCTATTATGATGTTTGGCCACATTTCGGGAAATATTATTGGCAACAGTTTTTGCTTCTCACTCAGGTGATCTCTTTCTTCCTTGTCATGCTCATTGTCAATTCAATTAATTGACGGTGGACGATCCTCTTGTTCTTCTCAGATCAACTAACCCATCATGATCAAAACAGACCTTATCTTACTTCATTTTATTTTGGTTATCCACATCGATTACCTTTGGTTCCTTCGCTCCTTTCCCTTTTCCTCCAGTATTCCTAAAACTCACTTGGGCCACACTCTTTGAACCCCAATCTACTCTGTTAATTCCATCAAAGGAGGCCCTGAAAGCGTCTGAAGAACAGGATGACGGAAAACGTATTTGAATCAGTTAAAAAGAATGTATTAACATGGAATGGAGCAGCTAAAAGCTTCATCAATAAAGTCTTCAAACTTTATATTTTGTATTAGTTTCTACATGAATGATTTTGTCATTTCCAATAAACAAAAGAACTTGTATTACAAAGGCCAGATATTGCGCATGTACGTGGCACACAAAATATAAAAGCAAATCTTTGAAAACTATACATCTTGGCAGCAATTCAATATTCCCGGGCTCTTTGATGATTCAATGGCAGCAATTCGATACCTTCCATCTTTTCTAGGAAAAGGTACTTCATCCTTAAATTTTAAAACAAATCTAACCCCTCCATAAAGCAATCCATCCTTAATAACATTGGGATACAATGGGGAGGCAAAGCCAAGGAGGCCAAACAATCAGAGTTTTGAAAGCATTCTTGCATGCCGTGAAAATATGCATTCTACCTCCCTCTATAACATAGGGATTAACTGTAACTTTTGTCCTTTTAATTTGTTGATCAACTTCATACAGTCATTATACAAATCGTGGTAGCACCTTCTAACAAATGATGAAATACAACTAAAATATTTAGTATGAAGCAGCAACGTTTTAGTCTTAATTATGTTATGAGAAGCCACATTTTATTTTTATGTGTTTATGATTTTTCTATCATGCTATCAATTTGATGAAAATCCCGATCAAACCGTAAGTAAAAAAAAATTTATCAACCAACTATCCCCTTATTTTTATATTTGTTTTCAGTTCCAAAATCATAACTGTATTTCAACCATAAATACTGTTTGTTTCACCATGTTCAAAGGAATTGAATTCATTTGTCCCTTTGGAATCAGTTGATTCACTTGTACAGCTTTATGCATGCTTATTTTTGTGTCTTTTTTTTTTCCCTTCATAGTCTGAAATTATAGATTAAACAACCAGCTCTCTGTCTCACATTTCAGTGTGCACCTCTTCCACTAGGGTCTCCTCTAATATGGGATAGCCAGTACAATCAACACAAAACAGAAGTCAGTGAATTATAATCTGTTGAGCAGCTAGGTTTCTAGTTGCATAAAAAAAATGGGACAGTATCCCATGAAAAGCACCTTCAGCAGTTTATGGTGGTGTTCTTGTTTTATCAACCAAGTCCCCTTTCTGTACACCGACTATATAAACCCATGAACTTTCCTCCAAACTCATCACAACTCAACCTTATTTTCTCTCACTTTCCACACAAATTTGTCCTTATACTAGTTTTTAAATATATAAACAAGCAAGTGTTCTAATCACATAAAACATGTACATATACTCTGGAGAAATGATGTGGAGAGGAAGGTTTGCTCTGGCGATTCTGGTAGTACTAGCCCTTTCTCTAGTACAACATGGAGAATGTCGGACAGGAAAGGTTCATAGTGGCGGTGCTTTTGTCAGAACAAGTGGAACTCATTTTATGAAGAATGGAAAACCATTTTATTTGAATGGTTTCAATGCGTAGTGGCTGAGCACAAAGGGAGAAGGTCACTACCACCTTCCAACAAGCTTCGAAGTATGGAATGAATGTAGAAAGGACATGAGCTTTTAGTGATGGTGGTAGCAAACCAATGCAATCTACTCCTGGTGTCTACAGTGAAGATATGTTCAAGGTACACGTAGTACTAATCATGACTAGAACTAGTATCATATTATTCAATTTAAAAATGTATTCATGCAAGGAAAATTTTGGTATTAGTTTAATTTGAATGTCTTGTGATTACATGCAGGGCTTGGATTTTGTGATATCTGAAGCTAAGAAGTATGGAGTTTATCTGATCCCGAGTTTAGTAAACAACTGGAACGATTATGGAGGAAGAAAACAATACGTTCACTGGGGAAGAGAGCGCGGGCAGTACATTAATAACGATGATGATTTTTATACCAATTTTGTGATTAAGAGATACTACGAAAATCACATCAAGTTTAATTCCCCATTTGATTTTCCTAACATCTCCTATTTACCATGTCTATCGATTTGAAATGAAGAATACTATTAATGATTATACATTTGTGACTGATAAATGTGTGCATGTTGTAGGCTGTGCTCACAAGAAAGAACAAGATTACCGGCATAATGTATAAGGATGATCCTACCATCTTTGCATGGGAACTCATGAATAAACCTCGCTGCCAAAATGACCTTTCTGGAAAATCCCTTCAGGTTTATTATACTTACTATGAAAGCCAACAAGTCACCTATCAACTAGATTATACTTACTTTGAAAATCGTTTTTTTTATTAAATGATTTTCACTTGTTTGCAGAGTTGGACTGAAGAAATGGCTACATTCATCAAGTCCATAGACAACAATCATTCACTGGAGATTGGATTAGAAGGTTTCTAAGGACAGTCGATGCCCGAAAAGAAGGTGTTCAATCCTGGTTACCAAGTTGGGACTGACTTCATTGCCAATAACCAAGTCACTGGAATTGACTGCGCCACTATTCACCTATATCCTGATCAATGGTTTCTATTTTGCATCTCTGATGTAGATTATATGAATTACCATTAGTTAACAACATAAAGTTGTTAATAAGGAATGGTAGGTGGGATGCGCTAGAACATGATAGCGATTCAATCCCAGAGATATATGATGGCCTTGACTCTATTGAACTAGATCAGTGCTTCAAGGATGAGATCATATGGATTAGAGGTAATGATGGGGAGTTTACATGGAAATCAGCGTATCATTCAATCAGGCATAGATCGAATGAAGTTCCATGGCCGAGGCTGGTGTGGTTCAAGGGTAAGATACCTCATCATAGTTTTATCACTTGTCTAGCAATGCACAAAGCCTTGAAAACGCAAGACAAGATGAGGAAATGGAAAATGATAGAGGTTTCTAAGTGTAGTTTGTGTAGCAATGCACAAGAGAATGAGGACCACTTGTTCTTCGAGTGTTGGTTCTCTAACCTTGTTTGGCTGCAGGTTCTATTTTACTTGGGATATAATCGAAGACCATTGACATGGGAGCTTGAAGTTGGCTGGTGCATACAACACTTCATAGGCGAGTCTCCTGGCACATTAGTTAAGAAACTTGCATTCAATGCAGTTGTCTATCACCTATGGCAGGAGAGAAACAAACGCGTATTTCAGGGTAAGCGCAGAGTAGTCCTTCAGATAATTGATAAGATTATTGAGGATGTGAAACTTTGGGTTGCAGTCCTTGACCTTACAGTGGAAGACAATGACTAGAATAGATGATTTTGTGAGAAATGGAGATTGGTTGTTCAGTTTGAAACAAAGTTGAGGACCGTACATACGTGGAAGAAGCCTGACTGGGGTTGGTATATGTTCAACACCGATGGCTCAATGGACAGACACTGAGGCGGATATGGCGCACTGATAAGAGACAATAATGGCCTAGTCATAGCTGCAGCAGCTGGATCCCAGGAAGCTAAGTCAGTTATTCTCCATGAACTACAAGGAGTCGAAACAGGAATAAGACTGGCTAAGCAACATAACATCACCAAGGTCGTTTTCTACATGGATTCAATGAATATGTATCGATACCTTGCTACCGACAAAGTGCCTCCATGGGAAGTTCGTCACATAGTACGCCGCATCAAGATGCTGCTAGAAGAGTTTGAAGATTACAGACTGATGCATGAGGTCAGAGAAACTAACCAAGCAGCAAACAAGCTAGCGAGTCTTTTGCCTAGTGCAGATTACTTAGAGATCACACCTAGTTCCTTTGCCGAAGATCTTAAGAAAATTATTTTTGACGATGCGATAGGTAGACAGTATACACGATTGTAATCATTATCACCTTTTCTGTGGTCTGGGGAGCCCATTTATACCCCGCGCTTGCCTTTCAAAAAAAACAAAACAAAACAAAGTTGATTGCTTGCTTATAGGGTGTCGGGATCAGAGGCGGCTCAGAAAGCCTTCGAAGAGAAATGGGTAGATGCACATACTCATGACTCCAGTTTAGTCCTTAAGAAGCCACTCGTCCTTGCTGAATTTGGAAAATTTAAGTGGTCTTCAGGGTATTCTGTTGACAAAAGAGATGGAAAACTACAGTGATGGCTACGAAGTGGTATTGGCAGATAGTCCATCAACAACTAGTGTCATAACACAACAATCACATAAGCTATCAATTCTCGGGTAGACACATGAAGTCCATCGGGTACATCATCGTGTACTCACGCAATAAGACTTCTGATTTTCAAGAATACTGATATGTACTCAGCGGAATTGAAGAACTCAAATGGGAAACTTCAGTTTCCTTAGCCAGTGCAATAGTGTACTGCTTCAATAAACAATTTCATTAGACAGTGAAGTGAATTGAAACTGGAATATATCGGTGGAATTGATCCTGTTAATTTATCTGAAATTGAATTTATATACGACAACATGATGTTCTTTCCATATGTTTGTTTTCTGTATGTACTTTTCTTCTCCAAGTAATCACTGTTTTCTCGCATTATGTCTGCCCTCCACCCTATATCTGTTAGCCACATCAGCAGGCAATTATTATGATATTTTTCGATTGCCTTATCTTCACTGGTAGTGATGTAATCCTTCATCTTTTTTTTTTGAAAGGCAAGTAGGGTTTTTATAGGATCCTATAACCCATAAAGATGCCGCAAGCAGTGTTTGAACCCATGACCTAGTGGTACCATCCGCCAAACTCTAACCATTGAGCTGTCATGCCATTGGTACTACGGGAAACTCAATTGGAACATCCAACCAATATTACCTTTGACTCTTCATGAATTTTCCTATTAGCACCTAGAACTTCTAACAGCCTTTTTAATAGAGGTGGGCATCCCATCCCGCGATCCCAATCCCGTCTCGTCTCGTCCCGATTTTTTCGGGTCTTAATGGGATTGAATAATTTCATCCCGATCTCGTCCCGTCCCGTTCTAAAATGGGATGGGATGAAGATTTTCAATCCCACCAATCCCGAGCAATTTTTTAATATTTATTATTAATATTTTTATTTATTTATTTATTTTTATTCATATAAACTTACAGATGACTGATAGAAAATCATGGTAAACCATTATGAATATGTTAGAGCATCACCAATAGGTCTATATTTCTTCCCTAACAAAAGATGAAATGTCATTTTGTCAAGGAACCATGAATTTTTGTTTTCCACAGTAATGAAATTGTAAAATTAGTTGGGAGGCCATCACAGCGACACAATACTCTTAGTGGGTCCCATTTATCATGTCATTTTCTAAAAGTCAAGCCCACTCGACTTCATTGTTAGGGGATTTAGTGCCTACCCTTATATTTGCATGCCACATCTATATATAATTATAAGAAAGTTATTTTTCACACTCTTAAATGATAATAATCTTCGCGGCAGTCACAGGCAGCACGATGATCCCGTCCCGAACCTGTATGGGATGGGACGAGGTCGGGATGGGGTTTTTTTCATCTCGTCCCGTCCCGATCCTGTATGAACAGGATGGGATAGGGATAGGTATATCTCGTCCCATCCCGTCCCGTGCCCACCCCTACTTACTTTTTAATGTGTATGTAAGAGCTAAATGCATCTAGCCTTCTTCTTAGCTAATACAACACATCTAGGGGACCCTATTTTTGCAGTCGTTTTAGGGGCCTTGTTGCAGGGGCGAAGCCAGGATTGCTGACAAAGAGGGGCAAAAAAAGTTTGAAAATACCAACTTACCCCTGAACATGGTTTTCCGAACTGAACGAAGATTTATTTTTCTTTTTTTAACTCCCAGCAAACCCACCCTCACCAACTCTCTCACTCTCTCCTCTTCTCTTTCTCTTATATTTTCTCTCCCTCACAAACCCTCTCTCATTATGTAATCTCTCAACTCCGCCTCTCATCTCACTTCTCTTATATTTTCACTCCCAATTCGCTCAACTTTGTAGCAGTTGGTTATATCGAACCCTGAAATGGGAACATATCGATAGCAGATATTTGTATAAAAGGAGGGAACCTAAACTTTTAAAATAATCCATAATTTAATTTTTAGTGCAGTCAAGAGCCAAGATTGTAAACAAATGTGGGCAACCTAAACTTTTAAAGGGGGGCGATATAAAAAATATGAATAATTTAGTAGGATTTTCAAAAAGATAAGGGGGGCAACTGACCCCCCCTTAGCCAAAGGGTAGATCAGCCCCTGCCTTGTTGACATGGTGATGTAAATCACAGTTTTAACAGATTACAAAAAAAGGACTAAATTCACGCTAAAAATAAAGAGGACTGAAATATAAATAAAATTCAAACAAATTAACAATGAAAAATCACAGCTTGTAAGTGAATCTATTGCCAAATAAACTTGAAATAAACACTATCATTCAATCATACGTGATATATGCACTAATCATTTAATTTCTCCATACATAATCAAATACGCACTTATCATTCATATAAGAAAAAATTAAATCGGATGTTTCTCTGCCATTAAAATAAATTCTAATCTTTTCATTCTAAACTGGAGCCAAGTTTCCAAGATTTGGTCTCTACAATAAATAAATAAATAAATAAATAAATAAACATTTAAATAATACCATAGATGAACATTTAGGCAAGAAATTCATGTGGATGCTTTAGACATGAGTGAGAAGGATAGCCACTAAGGTGTGTTTTGCCTCAAATTGCTTCTTTAGTTTCTGAGTTTTATTTATTTATTTTTAATTTCACTCTCATGTATTTGCTTCATCTTATTTTGGTCCCTTAATCTGGTTATTATAGTAGGCATTTCTGCTTATTTATTAAGGGCATTTTACTTTCCTACATCAACAAAAGGCCTCTAAAATGGCTGCAAAACAAGGCCCTCTAGAATTTTTGTAGTCAATAGCATTAATCTTCGGCAGTGACTACTCCACACCACCAGTTCCTCTCTCTTACACCATTTTGTTATCTCACGCCACCTACTTTATGTCATGCCCTGATTTTCGAAGAAAACGAAAACCCTAAAATGCATGTAGGATTATCCATTTTCCCCAAAACTTGGGACGTGAAAATTCAATAACAACATAAACAATTAGTAGCAACAACTAAAACATAATTTAGAAAATTAAAATAAACTAAAAATAATCTAACCATGAAACTCTGATGTCGTTAGCCCCACTAACGAAAATCCAGTAACGCTGCTCATAAATCTCTAAACCTGTGAAAGGCTATATGGCTACGTTTCAATAAGAACGTACCCAATAAACAAAAACTTACTTGGGTCAGCGAGGTAGCTGATGTGAGTAATCTCAATTTTTCCTTAAAATAAAATAAGTTACATGTAGTAACATGAAATGTTCCAACACAATAATTAACACATCACTAACTGGTAGCTCCTCCACGAGGCAAACATGTCATATTACAAAGTTCTATCATGCTTAAAATATATATTTATTTTACCAACATTTACAAGGTGAAGGTCGGATGTGGTAAGTCTGACAAAAAAAAGTTAGTAAACTTACCATCCTGCACATAACTTTTTAGAGATAAATGAATAAAATTTCTAACTTATCGTTCTTCATAAGTACGATTATTTTCAAATAAATATAGATCATACTCACTATTTGTTTAAATATCAACCAAATACATTTTACCTTAAGGAAGACATGTAGTTATCAAAATGAGCATTTTGTTTCTTCCATTAAGGCAATCATACACATACACAAAAATATCTCACTTCTTTTCCACAATCGCACTACCCTCTTTGTGTTAAACACATCTCACCCAAGTGTGCCTCCCTTGCCTTCGAAACCACTCGAAGCGTACATGTTCCAAGTGGGGTGCCACATCGAGGAACATGTCATCTCACCCAAAGTTCGATCCATGGTGTTGCGCCTTATTGCGGAAGCCGGTAGACACCAACAATTGCACACAAGTACCACAAGGATCCAATCAATTAAATAGAGCAACTAGCAAAGAGAGAGATTAGAGAAAATTAAGAACATACCACAAGAGACACAAGGTTTACGTGGTTCAGCAAATTGCCTACGTCCACGGTGAGGTGATTCCACTATATTCAAGAACAAGGTACAAGAAGATGACAATTCTCACACAATCTCTCAACAAGAGATGAAACAATTCAAGGAATTATCTTTCTCTACTCCCTGTGCATCACAGTTTTTCTACGTGCAATCATCATAATAAAAAACACCTATAGTTCCTAGTATATATAGGGACAACAATTTTCTGTTTGGCAGCAGTTTCCTGTTTCACAGTAGTTTCCTGTTTCACAACAGTTTCTTGTTTCCTAGAATTTATTTCCTGTTCAAAAAACAATTTCCAGAAGTCCAAACAGTTTCCTGTTTCAAATAGGAGTCCAAACACTTTCCTGTTTCAAACATGTTTCCTATTTCACAATTCTCCACCTCGGCGAATTTTTATAAGGAAAAAATGAGCCGAAACAAGGCATGAGAATAAACTGATCAACACTCCATCATAGCTTTGTCACCTCACAAAACCGCCCCGAAGGGCAACGCCCCAAAGGGCCCTCAATCAACATGAGTCAATGTGGAGTAAGTCCAAACAATGTTGGAACTTAACTCCAGGAACAACCTTTGTCAACATATCAGCAGGGTTGTCTTTTGTGTGTACTTTCACCAAAGACACATCACCATCCTCAATTACATCTCGAACAAAGTGATATCGGACGTCAATATGCTTAGTCCTTGCGTGATGAACCTGATTTTTAGCCAAGTGGATGGCACTCTGACTGTCACAGAGAACCTCAACACAATCTTGTTCCACACCCAAGTCATTTACAAGACCTTGAAACCACAATGCTTCTTTTACACCTTCTGTCAATGCCATATACTCTGCCTCTGTAGTAGAGAGAGCCACTGTATCCTGAAGCATAGATCTCCAACTAACCGGGGCACCGTATATTTGAAATACGTAACCAGTAGTAGATCTTCGTCTATCTAGATCACCAGCATAATCAGAATCAACAAACCCACGAACCTGACATAAATCTCCACTGAAGTCCAAACCCACATCCAAGGTACCTTTTAAGTACCTAAGCATCCATTTCACTGCCTCCCAATGTTTCTTCCCAGGGTTTTCCATATACCTGCTCAGAACACTAACAGCCTGTGAAATGTCAGGGCGTGTACACACCATAGCATACATTAAACTGCCAACTGCACTAGCATAAGGAACATGCGACATGTATTCCTTTTCTTCCATTGTGACTGGAGATAACTTTCGAGAAAGTCTAAAATGTGAAGCCAAAGGAGTAATAACCGGCTTTGCGTTTTCCATGCCAAACCGTGATATGACCTTCTAAAGGTACCCCTTCTGTGAAATAATTATTTTGTTATTCTCTCTTTCTCTTCTTATCTCCATACCAAGTATTTTCCTTGCAGCACCCATATCCTTCATCTCAAACTCAGAAGCAAGTTGAGACTTCAATTTATTTATCTCCACCATACTCTTACAGGCAATGAGCATATCGTCAACATAGAGCAAAAGATAAATAAAATCGCCACTACGAAGTTTTTTCAAGTAAACACAACAATCATACTTACTTCGTGTGAACCCATGTTTCAACATAAAAGTGTCAAACCGTTTGTACCACTGCCTAGGTGACTGCTTTAACCCATAAAGTGATCTCCTCAAACGACAAACATGGTCTTCTTTTCCAACAACCTTAAAACCTTCCAGCTGATGCATATAAATTTCCTCCTCTAAGTCTCCATGCAAGAAAGTTGTTTTCACATCAAGCTGTTCAAGCTCAAGGTCACCATGAGCTACCAAGCTCAACAACACACGAATAGAAGTGTGTTTTACCACAGGCGAAAATATCTCATTGTAGTCAACGCCTTCCCTCTGAGCAAAACCTTTAGCTACTAATCTTGCCTTGAACTGAGTACCAGACTCTAGAGTAGTCTGTTTCTTCTTAAACACCCACTTGCAGCCAATTGCTTTCCTTCCATTAGGCAACGACACTAGATCCCAAGTATGGTTCTTTTGGAGAGACTCCATCTCACCCTGCATAGCTACTAACCAACTCTGACTATCTGAATGACGCGCAGCCTGCTTGTAAGTAGTTGGCTCATCATCTTCCACAGAGAGTGCATATGCAACCAAATCAACTGTATTCAACTGACCATAGTGCTTCAACGGTTCTTCAAAGCCAAATTTTTGAACTTGCTTAACCGATCGTTTTGACCTAGTTAAGGCCAAAGGTTGCTGCTGGGATTGATTATCTTCAACTGGTTGTTGTTCCTCATGGTCTTTAGGCTCATAATTCAGATCATGTGTGTCTGCTTCAACCACTTGTTCATCTGCTGCATCCACAGACGCTTCAACTTCCACTTTCTGAGTGTTACTAGATTCACCACCACTATCAACCAACTCCTTAGCTTTAGTACAAGCTAACAAGGAATTCTCATCAAATGTAACATCTCGACTGATCACAAATTTATTATCCTCTAAACACCATAGACGATAACCCTTCACGCCTTTTGCATACCCCAAGAAAATGGCCTTCTTAGCCCTAGCATCAAGCTTATTTTCTTTCACATGGTAGTAGGCAATACAACCGAAAACTTTCAGTACACTGTAATCAGCATGTTCACCTGACCACACCTCATAAGGTGTTTTGCAGTCTAATGTAGAATGCGACATTCTATTAATCAAGAAACACGCGGTGGCTATTGATTCAGCCCACCATTCTCTGCCAAGACAAGCATTGGAGCGCATACACCTAGCTCTTTCAAGCATAGTACGGTTCAATCTCTCAGCAACTCCATTTTGTTGTGGCGTGTTTCTAACAGTCCAATGTCGAACAATCCCTTCCTGATCACAAAACTGTTTAAAAGTACCCTCAGTATACTCGGTACCATTATCAGACCTCAAAGTCTTCACCTTTCTTCCAGTTCTATTCTCAAGCATTGCTCTCCACCTTTTAAATGTCTCAAATACTTCATTCTTGGACTTCAAAAAATATACCCATGTGTAACGGGAATAATCATCAATGAAGGAGACAAAGTACCTGGAACCTCCCTTAGAGGCGACCTTCGCTGGTCCCCACACATATGTATGCACATAGTCTAGAATACCTCTGCTCCTGTGCTTGCTTGTACTGAATTTTACCCTGCATTGTTTTCCATATACACAATGCTCGCAAAACTCCATAGTTGGTTTCTGCATACCCTTCAGTAACCCTTGCTTGCTCAGTAGAGACAATCATTTTTCTGTCATATGCCCAAGTCGCATGTGCCATAACCTAGTGTTTTCCGATGAAGAAGTTCTCACTGCCACATTTCCTGTTACCGTGTTACCCATCAAAGTGTACAAGTTACCTTGTTTGATCCCTTTCATGACAACCAAAGACCCACGGACAACCTTTAAAACTCCACCTATCGCTGTAAACTTACAACCATTGGAGTCTAAAACACCAAGTGAGATAAGGTTCTTTTTCAAGGCTGGGACATGCCTCACGTCAGTTAAGGTTCTCACAACACCATCATACATCTTAATCCTCATTGTTCCAATTCCAACTGTCTTACAAGCATAATCATTACCCATTAGAACAGTACCACCATCAATGTGCTCATAGGTAGTGAACCACTCCCTGTTTGGGCACTTATGGTAAGAACACCCAGAGTCAAGGAGCCATCTCCCAGAGATTTTTGTGTTTTCACCCGCAACTGAATAACATTCTTCATCCTTTTCCATACTAGATGCATAACTTGCTTCACTAGTATCACCCTTATCTTGCTTTTTCTTGCCCTTCCAACTGTTATCATGATTACTCTTACCTTGATTTGGACAATTTTTCCTAATATGCCCCCACTCTCTACATTTGTGACATTGTGGACCTCTAGACTTTGATCTAGATTTTGCACTATTTGAAGATGATTTCACTTGAGACCTTCCTCTAACAACCAACCTTTCAGCTTGATCTTCCCATTACCATTTGATGAAGTTTTCTTCCGAATCTCATTGGACAAGAGTGCACCGGTAGTTTCGTCAAATGTAAGTTCATCTTTCCCAAACAAAATTGTTTGTACAAGATTTTCATATGACTGCGGCAAGGAGTAAAGCAATATAATTGCTTGGTCTTCATCCTCAATCTTCACATCCACATCTCTCAAATTTGAGATAATCTGTGTAAACTTGGCGATATGATCACCAATTGGAGTGCCCTCATCCATTGCTAGTCTGTACAATCGGGTTTTCAAGTATAACCTGTTTGATAATGTCTTAGTCATAAACTGTGACTCAAGCTTCAACCAAACATCAGCTGCCGTAGTCTCTTCATTAACTAAAAAAACTATGTCTCTATCCAGACACAAGCAAATAGCAGCACGCGCCTCCAAATCCAATTATTCCCATTCATCATCTGACATGGTTTCAACCTTTTTATCCTTCCCTAGTAATGCCTTGTGTAATTTCTGAGAAATAAGCAAATTCTTCATTTGTATTCTCCAATATCCGAAATCGTTCTTACCATTAAATTTCTCAATTTCATACTTCCCCACATGTGCCTTGCTCACCTTGGATGCCATTGCAAACAAAACCTGTGACTTTCTAGACAAGAAGCTTCACTAAGATTTTTTTTTTGTTTTTTTTTTTCAAACAACTTGTGCACAAACAAATCCTAGCACTTTTGAATCTTCACAATCTTGAGTAGAACAATTCAAGATCAATTTCCCTTAGTGCTCTGATACCAATTGTTGCGCCTTATTGCGGAAGCGGGTAGACACCAACAATTGCACACAAGTACCACAAGGATCCAATCAATTAAATAGAGCAACTAGCAAAGAGAGAGATTAGAGAAAATTAAGAACATACCACAAGAGACACAAGGTTTACGTAGTTCAGCAAATTGCCTACGTCCACGGTGAGGTGATTCCACTATATTCAAGAACAAGGTATAAGAAGATGACAATTCTCACACAATCTCTCAACAAGAGATGAAACAATTCAAGGAATTATCTTTCTCTACTCCCTGTGCATCACAGTTTTTCTACGTGCAATCATCATAATAAAAAACACCTATAGTTCCTAGTATATATAGGGACAACAGTTTTCTGTTTGGCAGCAGTTTCCTGTTTCACAGTAGTTTCCTGTTTCACAACAGTTTCATGTTTCCTAGAATTTATTTCCTGTTCAAAAAACAATTTTCAGAAGTCCAAACAGTTTCCTGTTTCAAATAGGAGTCCAAACACTTTCCTGTTTCAAACATGTTTCCTATTTCACACATGGCAAGCATTTCCTAAATACTACACGTACAACCGAACTCACATGGAACGGTGCACCGATATGCAAACAAGTCTGCATACCCATAATTCTATCACACGTATACAAGCAAGTCTGTATACAAAACACATTTTTCAAATTTTTTTTTTTGGAGTTGTGGAAAAGAGCATAAAAAATCAAATAATTCTCAAGACTCTTTTACGCTGACACTTTGTCAACCATAAACACACCGATCACAAATATTCACCCTTTCTTTTGGGGAAACAAATAACATTTTTATAATTACTAAGCCTCAAGTTATACACTTCACAACATCACGCATAAGTCACTTATATCACACGTCAAATGAAGCTCACACTTAGAATGCGTTTAAAATAACCGTACACATATTATCATAAAACGATTAAACTTTATTAATAAACAATAGACAATAAACTTATATACATTACAGTATGACTAATCATCAAGCGAATTTGCAATCTCATATACCTCTACCATATGCTTAACTAATAGCAAAATTTACATAAAAACTAAACTTAATTTGCAAACATTCATATATATTTAGCCACCTCGGACCTACTCTAACCATATAATTAATTTACAATCAAGCATATACAAAAACAAACCTGACAATAACATCTATCACAAAATTATCAACTACTCTAAGGCATTCATGTATTGTATTTTTGTAAGGCAAAAGAGAGCGAGAATTACTCACCAATTTAGAAGCGATGAATCCAGTTTCTGTAAAGCCAATGAAAAATCTCCATAACGTCGAGCACACCAAATGCGAACACGTGCACACAAATCCCACATCTCAAGCCACTATAAAAATATCAAAATTCAACCTAACATCGAACCCACATGTTCAAACACGTACACACGCACACGCACACGGGTGCGGACACGTGCGTGAACACACCAAGTTTCTCATTTCTATACTTTCTTTTCACTCCTTTCTTTTCATTGAAGATTCCCCATCCCATCAACAAAAATAAAAAAAAAATAAAAAAAAATTATTGACATTAAATCGTTTTTTTTTTCTTTAAGAAAAATTTTCTTTAAATCAAGAAGTCCCCATCCACCATAAATCAATTTTTTTTTTCATTAAAGATATAAATCAAGATGTCTCCATTCATCATAACTCAGTTTTTTTTTTTTTCATTAAAGATGTAAATCAAATCAAGATGTCTCCATCCCCCATAGTGCAATTTTTTTTATTAAAGATTCCCAAGATTTTCTCATTGTAACATTGGATTTCTTAACATCACATCACATACACAAAAAGAAAAAAAACCGAAACCACTTTCCAAGCTTTCTCATAGCACATATTACCATTTGATTCCTACATTACATCACATACAAAAAAAAAAAGAAAAAAAACTTTTCCCAAGAGATTAAATGTCCAAATCATATTCAATATGTCTAGGGAATCATATTAACAATAGAAAAAAGCGTTGAAAAGGGATAGAGTTTTACTCACAAATTTTTTTTTTTTGCAAATATGCCAAAGTCCTTCCTTCAGCGCCTCCCACTTTTTCAACGTACGCTTTTTTTTTTTTTTTTGTATTCAAAGAGAATAAGAGGGCTAGGGTTTCTTTTTAAATGAATTTTTAATTAGGGTTTCTTTAGCTAAACACAACCACCACTCATCTCTTACTCACCACCAACTTAAACCTAGGTCCTAAATTAAAATCATAAAATATATAACTATTTGTAACTATTACCAATTAATAAATACTTCCAATAAATAAATATTATTGACTTCTAAGATTATAAAAGTATATTGGTAAGTGAATTGGGTGGGTATTACAATATACACACCTTAAGAGAATCTCGTCCCGAGATTCGGAAGGTAAGGGAGTCATGTGATATTTTATTTATTTTAAATACCACTTGGCAAACAAAATAAGATTTTAAAAAAAATTACATTTTTAGATGAGAAGTTACTCAAATCTTACTCATTGAAAATTTTCACATCATGCAAAGCCACACAACAAACATGCATAGATACGAGGTTGTTACCTGCGTATATATAATATTTTAATTAGAATATAAAAATAATAAATTGAAACACTTTATATACAAACATATTTATAAGGACAGTGAAAAAAATACGGGTATTACAATATATACAACTCAAAAAATTCGGTACGAGATTCAGTAGAGGAGGGTAAGTAAGTTATTAATTCTACAATAAACAAACTACCTTTCGAATGAAACAACACTAGAGTCCAAATAATAAACCATTTCAAAAATGAATTTTCTGTTAACCCTCTTTAAGAAACACAACACACATCACATAGACAAACAAATAACTCATGCATATGCCCATAACTTCATAAAGACAATCACACAACGGTATATTATAGAATTTAATAAGAATTAAAAATACGGGGTGCTATAGTTTCTTTCTCACACCACCTATATAAACGAAAACTTTCATTTTTCCCCTCACCATTCAAATCAACAACGGTTCCTCCCTCCCCCATTCAAAATTCCCACCTCTCACACAATCAAATCTCTCCCCCACACTCAAATCTCTATCAACTCTCCTCCTTCTCCCTCGAAAACTGTCAAAATCCATTGATGAGGAAGAAGCAGAGGATGAAGAGAAAACAGGGGAGAAGGGTAAAGAAAAAGAAGATGTTAGACGAGATTCTTATCCCGATGGTCCTGTGGATTGTTCCACATTAGTCGATTACCATGACCATATTTCTCATGCCATTTGGGATGGTGAGCCGGTAAGTTAATATTTTTAGTTGGTTAAATTATATAAGCACGTTATTTGTATATATTTGGACATTGAATTATTTAATGTATATGTTTCTTGTATTTAGGAACGAGGCGCATTGCGGTGTCGACATCAATATAGGAACTTAATAGATTGGGATTTGAAAAAAGAGTTGAACGATGTAAAGAAAATGATCTACTATAGTGGTATGTATCCCTTGATTAAATATCGTAGGGTATGTCCTGATAATGAGACAATTTGTGCTTTCGCGGAGCGTTGGCAACCTGGGACCAACACTTTCCACCTACCTTTTGGAGAGATGAGCATCACCCTGGACGATGTCTACCATATAACTCATTTGTTGATTCTTGGTAAGTCGGTTAGAACGACGACTTCAGTGACGGTAAATGAATGTGTTACATTATTGGTGGATGGTTTGGGGATTGAAAATAAAGAAGCAAATGCCCATGTCAATAAACATGGAAAATCTATGGAAATGAGGTTTATTCAGGACCACTGTTGTAGACAGGCTACGGACGCTGATTCTCTTGAAAGGAAACAACAAGTGTGTAGATGTTACTTGTTGTTTCTTCTGAGTATGACTCTATTTGTCGATAAAAGTGGAACAAATGTTTATATTGAATATTTGAAGATGTTGATGGAGGTGGATAATGTTACCAAGTATGCATGGGCCATAGCAGGTTTGACACATTCTTGTTTCGTCAGTTGGGTGGCGCTAGCAGAGAGGGAACGCGGCAAATTGTTGGATATTTGTCTATTTTGGAGGTATGTTTCGAAAAAAAAAAATATTACCCTCATAATATATAAAAATTTCATAATATTTGTTTATGTTGTTTTCATATAAAGGCATGGATATATTATCACTCTAGACTCTGGGGTAATACAAAACTTACGTGAGATGCTAGACTCCCCACCACAACCAAGTAGGAACCCCCACAAATTATAGGGATTTTGGATGAACAAATCATCACTCTTAGGGAGCAACTCGATGACATGTCTCCTGAAGAGGTAAAAATGCATTTTTAAGTTCAATAATTTTTTTGTATGTGTCATATATTAATAAGTTTTAATTATTAAAATTCGCAGGTACTTTGGGACCCTTACGTGGAGTCCAAGAGAAACACTCCCCTTCATGGCATCACATGGTTCACAAGATGTTTGATATGCCTTGAAATATAAGAACTCTATCACCCCGATAGAGTATGAGGCAAATGAGAAAGGTACAAGTCATCCCAATCCAAGCCAAAAGAAAGAATAGAGATCGATCTGGCAAGCACTATTAAATCAAGTATGAGGGGTTGGCTTTGTTCGCTCGAAGGTGGCATTATAATTTCTTGCCAACTAACCAACAAGGTTCCCCCATGACACTTTAATGGGAATGTGCGGCGGATTACTTGGACTGGTTTCACCGCATTAGCCATCCCTTCGTACAACCACCAAATAATAAGAGAAGTTATCTCCTAAGAAGACATTTGTTTTTTTCAAATAAGAGGGTAAGTACAAACATTTTACACTTGTGTAATTTCAAAATTTTACATGTTTTGCACTAACATCTAATGTTTTCCTGCATGAGATTGTCATTGCTCATGTTCGCGACTTGATCAATGCCGCTATTGAAGAAGGGGGAATGTCGACAAAGTTATTTTGCTCACCTGGCAAAATAGATTAGGGGATTTGCTAGATGAAATGTCTACGCCCATTACCTTGGAACAAGAGGAAGAAGATGAAATGACAGTGGTGAAGTTGGTGGTGGAGCAAATGAGCGCCGAAGCAAGTCGAGGCATGAACAAAGATTCTATGTTCGAAGGCGACAAACATAGTGTCTTGATTTTGTAAACTTGGGAAAAAAAGTATTTTGTTTTGTAAACATGGTTTTATATTAATTTAAAGCAAGCATGTTACTTATGTTCTTTCAAAGCTTGTTATTTATGTATTTGAGTTCATGAGTAGGGTGAGCTTCAACTTTCTTGTAGTGCAACTCCCAAAAATCATGACTTTCTTCCTTTTTTTTAATCGACTGCATAATTGTGGCAAAGTACATTATCAATTTGAGAAAGAAAACACATGCAAGTTGCATTGAGAAAGAAAACACATGCAAGTTGAGCGAAATACATGTATGGTTCGAGTTTTGGTTTGATGCGACAATGCGCTAAAACATCATAAAACTAAGTTTAAAAAGAATCACAAACAATTTTTTTTTTTCAAGTTTCAAAAGATATGGCACGTTTTAGTCTTGTTCACAGCTGGGAATGAAGGTTATCCGGGATAAATTTCATGTTTGCAGTGTGCAATGCGGGATATCAGGAAAAAATTTCATGTTTACAGTGTGCAATGCGGGGTATCAGAATGCGGGTCATCCGGGATACCCTGTTTTGCAAGTTGTGAACAGAAAAATAAAATAAAAAAATAAAAACTAAAAAAATTCTAAATACCTCGCATTGCACACTGTGAACATTATTTTTTTTTTCTGTTCGCAGCTTGCAAAACGAGGTATCCCGGATGACCCTCATTCCCAACGGCGAATAAGAAAAAGTTTCCTCTTCGCATTGCACACTGCGAACAGGACTAAAACCTGCCATTCTTTTTTGTGAAACTTGAAAAATTTTCAATTTGTGAATTTTTTTTTTTAACTTAGTTTTATGATGTTTTAGCGCATTGTGGCATCAAACCTAAACTCAAACCATACACGTATTCCGCTCATAAACCTTTATGTGAATTCCATATAAGTCGCATTGTCTCATCAAATTAGTTTTATGATGTTTTAGCGCATTTTTTTAATCTCGCATCATACATAAACAAAAACTCAAACCAATATGAGTGAAATTCTATATAATATATTAACAAAATCTCGAAACATAAATGTCTTCAGTTAAAAAAAATGGTGATTTTTCTATCAAAACAATGGTTGGACTTATTCACATTCTTTGTCATCTACATTTTCCATTTACATTTGTCATTTACATTTGTCGTTTACATTTTTTCATTACATTAATGGTCAGCAAAATACAATTTGTGCATCAGTCCAATATGGTCACCACCTCGTTCAACTTCTTCACATTCTTCTCATTGAAGTTTCTCAACATTGTCGCACCAATACCGAGCTGGATATCGAAACTACTCTTCAACAAGATTGCATCAGTAAACATGTGACACAGTCAGGTTGGTACTATATATAGGAGACAATGAGGGGTTCAATTGCATTTGAAGGACGATATAGTGATTGCTTTGAGCCAAGTGTGCCATGAAACAAATGCGTCCTGAGTGAAAATGTGGTGCCGAGTAAACATAGGGAAAACATGTCATGTTTTGGTTTTCATAACAAACAAAAACGCATTGGTAACGGTTCGCTGCCAATTCTAACATATCAGGGTTCATGAACCAACTTTCCATGTCTGTCCGCACCTGGCCTTCTAAAATTACCAAAGCATCCTTCACAACCTTTACCCCTTCGTCGTGCCACATTGCAAGCCACAACTCTGCATTACTCTCTAACTCCATTAGTAGCTCATTCCGTACCTGTTTCCAACCGTTTTCGTCGTCATATTGAAGAATTTGGCTATGCACTGAAAGCCACAGTTTTCGTTGCCTGGGACGTTGACAATGTCGAAAACATAATCCCGTATCCAAGACAAAATATGTTGCATCAATCTATTGTTATGAATTATCGGTTTCTTTTTTTATTGACACTTTTTTACTTTTGCCTTTAATTTCTTCTTGTGTCATGGCGTATTCATATCCCGAGGGATATCTTTTTGTGGACCTTTCATGCTTAGCCAATTTCTTCTTTTTCGGTTTCCCTTTTCCAGCCAAAAGTGCTAATGGTTCAATCATGGCGGTGTCACCCGGAGAATTCAACTCTATAAGCTTCCTCTTCATAACCTACTTTTGATCATGACTTGACTCATCAAACCAATTCATAAGGGTGTCGAGGACTTGATCTATAATCACATCGCCACTTTCACGAATAGGTGTTGTGCCAAGTTGAAGCCAATACTTGTCTACGGTGCGTACAGGAATTTGTCCTGTGGGAGTTAGATAACTTGTAAGTTCATGAGCGCAAGGTAATCCATGTGTTGTTTGAAGCACACAACCACACTTGACAGGGTCAACCCTCACACTTTGCACCTCCAAATTTCTGAATTTATCAAATCAATAGCCATGTACGCCACCGACCCATGAAGTAAGGAAAATAAAGTGAAGTTATGTTCCGTCTTCACCTTCGTCAGACTATGCTAAAATGACGACTTTATCTCAACCAGTTAGACTTCGATCATATCATGCATATTTTTTCAGACAGGAATTTTCCAATGAGTGCTTCAACTTCGAGTGTGCACCTTCAACCCGACCCGTTGTGCGTTGCCCAAAATGCATAAATTTATCTGTCCACGCACTGACAAAGTATTCCTTATGGGGATACCAAACTGTCTTGAGATATTTCAAACACTTTGGGTATTTTTCTCATCTTCTATCCAACTCAATTGTGGCCTTTTTCCATTTATCTTCTAAACTTGATCTATACAATTCTGAAAAATGAATATATAAAATCGGCCCACCGGTCATTGTTCTCAAAGTGTCTCTTACAAATTTTATTGACATTTGTATTAATGTGCCATTGCATAATAATCCCCTTGCCTTTGGAAAAACTCGCTCAATAGCATTGATCAAACTCAGTTCTCTATCAGTCACAATCACGTTTGGCAAGTTGTCTGGCTCGAAAATTTTTGCAAGTTTTTCCAATGCCCAAGCATATGCCTCTTCCTTCTTAGAATACATAAAATAAAATGCAACATTAAATGTCTTCCCGGTCAACATCACACCAACAATCTCAAACAACGACATCCTATAGTGATTCGTTTATATGTGTAATCCATAAGCATTACTTGTGAAAAACACTTTGCCAACTGAATAGATTTAGGATGAGCCAAAAAATGTTGGTGACTCTATTCCCCTGATCAACAAAATGTCACTCTATGTAGTTGTGCAAGCTCAACAACTCTACAGTATGTTGCAAAGTCATCATGCCTCTTTGTTCGAGTACCTTTAGCCGACACAATAGATTGTAAATATTCTTCATACTCAAAATATTATTCGGGTACCTCTTATTTAGCCGAGACAAGAAGTTGCGAGGGCTCACACTAGACTTCGCCATATTCTGCACATAAATCATCTCTTCTATGATCAATTTTTCAGCAAACGAATGACCAACAAGTGACTCTGGTAGAGGATGATTGTGGGTTCAACATGTCACTTGCAACCTCCAATGGTCATTCTCCAGTGGGATCTCTCTCAACTCAAATTTGCACCCACAACTCTTTGTATTGCTTGATCGAACAAAATTCTTAACCTTTATTGGGCTTCCCTCCCCTTTTACAACCAAAATGGACTATTCCCTTCATTCTTTGACTAGCCGGTTCTAATTTAGTGATAGTAACAATTATGTTATTATCCCTACCGATGCCTTGGACCCAAGCTATCAATGCAGACCTTGATGAGAATACCTAAAAAAAATTTAAATTTGTTAATAACAACAACATATTTATAACAATGGAAAATGGTGAAAACGAAAATAAGTAATAACTTATATACCTCGCCAGTAACAAATAGCTGATTATCATCGACTACCAGTATCAATGATCTTTTTTCATTGTTATTGCCACCACTTCTATCAACATTTTGCATAATGATTCAATTTATAATTAGTTTTATTTATTAATTAAAATTTTAATTTACTTAACAACAAAATAATAGTTACCTCTAAATGGTTCTTTTTGGGCTCTCAACATCGTTAAAAGGCATCCCCATATCTATTACATCCATTAGAAATGCCTATGCACCAATGCATCATACAATAATCAATCAATTATTTTGAAAAAATTAAAAAATAAATAAAAATACATGCAAATTAAATGAATTTGTTTTTGCAAATTACCTCCATTGAAAATGATTGTCCTTGCTATTTAGATTGATCATCTTCTTCACCCTCATGTTCACCCTTAAAATCTTCATTTTTAACATCATCAACTTCACTAAACCCTTTCATTTTCATATAGTGAAATGAACTAAATTCTTCCAAGTGAAATGTAGTGGAATGCAACCAATGAGGCAGAGATAGGGAAGAGGAGGAGGACAAGGATGACAACCTTGCGAGGAAGTGAAGTTTGGTTGCCAAGTGTGGGACGAGACGTGGCAAGGAGTGTGAGAGATTGAGGGAGGGGGGAGACCGTTTTGCATTTTTTTGAAAGGATTTTGCGTTTTTTTCGTTAGGTTTTTTGGTTTCTTTTGAGGTTTTACCATATTTAATGGTGGTGTGAGAAAGTAAAAAAATAAATAAAAAAATAAAAAAAAAACGCATTGGTGGTGTGAGAGAGAGGATATGGTGGTGTGGAGTAGTCGCTACCTTAATCTTCTTCTTCTTCTCCTCTTTCTTATATTGTTTTTCTTTTTTCTCGTATTATATTGTAAAAGTCACATATTGTATAATAATGGCCAGTTTAAAATACCATAAAAAAGATCCATGAGTTCCTAAAGAACTTTGAGTTTGATGATACAACTTACCAACAAGCTTAAAATATCATTGAAACCATTGGTTTCACAGTTTCAATGACAAACATATGGGATAAACTCACTAAAAAGATTAACACCGCTACTTCTACCACTTCCACCGAGAAAAGAAAATATTATTTCACCATTGATACTTATGGGTTTTAAAATACACAAGCCGGTGTTACAATGGGAATTATCCCTTATACTAAAACAAAAAGAATTCAATGCTGCAGAATTAAGCTACCTTCAAAATCTAGTTTTTCTATGAATCCACAATTGAAACAATGGAACATATTCCTTTGTTGAAGGTGAGCTCGCCTCTAAGGTATGGATGCACTTTGAACCCATACTTTGATACCCACAATAGATTGTTACATAAAAAAAATTATATAATTCAGTATTTTTTCTATTTATCTTACAAAGAGGTATTTATAGGGTTAAAAATATAATCCTAACTAGGACAGGAAAGACACAAATATAATTGTAACTAGGAAAGGAAAAAATAATTTGAATTCCTGTTAATTTGGTATTCTAAATAACTCCAATCCCTTTAATTTGGTATTCCTAATTATATAATTAATATTCATGTTAGCACTCTCTCAAGATAGTGCATAGATATCGTAAATGCGCAACTTGACAAGTGAATCGGCAAAGGCAGTAATATCTCTTAGCAATGCGGAAGTTGTATGTTGAAATTTAGAAATTGAAGGCAACTTGAATAGTAGGTAGTTCGTGCCATTTAACTTGACATCATAAGGAATAGACTTTGGTTCTGAAACCATAGTCACAACCGGCATAGGCATAGTAGGTACAATGGATGCATCATACATAATGTAAGGCAAAGGCTGCACCACACCAACAACAACAAATCTGCATGATAACAATAAATCAACAAATCAACAAGGTAAAGGTAGAACAAGGCAAGAAAACACAAAACCAAAAAGGCAAAGGCAGGGATAGCAGCGGAAGCACATCCTATGATCATTGCTCTGATATCATGTTAAATATAATCCTAATTAGAAAAGGAAAACTAATTTGTATCCCGGTTGACCAATATTCCTAAATAACTACAATCCATATTAATTTGGTAATCCTAATTATATAATTAATATAATTCCTATTCGTGCTAACATAAATGTCCAGAGAATTCTCAAAGTTTTATTTTAAAGAGCCTTGGCAAAACCCCACATTGGTGTCCTTTACAACGACACACCTATTTTTGTCCCATGAGAGTTAAGGAACTAAAAATTACATGAAAACAATATTTGGAGTGCCACTGTCGTCGTCATCAAGTTGAGTATTGGCTCATGTTAATTGTGAATATATTTGCCCCCAGACGACCTCCCCATTTTGGCAGAGATATTATCAAAAATTGGGAATGGGTTGTATATCGTGATGAACAATTAGGTTTTTTATCGGTCATTCCCTCCTCAAGGACAGTATGCACTTAATATAGATGGATCCTCTATCAATAATGCAACTGCATGTGTAGTCATTATTCGGAAGGGTTATTTTGATTTCAGAAATTCAAGGGGGCCTGGGTCCATGGTCTGATTTTCAGAAATTCGGAAGGGTTATCAATAATGCAACTACATGTGTTTTTAGATAGGAGGGGCAAAAATGTATTTTTGCCCCCTCCAAGCGTGAAAACCAGGCCATGGACCCAGGCCCCCTAGAAGTGTTGTTTTGATTTTGGGGTTTTTAAGGTAGTGAACTTTGGGGTCAATTTTGAAAAGTATTTTAGGGAAAATTCTAAAGTGCACTAGAGGTGTGTTTGGTGGCCACCAGGCATTGTAGTAGTGCTCGTATTTTAGTATGGGCATCCACAATGGCATATTTAATGTAGGTGACTCACTTTAATTAATCCTCAGACAAAGTATCCTTCCCCACAAACAAAAACATAAACATTTGTAATTCTACCTGTCGAGGAAATGGGCGAGGGAGGGTGGCGAGCACGTGCAGAGGTGACGTGGTAAAAAAAAAACGAGCGGGAAATCGAAATTTTTTGGGGAGAAGAATGAGGGAATGGGGAGAGCTCTCCCCATTTTAATTCTCAAGCTCAGACCTCCCTCTCCCATTTTCATTTTCAAGCTCAGACCTCCCTCTCCCATTTTCATTCTCAAGCTCAGACCTCCCTCTCCTTCTCCCCATTTTCCATCTCGACACCCTCTCCCCCAACGAAGCTCTCCCTCTCCATCATCGTCTCAAACGAAGCCAGAGAAGAAGTCCCTATCGTAGGCCAGAGAAGAAGAAGGAGAGGAGAAGAAGCTCACCCTCGTCCCAAGGTAAGTCTCCCTTCATTTCTAGATCTAGGGTTTCTTATTTTAGATCTAGGGTTTCTTTTCTATTTTTTTTTCAAGAAATACTGTAATTTTTAGAAATGTGTATGTGTTCCTCTTCCACCCAACACTTTCCATCTCTCCTGCTCTTAACCTGCGCACCCCCAATCAACACCACCCCATTAGCACCACCACCACCACCAACAATTAGCGATTCATAAGGGGGTTGGGATGAATCAATCGAAAATGGGTTCAGATTGGGGTTATAGGTTTTGGAAAGTTTTAATTTTTTTTTCCAGGTTTGGGGGGTGAAACAGATGTGGGGGGATGTTGGGAGCTTTGATGATTTTGACATTTTCGAGGTTTGGGTTCTAGATTTTTTTTATTGGTAATTTTGTTGGTGTAGTTGTGTAGGGTGTATTGTGATGTTTTTGGTAGAATTGGGAGTTAAACGATCTTGTTTGAGCTTGTTTTGGCATTAAAGTTGTGATTTTTGGATAAAAATGTGATCTTTGTGAATTTGTGTGTATTGGAGTTTTAGTACTCAGTTAGTGATATTTGTTTGTAGGTTTTGGTTTTGATTGAAGATAGTATGTTGTGTTGTTGGAGCTATGGAGATTTTGATTTGCTATGTTTTTCTGTGAAACTTGAACTGAAAATATTGTTGATTGACTTCGTAATTTCATAAACTGTGAATCTGTATTGGAAACACAAGATGGGAGTTTGTAACTGTAAATTGAACTTTCAATTAAGTTGACTTGATTTTCTCCATCAGATGACTTACTCTTACATTAAGGAGGTTTGCTGATTGTAATTACAAACATGCGGCCATGACCTATGCAAAAAGACTGTTTGATATACTAGACCCTGATCACACTCTTATTGGTCAACGCATCTATCGTGATTCTTGTGTGTTCTCAGAAGGTGGGTACGTTAAAGATCTCACTATTTTGGGCCGTGACCTAACAAGTATTGCAATTGTTGACAACTCCCCCCAGGTATATAATTTCCACGGCCATTGCCCTTTGGTATTCTTAAAAAGTGACTTCCTCTGTTCTACATGTTGGGATTACTTGAACTCATAATTCTGAGACGCGAAAAACAATCTAAACAAACCACGTCAGGTGTTATTTTGAGTTTAGACTACATAGCCTCATATTTCGCTTCTATACTTGCAGGTATTTCAGTTACAAGTCGAAAATGGGATTCCCATTGAGAGCTGGTTTGGAGATTCGTCAGACAATGCCCTGGTTTCATTGCTTAGCTTCTTAGAGACGCTTGTTGGTGCTGATGATGTTCAACCAATCATCAGAAAGAAATACGGCAACATAGATTGACATGTCATTTGAGACATGGAAGTTTCTATTGGATCATTATTTTCCCTCCAATGCTAAGTAAGAGGAAATGTATTTGTTAACTAGCAATACTTGTTGTAACCCAAGCATGAACACTACTTGAATAATAGCATTTTCCATGTCAGTAATTCTTATGTTAATGTTTACATTAGAGTGTCTATGGTTCCCAGAAGAACCATTTGTAGAATTCAGCTAATTGCTTTCAGTTTCTATTCTTAAATAGCAAAAACAAAATTGGTTTAACAGCTTGGTCACTCTACAATCGAACTGAGCTTATCAGTCATATACTATGGAAAACAAGCTTTATATACTAATGCAACGAACAAAAATTATAGTGCCACAATTTTCCTGAAATATTTTATAGATTCCTTTTCAACACACCAATCTCCACAATTAGTCATTATATGTTTAAAGGAACTTCTCTTACAGTTAATCATCACAGCATCTCAGGGGCACTATAGACTGGTTTTGCGTTGGTTGGAGGAGAACAACACAAAATAGAGAGCAGAATAACTTGTCAGTGTTCAAGAACACTTCGAACAGATACTGGAGGGCATTGCACCGAGCTTTTGGAAATAAGGTCATGGTTTAGGAACAAAACAATTACACTGATATTGTCGTGGAAATGGCGTTTGACCTTTTTGTCAATCCTCCGGATCTGAGTATCGCGTCTCTCTCTTTCTAGCTGCTTCCTGGAGTGCTGCCGTAATGAGCCGTTTCGCACTTCCCTGCATCAATATGAAAGCTTTAGCCCAAAGAAAGCATTGTTAAACCGAAATAATATCCCAAGAGTTAGAAAGAAATACATCCACTCTCGATTGCAATTAGGTTTTATCTAAGTTCACAATTTTGAATCTTGAAAGATAAAGTTTGCTAAAATACATATGCTCAACTTGAACTGATTCTCAGAGAGTCAAAATAAGATCAACAAAGATATATCTTACTGCACGTGGATGGTTGTGGACAATGTCCACAACTTTTTCATTGCTCAAGTGCTCCCATAACCCATCAGAGGAAACTATTTTAAAGAATCACATGGTTGAAGAGGTAGAGTGATTATAGATGGATTTGCAGTCATGATGGGCATGTTCATAGGTTCAGGAACTCTAAATTTCGCAGCGATCGGGTCATTGTTAAACCGGGCATGTTTCATATAGACATTGCCAATAGATCTAGAGACTGCATCAAAGAGGCACTTACGACACATACTACACGAATTTGAATAGTTGGAAATAGTAGACAGAAATGCTGCTATGCAGATAAGTCATGAAGTTTGCATTCAGACACATCTTTGTTGTACCACAACATGATCACCAATCCCATTAAACTAGAAAATAAGATTCTAAAATTTTACAACATGTCTGCTTTTCTAAATGCAATAAAATGCTACTTGGCAGAAAAGGAAATTTCAAATAGATTTCACTGAATTGGTTTTGAAACACCTATTTATGTTGGAAAGGTTCAAATTTCTAGCAGAGGAGAAACTCAAATCAAGAACAATTCCTTTCCATTGCCGCATGTTTGTAATTACAATCAGCAAACCTCCTTAATGTAAGAATAAGTCATCTGATGGAGAAAATCAAGTCAACTTAATTGAAAGTTCAATTTACAGTTACAAACTCCCATCTTGTGTTTCCAACCCCACATCTCTTTCACCCCCCAAACCTGGAAAAAAAAATCAAAACTGTCCAAAACCTTTAACCCTAATCTGAACCCATTTTCGATTGATTCGTCCCAACCCCATTATGAATCACTAATGAGTAATTCTACCTGCTGAGGGAGCCTCCTGCGTAGGTGCAGGAGCATCGTTTCAAAAAAAAAGGGGGGAATCGAAATTTGGGGGAAAAAGAAGAGGGAACCTCTCTCCCTCTCCCCATTTCCATCTCGACAGACAGAGACAAAGGAGTAGAAAGAGAAGAGAAGAGAAAAGAAGAAATCCAAACGAAGCCTAACAGCCAAAGCCCTCCCTCTCCCCAAACGAAGCTCGACAGATAAACCCTCCCTCTCCCAAACGAAGCTCGACAGAGAAGAGAAGTGGGGAGACGAATCGCCACCCTCTCCCAAAAGGTAAAGCTGCTACCTTTGTCTAATTGTATTTTCCCTCTCATTCTCTCCCTCTTTGTGGCTGATTTCTTGTTGGGGATTTATAGATCTAGGGTTTCTACTAGAGTTAGGGCTAAAAATCTGAAGAACAGTGTGATTTTGTTACCCTATTTGAAGTGAAGTGAAGTGGATGAGATTTGATTTACAGTGTATATATATATTTCTATTTTTTTGTTTGAAATTTGATAACGAATTTGTTGTGTTGTTTGTTAGTATTTTAACACAATTTCATGATTTATACTGCGATTTTGTTACCCTAATTGAAGTGAAGTGAAGTGGACGAGATTTGATTTACAGTGTATATATTTTTTTCTTTTCGATTTTTTGGTTTGAAATTTGATAACGAAGTTGTTGTGTTGTTTGTTAGTATTTTAACACAATTTCATGATTTAGAGTGTGATTTTGTTACCCTAATAGCAAGAATCCCACTTCCTGTTCATACATCCAATACAGTCTTTTTTTCCAGGAAATTTTTCACCAAATTAGTACTGCATTGTCCAGTTCTATATAGTGTGTTGTTAGAAAAAAAATAATAATAACAAGCATAGAATCTATTTGGTGTGGTTCATTTTTTAATGCCTTTACAATGTATATTTTTTATTTTTTCGATTTTTTGGTTTGAAATTTGATAACGAAGTTGTTGTGTTGTTTATTAGTATTTTAACACAATTTCATGATTTAGGTGTACCCATTAGTGTGTGTTGAAGGTTAGTAAGATTATGAACTAGGGTTTGCTAATTTTTGTTGAAATTTGCATAAACTCGTATACTGTTGTTGTTTGTGTTGTTCTACAGGATTATGCTAGTGTCCTATCATTACTTCTTAGCCCTATAATTTTAGTTTAAGATTACAACCGTTCTTGCCTTATTTGTTAGACTTATAGTTTGGCATTGCTTCAAATTATGATTTTTACTTGGCAATGCCTTGTTTTTTACTTGCTTTGAAATTGTTTGAAATCATTGCATAAACCATCATTTGGCATTATTTTTAGTTGGTTTGTTTGAAAATTCTTTCATATAATCTATGATTGTGAATTATGCTCCATGAGTAGTCTTAATCGAGCATCTTAATTTTGATTTGGGTGTACTTGAATGATAAAGATGGGTTGTATGGTTCCTCTGTTTGGTGAAGTTACAAGGATTTCTAAGCTAATTTCAACCCGTCATATTATTTGTTTTGATTGTTAAAATTTGTGTCCCATTTCTGTATTTCCGTTTCTGCGTGAATATGTTCATGAATTTTCAAAAAAAGTATTCCTTATTTGTTGCATTGCATTGTTTTTCTAATTTTTTTTTAAATGCAGGAATGACATTCACGGTGTACGTTGTGTATCGAGGTCGTCAACCTGCAGTATACCTGAGCTGGCAAGCATGTTTTTCTGCGGTATCAGGGTATTTATAAGGGGTTTAGGTCAGTCACTGAAGCTGAAGAAGCGTATGCGTTGTGGATTTGCTCAGAAACGGCGATACAAGATTCAGTGGAATTCAACAACAATGAAGATGTAATTATTATCTTAGTTGTACTATTTATTTTTAAGTTCTTGGCCGAATGATGTAATGTAATATGTTTTAGCTCTGATGTAATGATACCAGATTCCTAACTACAAAAGATTGGTAAATTCAGCCTTGATAAGTAATTCTTTTTTACCTTTTATTGTACATAAATAGAGCATGCACTCTATCCCTCTTGTTGTGCCACTGCATTGTAATGGGCAGTATCAATGAATTAGGTTTATGTGCATTTATAGGAGTAGCCAAGTATGTACTAGACTATATGTTTTGCTAAATTAGGTGCTTTTTCCCCCTAAAAAAATGAAGAGACCATGAATTTGTAGTCTGGGGAGGTACTTTTCGTAGAAATGAATTTATGTTCCTTTCTTTGAGAAAAAAGGAGACTATGACATTCAGTTGTTACTGGAAGATAGGCCTAGAACAAGCACTTGTTTGTGAAAAAATGTGCTTCAGTAACAAATGTGCTTCAGTACTCCATATTACATCAGCCAAGTAAAAACTAAAGCACAAGTGGGATTCAGAAATGAACCACACCAAATAGATCCTATGCTTGTGATTATTAAATTTTTTTTTTCTAACAACACATTATATAGAACTGGACAATGCAGTACTAATTTGGTGAAAAATTTCCTGGAAAAAAAAGACTGTATTGGATGTAGGAATAGGAAGTGGGATTCTTGCTATTTGGTCTGCACAAGCTGGTGCAAGAAAGGTTTATGCTGTTGAAGCAACTAAGATGGCAGATCATGCCCGAGAGTTAGTTAAATCAAACAACCTTTGCAGATGTGGTAACAACAACAGGTTTTACATCTGTTTTGCATCTGAACAAGTTAAATCAAACAACCTTGCAAAGCTTCATTAAGCCAAGAAACAGGAACAACAACAGAGAGAGAAGAAAACTCATTCATTAAGCTAAGGTAAGAAAACTCTAGGTCTCTTTCAAAACTAAAGCACAAGTAAAAACTACAACCAGCCAAGAAACAAGAACGACAACAACAACAGGTGATCTGCTTTAGAGGAGGAACAACAACAACAATAGGGGTGCATGATCCCAGTTCTGAAAAATAGGGGTGCATGATCCCGAAAATCCAAACTGAACATCCAACCCTTAATCAACCACCACATATACAGATTTATTGCCAGAGTTCTTCTCAACCCTCAAATCCAATTCCTACTGTTACATTAGAATTGCATAATAACCAATTGACTAGAGAAACAAAATCTTTTTGATTTCAAGTTTTTCGAGTTCAATTAATCAAATGACAAGATGATAAGAAACTTGCAGCCAATCTAAACTTGTAAGACCTTAAAATTGTAATAGGATTTACAGTCACTGAAAATCAACCACAATCCTTTTCTTGTTCAAGCTTCTCTTCTCGTTCGACCAACCTGAACTACAATAACAAGATACAAACCAAAAGAAAATTACTTTTCAAGCTAAAAATTTATTGAAATCTTCAAGTAAAATAAAAAATTCGATATCAAATCCTTTGTAGTTCAAGATTTTCACGAGAGAAAGCGAAAGAAACTTACAATGATCAAAGTTCTTCAGAAATCAAACCGATTGTTAATTGTCTCAAGCTTCTTCAAAATTCTCTGCAGATATTTTGTAACAAAATTTCTTAAGAAGTCAAAAGAAAATTTGTTCAAGAAACAAGAACTCGAATCGTGGAAACTACTTGACCAATAAAGAAAAAAAAATAAGAGCAAATTTTCTTTAGAACTACTCAGAAAAAATTCCTAACTATTATAATGCCAAGTGATGGTTTATGCAATGATTTCAAACAATTTCAAAGCAAGTAAAAAACAAGGCATTGCCAAGTAAAAATCATAATTTGAAGTAATGCCAAACTATAAGTCTAACAAATAAGGCAAGAACAGTTGTAATCTTAAACTAAAATTATAGGGCTAAGAAGTCATGATAGGACACTAGCATAATCCTGTACACAAACAACAACAGTATACGAGTTTATGCAAATTTCAACAAAAATTAGCAAACCCTAGTTCATAATTTTACTAACCTTCAACACACACTAATGGGTACACCTAAATCATGAAATTGTGTTAAAATACTAACAAACAACACAACAACTTCGTTATCAAATTTCAAACCAAAAAACCGAAAAAATAAAACATATACACTGTAAAGGCATTCAGAAATGAACCACACCAAAAATATTCTATGCTTGTGATTATTAAAAAAAAAATTCTAACAACACACTATATAGAACTGGACAATGGAGTACTAATTTGGTGAAAATTTTCCTGAAAAAAAAAAAGACTGTATTGGATGTAGGATCATGAAGTGGGATTCTTGCTATTAGGGTAACAAAATCACACTGTAAATCATGAAATTGTGTTAAAATACTAACAAACAACACAACAACTTTTTTATCAAATTTCAAACCAAAAAATCAAAAAGAAAAAAAATATATACACTGTAAATCAAATCTCGTCCACTTCACTTCACTTCAATTAGGGTAACAAAATCACAGTATAATTCATGAAATTGTGTTAAAATACTAACAAACAACACAACAAATTCATTATCAAATTTCAAACCAAAAAATAGAAATATATATATACACTGTAATTCAAATCTCATCCACTTCACTTCACTTCAATTAGGGTAACAAAATCACACTATTCTTCAGATTTTTAGTCCTAGCTCTAGTAGAAACCCTAGATCTATAAATCCCCAACAAGAAATCAGCCACAAAGAGGGAGAGAATGAGAGGGAAAATACAATTAGACAAAGGTAACAACTTTACCTTTTGGGAGAGGGTGGCGATTCGTCTCCAACTTCTCTTATCTGTCGAGCTTCGTTGGGGAGAGGGTGGGCTTCGGCGGTCAGGCTTCGTTTGGATTTCACTTCTCTTCTCTTTCTACTCCTTTGTCTCTGTCTGTCGAAATCGAAATGGGAAGAGGGAGAGAGGTTCCCTCTTCTTTTTCCCCCAAATTTCGATCCCCCCTTTTTTTCGAAACAATGCTCCTGCACGTGCGCAGGAGCCTCCCTCGCCCATTTCCTCGACGGGTAGAATTATTCATCACTAATTGTTGGTGGTAGTGGTAGTGCTAATGGGGTGGTGTTGATTGGGGGTACGCAGGTTAAAAGTAGGAGAGATGGAGAATGTTGGGTGGAAGAGGAACACATACACATTTCTGAAAATTACAGTATTTCTTGAAAAAAAAATCGAAAAGAAACCCTAGATCTAAAATAAGAAACCCTAGATCTAGAAATGAATGAGAGACTTACCTTGGGATGAGGGTGAACTTCTTCTCTTCTCCTTCTTCTCTGGCCTACGACAGGGACTTCTTCTCTGGCTTGGTTTGAGTCGATGATGTAGAGGGATAGCTTCATTGGGGGAGAGGGTGTCGAGATGGAAAATGGGGAAAGGGAGGGGGAGGTCTGAGCTTGAGAATGAAAATGGGAGATGGAGAGGGAGGTCTGAGCTTGAGAATGAAAATGGGGAGAGCTCTCCCCAAAAATTTTTGATTTCTCGCTCGCTCGCTTTTTTTTTTTTTTTTTTTTTTACCACATCACCTCTGCACGTGCTCGCCACCTTCCCTCGCCCATTTCCTCAACAGGTAGAATTACTCTAAACATTAATAATAGGGTTGGGTCGGTCCAGGTAATCGCCCCAAAAAGTCAAAAACGAAGACCAGACCGACAATTCAAATTATGAAAATATTGGGCAAAAGCCCGGATTAGATGAGGTCGGTTAATCGGAACCCGGTTAACCAATTAGTCGGGCGGGCTGGGTCGATCTTGGTTAAAAATCGTAATTCCACCCCTCATTTTTGCAAACACAGATACAACCAACATGTCCAAACTTTGTGTTCTTCTCCAACTATCAAACTTAACACGGAGAACATAGATGAACGAAACCCTAGAAGTTCCAGAGATCAACGAAAAGAACTTCTCAACAATCAAATTCTCACAAATCCACACAACACACCGATCAACAACGATCATATCAGATCACCGCAACGATCAGATCAGATTTTTGCAACGATCAGATCATCGCCGACAACGATCAGAATAGGTCATTGCAGAATCCACAAAACGCACCGATCATCAACAGCGATCAGATCAGACAAGATCATCAATTAGGTCAGATCAGCGATTAGATCATCGCCGACGGTGATCCTTTCGATGTTCCTATCCATGAATGAGATCTGGCCCAGTTCATGCGCGCCATGGTACCACGGATCAACGATGCCGAGAGATCAACGACGGTGTTCTTTGTGAGATGTTGTTTAGATGAAGAGTGTGAGAGAGAGAGAGAGAGAGAGAGAGAGAGAGAATTGAGTGTTCCACCCCCCTCCCTCTCCCGTTTCCTCGCCAATTAGAATTCCCCATTGAGAAATTGAAGTGTTGGGACTTTTAAGTGATGGGAAATGGGGACAGATGGCAGTGATTGAAAAGAAAAGAAATGAAATAAAAAGATGAGATGAAATGGAATGGAAGGAAATTAGAATGAAATGAAATCATAAATAAATGGAATGAAATGAAACACGGGTCGATCCGGTTAACCGCGGGTTTTGAAATATGGAACTGAGGACTGACCTAAATTTTGGGGTCGGGCTTAAAAATCAGTCCGAAAAGTAAAATATAAATAAAAGATCGAACCGACTTGGTCGGGCAGGACCAGTTTTTGGTTCAGTTCGATTTTTTGGTCTCAATTGCCCAAAACTAATTAAAACTAACACCCTAAAGATAACGTATATCTCTAGATTTCTAGATCACTGAAATGATAATTAGAAACAAAAAAAAATGGCTCCGACTGTTTCACTACTCATTCTGCTGAAATACACCACTATCCCTACTTTATGTGTCACACCACCTTTCTGAAGCGCACCACCAACTATTAGATGACACCACCAATATAAATTCATTTTCTCCAATTTCTCTCCCTCCTATCACCCTCTATTCTCTCTCGGGAACATCACAACCACTGCACCGCCCCGTCATCGACCGACGACAACTCTTTTCTTCCTTTTTATTTTCTCTTCATCTTTTTCTCCTTTCTTCCTCTTCCTATTTTCTTCTTATTTTTCTCTTGTCATCATTTTCTCTCCTCTTTTCTTAGAACAACAAGGATGGATGTAAAAACAACAATCACCCCACACATTTTTAAAATTTTAAATAACCATTAACGACGTGCAATGAATGTCGTGAGATCCTATTAACGATTTCCAATAATGTCATTAATAAATGTTGATATTTCAGCAACATGCATTGCACGTTGTTGAATGTCTTTTTCTCTTAACCACAACAAATTTTGCTAATGGGAGACTTAGGCTCGGTGGGACCGTTGCATTTGGGAAAATAACTGACTTCGTCCAATTTTTTCTCAAATGCAACGATTCATGCGAACCTAAATCTCATGCTCGCAAAATTTGTTGGGATGAAAAAAAACAGAGACATTTGACGACGTGCAATGCATATCGTTATGCGGATCTCATGGTTTTCATTGCACGTCGTTAATGGTTATGTAAAATTTTAAAAATTAAGGAACACAAAGGATAGGGAAGGGTTGTGTAGCTGGCGACGGGGCGAGGCGGTTGTTGTTGCTCCGTCTCTCCCTGTTGTTGTTCATGAGAAGAAGACGAAAATAGGAGAAATTGGAAAAAAAAAAAAGGAGGAAGAGAGGAAAATAAGTGGGGGAGGTCAGCGGTGGCAGGGTGGTGTCACTCCGTCGTGTTGTTGATGTATAAAAAATAGGTAGTGGTGTCCTTCAGTAGAAGTGGTGGTGTCAAACAGTCATAGCCATAATAAATTGGTATCTCTAGTCTATGCAATAAATCCTTTTTTGTTAGGGGTGGACATCTCATCCTGCGATCACAATCTCATCCCGATTTTTTTGGGTCATTTTGGATTGATCAAACTCATCCTGATCCCATCCTGATCTAAAGTGGGATGGGATCGGGATGGAGATTTTCAATCCCACCCATCCCATCCCGAATTTATTTATTTAATATTTATTATTATTAATTTTAATCAAATTACTCTTCTAAATAATAGTTTAAGATGTGTTGAAATTAAATCAAAACATCTACTGTATGAAAATTTTCTTGTTTGATTTGATATTATTTGTTCAAATAGAAACTTCAATTTTAACTTTTAGGTCAAATAAAACCTATGAAAATTTATGCTTTTTCGCATTTTAGATTAGTTATAGGACAATTATTCTTGCAGAAAGTAAAGGCAAATGATGATTTTGGGTTAGTTTTGCATTATGAGTTATGTAGTTGGAGATTGGTAAATGAGCAACATTTTTCATTTTTAAACTTATATTAAAACCAATGATTGTGATTTCGTTTTTCGAGTTCATTTCGGTATCGCGATTTTAAGAAATATTTATGTGTGTAACGAGAAAACGTAAAAAATTTGAGGATGCATAGAAAATATATAATGAATTTCGAGGGCATATAAAAATGTGAAATAATAGATGCAGGTAAATAAATTTATTAAACATATTAAATCAAGCCTAAATACCATGAAATGAAACAAACATGAAATCAATATATAATAAAAAAATCAGGAAACAGTTTAAAAAATCAATATATAAGTATAATAAATGATAATTAGAAAATCAGAGGGGTGGTTTTAAAAATTAATAAATAATTAGAAGATTTGATAATACGAAAAGACCACAAAATTTACAAAAAAACTTCGAAATTTTTTGAAAAAAATGTAATTTTGATAGCTGGATTTTGTATTTTTATGGAAAAACAAAAATTATGAAAAATCTCAAAAATTTTCAAAAACTCTCGAAATAAATGTAACTTTTAATTTCGCCCGTTTTCTTTTCGTATTTAGAAAAAATGAAATTTTCGTTGAAATTTCGCAAAATCACATTCCATGATTAAGACAACGTGAAAACATTGCTCATAATTATATCTTGTATGAATGATATTTCAACTCTTGCAAAAATATGCAAGATGGATCTCTATTGGGGGGGGGGGGGCTCCTTCCATCTATCATCATTCACTTGACAAACTTAATTTCATTGTAAGATAACCCTCCCCAAATTTTATATGACATTTAATATTGTTATGATGAAAATTATATGTACATGAATTTGACATTATTGGTGTGTGAGCGATGTAATATGAAATTCCTTTGTTATTTTTCACTGGAAGACTATTTAGTACATGCTCATCCCGTCATGTCTCGTCCATTCTCATCTCGAACCTGTTTGAGATGAGACAAGGTCGAAATGAGGTCTATTCAGTCCCAACCCCAAATAAACGAGATGGGATAGGGATGAGGTTCATCCCGTTCTGTGCCCACCCCTATTTATTATTATTATTATTATGAAATCTAATACTTTTCCCCTTCCTCTTACTGTTGTTCTCTTTAACCTCTATTTCCCCTTCACTCCTCCATCTTCTTCCTCCTTAATTCTTCCCACCACTAACCCATCTTCATCTCCTCTAAAAGACATAAAAAAACCTCCATCTCAACATCTCCCTCCTGCTCGCTCCATATTGAGCTACCACCACCACCACCAAAGCCCCTCAATTTGCTACAACATCACCAAACCCCACTACCATGGGTTGCACCACCATAAAAGCCCGCCATTCATCCCTCCCATGACCACTTGCGCTCCAATTACCATTCAAGTTATCACCATCTAAACATCCACCATCCGTTACACCACCAACCACCATTCAGTCCATCATCGTTGTACATCATCAACTCAATTCTTCGAGATCTAATCCTTAGAGAAATGAGGAGGGAGGGGAGGCAATGGGTGTTTGGTTGTTGTAAAGCAAGGAGGGAGGAAGTGGCGGGGTAGGTGGTAGTGGTGAGAAAACAAGGAGTGAAGTGGGTAGATTTTAGGGTTTTTTGGTTTCTTTTTCTTTTGGCACGATCCTCTTGATTTTTCGAAATGCATATTTTTATAATTTTAATTTTAGTGGGATAGCATGGTGAAATAATGGAGGGTTAGTTTTGGGTTTAATTTAATTATTATTCATCAATGCAAGTCAGCTAAATTAAATATCTCATTTGGACCTCAGACTGAAGTAGTTTTTAAAATGGACCTCAAAGTCCATTAACATAAAACAAATGGACCCCAAAATCAAAATAATCCTATTCGAAATGAAGAGAGTTGTTTGATTGCAAAACATTGTACATTTGGGTAAAACTCTAACAATAGAGCAAAGTCTTTGGCTCTTCCAATTAAAGGGCTAAGTTTATGCCTAGAGCACATTATCACTTAAACAATTTCCTTGATGTTTAGAGAGTGGTTCCATGAGGTTTACAAAGTTCCATGGCAACTCATGCTTCATTGGCAAGAGACAAAAAAGTTGGAGGCTCGGGTTATCGTTTATGTACGTATTCATGTACACAGAATATGAGGGGGGGGGGGGGGTGGAATTTTGTGGTACATGGTATTGGCTTCGCTTGCTCAATAAGAAAAGGTAAAAAGATCATTAGTTCCACGACTCTTCCTAGGAGGTTTAAGGCATTGATGCGTTTGGACAAGAACAAAACAACATACCATATGACTAAATGGTATTGATACTTACATCTTGGGATCTTTTATGATCATTGAATTCGTAAATGGTAGCTAGTCTCAATAGTCTTTGTGGTGCTTTATCCTGTGGATTGCCCTTTGCAAAAGTAAGTCAATTACTTGAGTGAGTGGTATGCTTTCGATGGTTTACCCTTGGTGTGCAACTTTTGGTTCTCGTTTTTATTAGTCATTTCCGGCCAAAAAAAAGGAAATCAGATCCCTTTCCCAACCGGAGGTTTAATATATAGATTAAAGTTAGTTTTGATTTGGTGAGTCGAACTCAATGTGCATAGATGCTTATGTAATTAAAAAAAATTGTAGGGAATGTTTTGTAAACTTTTTATGATATTTCGTTTTAAAAAATCATGAAATTATAATAATTAAAATAATAATCTTAAATAGCCGTCAATACTAATTTTGGAAATGTCCATATTTTATATGAAAATTTAAGTTTAAGTAAAAAGGGTTTTTTTTGGAAGACATTTTTTACTTTTTTTTTTGTCTGTGCATAAAACACAATTTTCAAACCCTTTAACACATGCATGTAATCTTATAGGCAATGATTGTTTGACGCTACCAATTTCCTTGTTTGGTATCACCATCCTATGTTTTTTTACCGAGTAAGGGACACCACCATTAAAAGCATTTTTTTCCCTCTCTCATCTCCTTCTCCCTCGGTGATCTCTTCCCAATAGCAAGCATGAACAGTAGCTTCACTAGTGCTACTGCCTCACCTCGCTTCTCCCCCAACCTCAACCGCCCCGCCTCACATGCCCCCCCCCCATTCATATATTTTTTCTTTTTTTCCTTTCCCCCCTCTTTTTTCTTCTCAACAACAAGCTGTTGCAACCTTATCTTTTCCTATCAACAATAACTAACAAGAGTATCAACAGCAATGTCACTATCGCATCACCCCCATTCTCACCGAGGTTAGAAAGAGATCAAAGGAGAAAAAGAAAATAAAGGGGGGGGGATCGCGGGGTGGCTGACAACATTTGTTGCTGCTGCTGTTATTGTGGCCTACTATCGATGAGAAGGAAAAAGAGGGAAGATGAAAAGAAAGAAAAAAATGAGGGTTAGCGAGAAGCGATAACAGTGTGGAGGGTGGGAGAGAAGCAGCGATGGCGGGCAGCAGCATCGGAAAAAGAGGGAAGAAAGGAAGATGATAAAAAGGGAAAAAAATGAGGGCAAATGAGAAGCGACGATGATGTAGCGGGTGGGAGTGAAACAGCGTTGGCGGGGCAGCATTGTTGTTATTCGGTGGAGAAAAAAACAAATAAAAAAAATGTTGGTGTTAGGTATAAAGGCAGAGAATGCTGGTGTGAAAGAGAAAAATTGATGGTGTCGAACAGCCGGGGCAATTTGAGAAAGACAAGTCCAGTCATTCTTGCAAGCGACGCGAATATAACGACGAAAATTCTGTCTCGTTTTGTCTTCCTCTCTTAACTCACTCTGTGCTCCACTTGGTCCGTTAGCTCTCCAACCCAAAATATGCAATTTTATTTCTCCAACTTTGACAGCAACACATAAATTCATCACTCTTTTGTTTTCCATTCCAAACCAACACAACGAATCAACAGGCCGACCCATTCCCTCTCCGTCTCCGTCTCCGTCTCTGTTGCTGAAATGAGCGTAAGAACACAGCGCAGTTATGGTGCAATCCGAACTCTCTCTTCTTCATCTTCCCTCCCCAGATGTTTTCACGCATCTTCTGCTCCAGGTACAACCCCTTTCTGGGTTTTTGTTTTCTGCATTCGGGTTGTTTGATTTTATGTCTGAATGAGAGATCTGAAGACGAAAACTGTATGGCTTCATTTTCTCTGGCTCTAATCTTGATTAGATTTGGGTGGAAATTAATAAGCAAACAAAAAGTGTCTCTCTCTTTTTTTTTTTTTTTTTTTTTTTTCTGCGAAGGGGATGGGTGAGCCCCACCATGTAATTTAAGTAAGGTTGGTGGGGACCAAAGTGTCTGTTTAGATGAGACTTCTGCTTTTTAAGGTGCTTCGTTTTGTTTGATTGAAAGGATTAGTGATTAATGAAGACCCCTTTGCTTAGTTTTTACGTTGGTATCTCATGAAATGCTTCAGGGCACTTCATAAGACTGATCATGTGGTTTGGGAAATTTTGGGTTTTCTAAAATTTGGATTTTCAAACAATTTGAGTGACAATGTTGATAAGATTTGTTTTGTGTTTATGTCACTGTTGGTTGGTAAGCTGATGTTGAATTTGGTTGTAAAAGGCAACAATTTGAGTTTCGTTTTTGTGCAGACGATCATGCAACATGTGGGACGCCTACGTGGATTGGGAAGGGACTCACTTGCGTGTGCTTCAAGCGAAAAGGAGCTTATGAACGAATTTGCATCAATTTGACACCTTCACAGGTAAGAATTTATGGGATATCTTGTAAACGACAAAAGTTCTGTCAAGTTTGCCTAAGCCAATGAAAATGAAAAGGACAATATTTTTTATGAGTATCTAATCATTTAAAAATTCAAACTGGGAGGTCAAACATGATTGTTCATCTAATTATGGATGACCTACCATAGAACAAATTCAATTCAGAGTATAGTAGAGTTGTGTAGGCGAAGAATTTGTCCGAGATAAAACTGTGAACAAGGCCAATCAACCCTTTTTTGGGGGTGTCTATTTGTTTATAAATTAATCATTTGTGTACGATTACAAGAATACTGTTTTGATACTGTGTACAAAAACTACAAACTGTACTCCAATTATTCAATACACACTAATTGTATTCTTGATAGAGGATTAAAATTCTGAAAGACTTCCATTGCTTTTTGGAAACACCTAAGGTAAAGCTAATCAATAGGCAATCCAGATAGAATCATAGAAAATACCCAACATGCTCAAAGAAACACCTAAGGCAAATTTTAACCTACAAAACAAAAACCTTACGAGCACCAACTCAAAATGTTGTATCCAAGTTACCACCCTAAAGACATGCTTAATTGATATCAAACTAGACTTAACTCAGTTTATTCTATTGTTAGGACTATATTTTGCTCTCATGCGTTGAACCTTCTCGTTTATGACGGGACATTTTATATTGCATTCATTTCCTTAGAAAAACAAATATCAAAATTCAGAAAAGCAAATATTTTGAGGGGTGGACCAAGCAAAATTGTTATTTTATCAATGCAATTAAGAACACAAGTTTTAAAAAAAATTACGGGTTCGCAACAAGCAATTGACAAATAGAACGCCCAGAGTTTTGTGTTTTTGCCTTCCAGCCGAACACACCGTAAATGTGCAACTCTTTATGTAAGTCTCTTTGTTAACATAGTGGAGCTGCTTCCTTTTAATTCATCATTATTTTCATCACTTTTATCTTCATACTCATCGGATTTACTGCATCAATTCCATGCTCCTTGCGCTCTCCATATACTTTAAGGGAATTAGCAACCCTTCTCTTTCATCCGTTCTCCACTTATATTTTTTGTACTATCTTCATTCCCTTAGCTCCTTTTTGAGCCATAGGAATGTTGTGTCTATCACTTTGTGACTCCCCTGCCCTTCTGGATTTAGGTTGGCAAGGTGAAGGCTCTCACTCTTTTCTCTTTCTCCGTGGTTTAGCGCTTCATGTTCTTATTCTCTCACTCCAAGCACCAATAAATTTTTTTGAAGATGGTGTCATGGAAGCCATGATTCTCCTTTCCTTCGTCCATAATGGTTATTTAGTTCATACTTCAGTGAAGTTCCCACTCAACCAATATGGTGCAATGCTATGTTGCATGGGTGCTTCCACTCAACCAATATGGTGCAATGCTATGTTGCATGGGTGCTTTGTGTTGTCATTTACTCATGCTTTGTTCTTGACTAGGGCTGCAAGTTGGATAGGAAAATGCGATTCCGACTAGTGCTAAGCCGAAAGTTTTAAAAAATATCCAATTCTGATCCAAATAATTTCGAAACTTCTGAAAGTGTTATGATCCGAAAAATTTCGAGACTTTTTTAAATAAACAATATTTATTTATTATAATATAAGTTATAATTATATTTTTATTCATCATATTAATAAAGTAAGATTATATATTATACTACATATTTGCATTTATTGTCATACAAATAAAATAAGATCACATATATATATATATGTATCATTTGTAAGGGCCCTCATTTGTTAATGCCTAATAGAGTTTGACTTTGACGCCTACCTATTTTGAACTTTAATTGAGTCTAGCCTTCTTTTTTCGAAATTAATTTCCGAAATTTTTCCAAAAGCACCCTCAAAATTTCGAAAACGTTGATTCAAAATTTTTGATTTCGAAGAATTTTCCGGAAACGTTGATTCCAAATTTTTGATTTCGAAATTTTTGAATGGAAATTGGAAATGAATTTTGGTTGCGAAATTTTTTGGAATGGAAATTGGAAAACCTATTTCCGATCCGATCCGTCTGGAAAACAACCCTACTCTTTAAGCTCATGGGATCAAACTTATTGCACTTCTCTCATATCCAAGTCGTCCATGCTTGAGTTAAAACTCTAGTCATCCTTAAGTAGAGTTTATTTGGTATGTGAGAACTTTAGATGCTTTAATCTCAATGCAAATGCTTGCATATGGTAATGTTGATCACTGATCTTTTGCTTTGTCCTTACATATTAGTTACCAAGGTTGCTAGCTATAGCCGCTACTTCAAGCTAGTGATTGTTCAAAATTGTTTCTTAGATTTTTAAACTTTCCAGATTAGAGTTTTAGGGAGTCTTGTTTGAGATCTTCAAATCCTTACAATAGGAGTGCATACTAAACTGTGCAGTTAAAACAACGTTATAACGCTTAACGAAGGTGAGCCGTTACGTTATGATATTATCACATTATGGTATCACAGCTCCGATATAACGGCGTTATATGGTTGTTATTGAAATAACTTTTTTTAATAGCGCCGTTTTAATATTTTGTTAAAAAAAATCACCAATTTCATTCTCAATCGAACCGGAATCCTAGACAAGGAAAACCAGAGCTTGCCGTCGCCAATTGATAGAGAACCGAACCTTTGCATTTGACAGAGAATGAGAGAAGAAGAATGGAAGAAGACGAAGAGTCGATCTCACTCTCATACGAAGGGAAGATGTTTTTTTTTTGAATTTAATGTTATGAACATGATATTTTTTTTTGAATTTATAATACATTAATACTTTGTGGGGTATTAAAAATGTATTTAAAAGTTATTCCGATATATCCCGATACATTAAGCTTATATATCAGTGTAGTCAGAACACAAAGGCACAAGGCTAGGTGTGCGCCTAGAACCAATGTTTTAAAAAGCGTTTTTAAGCTTCGAGGCGGTTTAGCTTTTTCCGAGGCGAAGCGTAGCCTCGAAGCGTAGCGAGGCGTTTTTTTGTAAAAAGTAGTGAAAAATTCACTATAGCATTATAGCATAATACTGAAAGTCTGAAAAAATTTAAATCACATCATTATCACCTTATGAGTTATGTATTTCAGTATTTTAGTATTTATAATTTATGTGCCTACATGTATTGTTTGTTGAGTTGAGACTATCAGACTAACCTTATTATTGTAATTCTATAAACGCAGAAATCAAAGAAAATTTTGAAGACTCGTAACTCGTAAGGATTGTAGTGAAGAACAAGAAGTGGAGGTCGAAGATTAAGACTACAAATACAAAATTGAATTATAAATACAAAACATGCACAAAACTGTAATCCATCCGTTCTTCAAGCAAAACATACAAAACATGGAATTTTTATAGAATTAACTGATTACCATACTGTAAGAAAAATAGGAGAAGTATAACTTTTTTTCTTATTATTTCAGCAAGAATTAGAGAGGTATAAATAGAGGATTACAACCCTAACTTTCCTAACCTCTTCCTTTTATCAAGGAGAATCACACAAGTTAAGGAAATTGATAACTACTAAGTAACTACCAAATACATGACATGAGTAACTACCCTATAATACAATCAACACTCCCCCTCAAGTTGGTGCATAGATATTAATCATGCCCAACTTGCTTACAAAGAAATCAAAATTCTTCCTTAGTAACCCTTTTGTGAAGACATCTGCGACCTGTTGAGTAGATGGTACGAATGGTACGCATATCACTCCACTTTCGAGCTTCTCTTTTATGAAGTGTCTGTCGACCTCTACATGTTTTGTTCGGTCGTGTTGGACGAGATTATTTGCAATGCTAATTGCGGCTTTATTATCACAAAATAGTTTCAAGGGAAGTTTCACAGATCTGCCAAGTTCTTCTAAAATCCGTTTTAACCAGATTATTTCACACACTCCATTAGCCATTACCCGGTATTCTGCTTCTAGCTACAACACTTTGTTTTTTACTTCTGCAAGTTACCAAATTTCCCCATAGGAAGGTACAATAACCAGAGGTGGATCTTTTATCAGTGCTTGATCCAGCCTAATCTGCATCAGTGTATATCACAATACTATGTTGATCACTCTTCTTGAAGAATAAGCCTTTCCCTGGGGTCTCTTTTAAGTATCTCAAAATTCTGTAAACTGCTTCCATGTGTTCTTCATAAGGAACATGCATGAACACAGCGAATGAAATATCTGGTCGAGTATGAGATAGATAAATCAATTTCCCTACCAATCTTTGATGCAGACCTCTGTCAACAGGAACTTCTTCCTTTGCTCTTCCTAGCTTGGAGTTAAATTCTATGATGGCTTGCACCCAGTCATTCCTGTTTCTTTTAAGAGGTCTATGATGTATTTCTGTTGAGACACTGCGATGCCGTTCTTTGACCTGGCAATTTCCATCCCAAGAAAATAAATAAGTTGTCCAAGATCTTTAATTTCGAAATCAGATGATAGACTCTTCTTCAATTTAACTATTTCCTCATCATCATCACCAGTGAGGATAAAATCATCTACATAAACAATTAGTATCGCAATCTTTCCTTCAGTTGAAGTCTTCATGAACAATGTGTGGTCTCCCTGTCCTTGTGAGAACCCTTGAGTTTTGATGAAGCTTGTAAATCTCTCAAACCAGGCTCTCGGGGATTGCTTGAGCCCATATAAAGATTTCTTTAGCCTACAAATATTCTTGCCAAATTTGTCACCGAATCCAGGAGGAGCTTCCATGTACACTTCTTCCAAATCACCATTTAAGAGGCATTTTTAACGTCCAATTGATGTAATGGCCAATCCAAATTCACTGCAAGTGATAGTAATACCCTCACAGTATTCAACTTAGCAACTGGAGAGAATGTCTCGGAGTAATCAATACCATAGGTTTGTGTAAAACCTTTGGCAACCAGCCTAGCTCTGTATCTTTCAAGAGAGCCATCTGAGTTGTATTTTACTGTAAATACCCACTTGCATCCCACAGGAGTCTTTCCATTTTTAGGACTAACCATTTCCCAAGTTTTATTCTTTTCCAGTCCTCCTTCCATTCAGGAACTTCTAGAGCTTCCTGTATATTCTTTGGAATAACCACACATGATATTTTAGAGGTAAATGCTTAGAATGATGGAGACAGACTCTGATAGGATAAAAAATTATGCAAAGGATGTTGAGTACAAGTTCTAGTACCTTTCCTAAGAGCGATTGGCATTTCTAGAGTCTTATCTAACTCTAACGTGGGATTAGGAACAACAGGACTATAATTGAACTGAGAGTTACCTGACTGGTCTACATCTTCCTGATTTGTCTTTGGTTCAGATTCTTGACCATGCTCCAAGTTGTTGGTTCCTTTTCCTTGTTCTGGATATTTCCTGACATAGACTTTCCCTTTATAGCGCACGCCATCTTGCCTCGCACACATTTCTTCTTCTTTTTGAGTTTCATCCTGTAATGGCACAAATATTTGATCCCTATTTTCATTGTTTGAGATATTATTATGAATGACATCCATATCTTCCCCAGTGTTGTTCATAGCGTCAGATTCCTTATGGTTTTGGCTATTGTTTTTAACAAGATATGGAGGCAAAAAATCATTAATCAACCAATCATATGAATCTTCACTTGGAGTCTCCCCCTGAAGATGAGTAGAAGGAAAAACAGGTTGATGTTCAAAGAAAGTGACATCCATGGAAACAAAATATTTCTTGGATAAAGGATCAAAGCATTTGTAGCCCTTTTGATTATAAGAATAACCAACAAAGACACATTTTCTAGCTCTAGGATCTAGTTTTCCTCTATTATAATCATGAATATGAACAAATGCAACACATCCAAATACCTTGAGAGGAAGATCATTAGAGAGCCTAGAGAACGAAAAACTTTTCTTAAAACAATTTAATGGGATTTGAAATTGTAAGACTTTGGAAGGCATCCTATTAATCAGATATATAGCTGTAAGAATAGCCTCTTCCCACAAATATTTTGGAACTTTGGTGGAAAACATTAACGACCTAGCAACTTCCAAGAGATGTTTATTTTTTCTTTCTGCTACTCCATTTTGTTGTGGGGAGTTAACACAAGAACTTTGGTGAACAATACTTTTTTCAACAAAAAAATTCCCTAGTATCTTGTTAAAATATTCTGTGCCATTATCATTTCTAAAAATCTGTATCTGAGTGTGAAATTGTGTTTGAATCATTTGAAAAAAAAAATTGAAACACATTGGCAGCCTCAAATTTTTCATTGAGTAAAAATACCCAAGAAACCCTTGTGTTCATCAATAAAGGATATAAACCATTTTTTTCCAAGGTTGGTTTTAATTTGTGAGAGTCCCCAAGTCGCTATGAATCATAGTGAATGGTGTTGTGGGTTTATAAGGCTGAACAGAGAAAGAAATTCGATGATGTTTTGCAAGTTCACATATTTCACACTTAAACAAGGATGGATTTTTATTAATAAAGAGTTTTGGAAACAAATGTCTCAAATAATGAAAACTGGGATGTCCTAATCTAAAATGCCATAACATAAGTTCATTCTCATGAAGAATCGAAATAGAATTGAGACAAGTCTTCTGGGATTGCCTATTTGAATTATACCCATCTTTGAAAAAATAGAGACCTTCAACTTGCCTAGCATTGCCAATCATCTTCCCCGTAGTCAAATCCAGAAATTGACAATCAGACATGGAAAACTTAGCTAGGCAATTCTGATCAAGAGTTAACTTATTGATTGACAATAGATTACATGATAACTTAGGGACATGAAGAACATTATGAAGTACAAAGTTAGGGGAAACAACAACTGAACCTTTCCCAGCTACAACCGAGAAAGATCCATCAGCTATCTTTACCCGTTGATTTCCTGTACATGGATTATATGAAGAAAGCAATTCGGAAGACCCAGTCATATGATCAGTTGCCCCAGAATCAATAATCCAAGACGTACTAGACTCAACACTAAGACACGAGGATACTAGGTGATTACCTTTATTGGCTAAAGAACAAGAAGGATTATTGTGGTTTTGTGGTTGAAGAATTTTACAGATTTGCTCTATTTGTTCCTTTGTGAATGGCTGCTGTCCAGCAGTAGATTCGTGTCCTGATTCAGTGAGATGCGCTTGAGAATTAAGAGTCTCTCCTGTATTCTTCTTTTTCCAATTAGGTGGCTTTCCATGGAGCTTCCAACATGTATCTCGAGTGTGCCAAGGACGTTTGCAATGATCGCACCAAGGCCTTGACTTGGAGTTTCTTCTTTCTCCTTCAGCATCTGTCCCCCTAGAAACAAGTGCCGAACCATCAACAATAGGTTCTTGTTTCCCAAACATCACTTTCCTCCTTGTTTCTTCTCTACGCACTTCGGAGAAGACTTCTCGTATAGAGGGCAGCGGCTTACTTCCCACAATTCTGTCTCGAACATCATCCAAATCTTGATTTAGTCCTTTGAGGAAAGACATAAACTCTATCATTTTCTTCTCTTTTTTTGTGTCGAACACTATCAGTGGTACAAGCTCAATCATCCTCATAGCAAAGATCCAGTTCTTGCCACAAAGTCACAATCTCATTGTAATAGGTGGTAACATCCCGATCTCCTTGTTTGGACGTCCACAACTTTGATTTTAATTCAAAAATCTGAGAAGAGTTTTCAACATCAGAATACATTTCACGTACTGCTTCCCACACATCCTTGACTGTAGGTAGAAACATATGTGGTTTTGCAATAGTTGGTTCCATAGAATTGATAAGCCATGCTGTGACAAGAGAGTTTTCTGACCTCCATGCTGCCATTTTCGGATCTCCTTCTGGCGGCTTCCTTGTCTCACCGGTCACTAGGCCAAGCTTGCCTCTGCCATCAATAGCCAACTTTGTGCATTGGGTCCACTCCAAATAGTTCTGACCATTGAGTTTGTGACTTGTCAGATAAAACGATCTGTCACTGTTACTGCCATGGGCAAAGGTTCTTTCATGGTCTGATATTTCTGCGGTGGTGCCACCTCCGGTACTACCTCCTCCAGTCACATTTGAAGTGTTGCCTACTGCCGGAGGGTTCTTATTTTGGCCAGTCATGGCCTGCCGATAGTCCATCTAGAACCTGTGAATTGTATGAACCTGTGGGTTATTGGCTTTGATACCATGTAAGAAAAGTAGGAGAAGAACTTTTTTTCTTATTATTTCAGCAAGAATTAGAGAGGTATAAATAAAGGATTACAACCCTAACTTCCCTAACCTCTTCCTTTTATCAAGGAGAATCACACAAGTTAAGGAAATTGATAACTACTAAGTAACTACCAAATATATGACATGAGTAACTACCCTCTAATACAATCAACACATACAAAACATACAAATTAGAAAGAAAAAAAATAAAGAGCATTTCATTTCATTCAAACATACAAAACATACAAACATGAATGAAACACTGATTAACATCCAAAGAAGAAGAACATTCTGATACACATAAACACATACCGAAATCAGATTTGCAGCATCCAATCAGGTTGACAAGAATCATGAAAGAAAATCTCTGGTAACTGGTAAGTCTCTAAAATTTAACTAAACAGTGTAAACCCTTTCAACATAACTAAAATTTCAGCATCTGATACAGGAAGTCAGGATTAGGAACCGAACAAGAACAAAATTTAAACAAATCAGACAAATTTATACCACACCAGTTACTACTCGGACAAATTTAAAAAAATCCATAACAAATCACTTCAAATGGTGTTCAATTGTTCATAAACAAAATAAGAAGTGAAGAACTGAAGTCTGAAGAACTGAAGAAGAAGAAGAAGAACAATTAATTTTAGAAGAAGAAGAAGATAATTAGAATAAGAAGTGTACCGATATCGAAATCGAAACTGAGCTTGGATCTGTCGAAATCGAAAGACTCGAAACTGAGCTTGGATCTATCGAAACTCGAAAGACTCTGTGTTCTTCTTCAGTTCTTCCTCGTTCCTCTGTTCCCCTCTCGATCTACTCTTCTTCCTCTGTGAGTCTGTGTTCTTCTTCCCTTCTTCTTCAGTTCGTCCTCCCCTCTTCTCTGGAAATGAAAAAAAGATGAAATCGATTAGGTTAGGTTTTGGCAAATGCAATTTTAATGACAGCCGTTGGATCTGTCTAAAGATTCGAACAGATCGAATGATCCCATAATTAATTAAGCGTACGCCTCACCACGCCTTGAAGCGTATGCCTCGCTACAGAAAGGCGAACGCCTCTAGATGCCACACCGACTCGTACGCCCAAAGGCGATTTTTGGTCGCCCCGCCTCGACTCGCGCCTCAAGGCGCACGCCTCAATCGCTTTTTAAAACATTGCCTAGAACACTTGAAAATAATGTAAATTATACATTCACTTATAGAGTTTATATCTAGCATGCAAATTCATATAAGAGAAAACAACAATTTTTCAAGATTAAAAACTAGTATTATCAACCATAAACTTGCACCCAAGATTTCAAACGTGAATGTCAAATATTCAATTACATCATTAAAAAAAAGTTAAAAATCAGTCCATACTCCATAGATAACAAATCTATAATATATGGAGTTCAAAATCAATCCATAGCTATGTTTCCAAGCGCTAGGACTAGCCATATGAATAGACACCTTATTTCTACCAAAACTAAAAGAAAGCGTGTTGATACGTATCGTGTCGGATACTCGTGTCGCCACCCACGGAATTTTGGAAAGAAAAACCTCCATATGTGTTTTCCTCTAGCCCACCCTTAGTGTTATAGCACCACCATCTTCATATCCACAAAGAAGGCTGCTAGATTCCTCCCCCCCTCCCTCTCAAGTAGTTAATGCCTTCTAGAGCAACTTCTTTGGCCAATCACAAATTTCTCCATCTCATTCAACCCATGCTATGCTAGTTGAGCTAATATTATTGGTAATAGGAGATCTCCATGGACCACTAGATGAGATGTAGTCTGGTGGCAGTACAATATTTGGTTTGTTTATCCTAAACGAAGGTGGATTTTAGAATGCTTAATAGAGCTCATGGGTAGGGAGGTTCAATGATGGAGGTAGGAGGACTTGTTTCGGCTAAAATCATGCTAGAGGAGTAAAGAAAGTTGTTGAAGAAGACTGGATGAGGTAGAAACCAAAATCCAAAAGGCAATTTCTTATTCTTAAAAAATGCAAGAGATATTTGGTTGTATGGTCAGAGCTTCTTATATAGAATTGTGGTTACCATCAAAAGAAGGAAAAAATCATCCTGATCAACTAACTCCAGATTCCTCATTCCCTCCGTCTTTTATTGTTCTACTTCTATGGTTAAATCTTACTACTCTGCTCGCTTTGGCAGTGTACGTATAGTTGGAACAAACCACCTGACATGCACAAGATGAACGAAGTTATATATATTGCATTAAGAGAGATAACTTGACTCCGTATTCCACATTAATATTTTTATTGGTAATATGCAAGGATATTTTATCCAAGAAGTCAATATTATGATTCTACGAAAAGGAAAAGAAAGGTTAGACAACACGATCAACCAAAAGATTCAGTTATTCAAGTAAATAGGAAATTCTTAGGGGGGTCACGCATTAGAGAAATCGTGTTGGATTTGTCGCAATACCGATGAAGCTACCATTAAGCTGTTTGCACTTTCAAAATTCCTCTTCCATGCTCACATAGGTTATGGCTAGCAACCGTGAAAAGTGTGAGGGTGGTGTATTGATGAGTGACTACTCTAGGAAGTCGATAAATGAATTATGAAGTCAATTTTATCTTGAGGAGACTGTTTGGCGGGTTTGCTTGGATATTTGAGATAGTCAATATGTTTAGGGCTAGTAAGTTAATCTTTGAATTCCAGTTTCCTTTCTGAATTCATTTTTTATGTTTCTAGAAGGTGGTGTTAGATCAAGTCTTAAATGCATATCTTATCCTATAGGAAGTTGAGATTGAAGTAGGCACTTGTTGACTCTGGGTAGAATCGGAATGGGTGACACATGGTCAATTCCAACTTCTGTAGGTCTGTGTAGCGATGTTAATTGATTTGGTTGGTTCAAAGTTGGACCAAAACCAAACCAAACCGAACCAAACCAAGAAATCGGTTTTCGGTTCGGTTCCCACATTTATCAAATAAATAACCAAACCGATCGGTTCGGTTATTTTCCTTTTTATTCTTTTATTTATTTTCTGCTACTACATACAACCGAGTTGGCTCTAACACAAAAGGAATAAGTCAAAGCTACAAAGAATAGAAAAAAAAAATGAAGCTTAGTTTGCAAAGGAGGAAAAGAGAGTACAAATAAAATAAAAGAGAAAGAGAATGGGAAGCGGTAAAGGGAAAACAAATGCCAGATGAACACAAATAGTTTCAAGGCTCCGACTATTCATTTATAGAAAATTCTTTCAATTTTTTCTTGCCTATTTCTTTTGATAATTCCATAAGATTAAATTTTTTTTTGCCCTGCCTTTCATATACACAATAGTATACCATCATACAAAAAATATAACCATAACTACATTGTTTGCATCTTAATCTATCTCCACCACACCGATGTGATGATCTGAACAAGACCGAAACCTTTTATGACGATTCCACAAGTCACGTAATTTCATCTTGTAAGAAGGTTTTTTTTTATCAAATCAGAAATGTCAAAGTTGTCGCCATTGCTCATCTTTGCTGCAAGCAAGCAAGTGAAAAGTTTGGTTTTCTTCAACAAGATTGAGTCAAACTTGGTTTCTCCTCCTCAACTTGCAAGTGGTTGGATAGAGAGAAAGAGAGAGAGTTAAAAAAAGAGAAAAATAACATTAATAAAGAAAGAGAAGTTGGGTAGGTGGGGAGAGGTGGGTGGGGCTTAAATAAGATAGAGAATGTAGGCTTTTTCAACTATTTCTCTGAATGGGGCAAAATGGGAGTTAAGAGAGAGGGTGGGGACATGGGGTGCATTGGAATGGGGTATGAATTTAAATAAGAGTGGGTTAGTGGGGGATTAAATAAGAGAGAGATGGTTAGGGATTAAAAACAAGATAAAGGGAATGGTTCGGTTCGATTGTTTCGGATGTGTGAAAAACAAAAACCAAAACCGAACCAAAAGTCGGTTTGGTTTGGTTTGGTTTGGTTTGGTTTTCTAATGTTTGGTTTCGGTTTTTCTCGGTTCGTGCTTTTTCGGTTGTATTTTGGTTCGGTCGATTTTCAGTAACCAATTAACACCCCTGGGTCTGTGAATGGAAAACTACTTCAGTTGGAGTATATACTAGATCATGAAGTAGGATTATGTTACAAGTTCTAGGGGGATTTCAATCAATATTCGGTAAACGCATAGTTGTTAAAATCGTATGTACCATTGTATCGGTTACCAACCGTTACATACCGATTAAATGTACCCTACTAGCTTCATTGCATTGCGGGAAAGGCACACCTGATTTATAGCGTGATTAGGATGCAATTGCAGTAAAGGCACGCCGCCCCTTGGAGAGGAGCAAATATTTTTGTGGAGGCACATATGTTGATACTCTTACCCAAGAGATCCAAAGTGTTCACCTCACATAATTCTATAGAAGCCAAAGAAGATTAAATTGACCGAATAATTGCAGGGGAGCAAGTTTGCTTAATCCAAGCTGAGTTGGGTTGATGATATCAGTAATTATATTTTGGGTGGGTTGATCCAACTACAGTTGTTCTAATCATGCTAGATGATTTTGTCTTGTTGAACTGATCACATCAAACATATTGCAAATATTTCTAAAATGCCAGTTCGTGTCATAGTAAGGTTTCCTATTCGATTAAACACTTAAAGATTAATCCTTATAATGTACAGGATGTATCATGACATCATTAGGTGTCTATGCCATTGAGAAAAGGGTGAGATACTCCATTTAGACTCGTAGTAATCATGTATTTCTTGGAGTTTCTTCTTGGTTGTTTCTTTAAATTTTCTCTTGGGGGATTTATCTGTTGTAATGAGGCTTTATTCTCGTTCATTCATCCTGCATAATGATGGACAATATTTATTTGCAGTAGCATTTCTATTCAGATTTAGGGTTTTGATATATTTGTTTCTGTTAGGGCTGAACAAAAAATTGATCAAACAAATTAAACTGACCGAATCGATCAAAATCAATCCGATTGGTTAGGTTTAAATTTAGTTTGGATCGGTTTCGGTTTTAAAAAATTCAAAACCGAAGTGGTCGGTTCAGTTTTCGGTTTATATGTGATTTTAACTACCAAACCGAACCGACCGAATATATATTATAAATAATATATATTTTATATATAAATAATATAATGTTTAAAATAGTCGGTTGGTTCGGTTTTGATTTGATTTTAGTCGGTTCTGTTCGGTTACGGTTTGCATAAATTAGAATCGGTTCGGTTTTGGATCGGTTTTGTTAATGGTTGGTTTGGTTTCAGTTTGAAAATTTTAAAACCGACCTAAGTCGGTTCGGTTCATGGTTTAGGTAAAAAATCGAACCGACGGTTCGGTTTTCAACCCTAGTTTATGTTGGCTGACTATTTCACTATTCTCTTGTACTCGTTTTTATTATATTTTTTTCTAAACTCTTAGAGTTTTTGTCATGAATAGTAGTGTTGGGAACACTTTGCTAGCAATGTATTTTACTAAAACTACCAGTATAGACCCGGTATTCAGATCTGACAGTCAGATCCAAATTAAAATCTTTCCATCCCTTCTAACTGTCGAGGAAACCAGCGAGGGAGGGGGTGTGACCACTCATCCCCCTCGAGATTCATGCTTCTGCGCATCTCAAGAATGCAGGTGTGCGTCTCGAGGGGGATGAGCGGTCACACCCCCCTCCCTCGCTGGTTTCCTCACCATTTAGAATTTCTGATTTTAGTTAGATTGCATCTTGTGAAGATTGTACTTTACTAAATAAATCCCTAAAAAGTAAAACCAAAAGGTCCCTCTATTTTATTTCTCTTTAATTTCACTCTCTCAAAATATCCTCATTTACAATGATGTTCATCTTCTTCGCAGATTTGCAAAATATCAGATAATTTGAGTGGAACCTCTTCCTTTCTGTCATTTAACCAATTGGGATTTGGAAGGAAGTTCTGGATTTCTGCTTTGGGGTTGGAGTTCTCAGAAACTTTTGATCGAGAAGCAAGTGGTTCTTTCACGGGTTTCATTTTCCGGTGTTCTTGAGTAAAAAATTGATCACAAGAAATTGAATTGAATTTGTCAAAGATGGTTTTTATTAATGTAAGAGGGTTTCGAGGCGTGAAAGGTGGGTGGGTATTTGAAGAGCGAGAGTGAGTTGAGGAATGTCTGGTTTCTTGAAGAAACTTCAAAAGGTGGTGGAAGTGGTGGAGGAAGATGACGAGGGTTTCACCATCAAATCCGTGTCCAAGTTCTCACTAGTGTGTAGCGGGAATGTAAGATGATTTGTTGCAAGGACCCCGAATGTGACTTTTCGAACTAGATGCCTTCGACAATGCTAAGAATCAGTTTCAGTAAGAACTTCAATGCTAGCCTTTAGATTGTTCCAAAGGGTGATGGGAGCTTGGTGGATAGTTTGTGCAGTGTGAGACGGTAAATGCAGAGATTCCTTAACCCACTTTCGTCAGAGACTATGGAGCCAAGATCTTCAATGAATTGGATGCTTGTCTCTTGAAGGCATAGAATACAAACAAACCTCTCTACGGTCTTGGTTTTAGTATTAGATTGGTGGTTGTCCACACGAAAACAGTCAAGAGTTGTGACAATAGTAGTGCCTGAACCATAAAATGCCTTTGGCAGAGTCCTAGACTTGGATACCTTCTCCCACAAATCTTACCAGCTAAGGTAACAATCATTGGAAACCCCACTATTTTCAATATGTCTACCTATAAAAAACGGTAAAGTTAGTTTTACGTATAATCTGTTTCCATCTACACAGTTTCTTTGATCCAAACACAGTCCTTTTATCCAAACCTACCGACGATGCTTTTGCATTTCAACTGGGTAATGCACACAGTCCATCGAACCATCCAGAGCTTTAGGTGTGAAATTCTTGTGGATAGTAAAAACTTTCATTAATTTTCATGCTTCTAGCCATTAGTTAGCTTAAGAATTCCCTCAAGTATTTTACAAAAGTCTTAATACCAGTTTCAAGGTTCAGTCTACAATATGAAAGAATACAATTTTCTGCTTGCTTATAAAAAAAGTTATAATTCTGTATGAGAAGTTTCTAAAAGTTGTTACTAATTGCGTTCATCTTGAATGACGTGGTTAGGAAGTAAGAAACTTTTTTTGGATATGTTCAATGTGATTGATATGGTGAAGCTCTAGAATAAGAAGGCAAACTAGCGATATGATAAGGAACAGTTGAGGCTTCCTAATCTCCAAGGATTATCTCCAAAATATCGTGGATTCCTTATCTCCAACTCCAAGTCTCTAGAAACCCATGATAAAATATCATGAGCTTCCAGTGATTGCTACTTATCATTGGATTCCCTATCTCCAAATCTCTAGAAAACATAGATACTTTGTCAGGTCCAAAATAATGTTGACATGATCAAAGTGCAAGAATCACATAGGTGTAAGTAGACTTGCTGCTTGAGATACTTTTTTCTGTGCAAATGTGCCTGGAGTCTGAATGCCACATCAAAAGAACAATAATGGAGCATAGAAATATGCAAGTGTTCTGATCATGCACATTACTAATGTTTGCTCCTGTGGTTCAGTTCGCTATTAGACAGCAAAAAGTAATGTGTAAAGCTACCACCAACTCGGGATGGACACTGCAGTCAGAAAGAATGAAGCTAATAGTACTGTAAACAGCAGCAAGACGTCAGATTCTAGTCCAATCTAGGGAAATCAATTCTTTGTTTTTTTGTTTAATACCATGGTGGAACCGGATAGCTTAACAAGTTAACAACTATTGTAACCATGGTCCAAAATATCCTGATATATTCTAGATATATACCAATATCTATCCATTTTTTAGGTTAAAATATCAATGATATCTGGATATTTCCCAATATTAGAGGAATTATCTACAATATCTGCGATTTATATGTGTTATTCAAGGCTTGATATATCCTATTGATGACGGTATTTCCAACCATGATTGTAACAAAACAATGAGCGTCTCAAACCAGCATTATTTGTCACTTGCAATTTCAAAAAATATTTGGAACGTGTTTATCAAATGTGAAATTGGCTTATGCAGGCTATATGAAAGTGCAGTATGTGGCTGAAAATAGTATCTTATCTGATTGAACCTTGCAGGAAGAAAGACTGCAGAGGCTACAACATCGAATGAAAGTCTACTTTGATGCATCTAGACCAGATCACCAGGTGTGCTTTATTTCAAATGTAAATTTGATGAATTTGAATGTATCAATCTTCATCTGATTATTCACTACTTATGGGACTATCTAACAGTAATCTCTCCCCTAGTGTTAGAATATTTTTCTACTGGAATTGTTCCCAAATGGTAGTAGTAATATAGAGTTTGGTTTTGGTTACTTTTATGACTTGACATATTTTCCTGGCAGGGAGCTCTGAGAGCTCTGTGGTATGCTACATTTCCTGGTCAGGAGCTGCAAGGTTTGATATCTGAACAATGGAAGGAAATGGGATGGCAGGGTAGAGACCCATCAACTGATTTCAGGTTTTTTTTTATACACGCTTGTTTCCGCATACGCTTGTTTTGTGGTTTTGGATTGTGTATTTTGTTGACACTGCTATGTCTTTTATTGATAGAGGAGCTGGATTCATTTCGTTGGAGAACTTGCTTTTCTTTGCAAAGACTTTTTCAGTAAGTTTTCAACCTGGTTTTCCCTCTGGTTTTGTTACTGTATTCATGAAGCAGTGCATTGTATTTCTTCTTGAATTGTTTATGTTATCATCTTTTAAAGGTTTAGTATGAGGACAATTGCTCAAATTTTTTGCAATGAAAATGTATAGAGGATGGATGATTTATACATTTATAATACATTATTGCAGAAGTCCTTCCAACAACTATTGACTAAGCAAGGCGGCAAACGAGCTACTTGGGAGTATCCGTTTGCTGTAGCCGGCGTCAATGTTACTTTTATGATCATGCAAATGTTAGATTTAGATTCATGTAAGATTCAGATCACCAAACTCCATGTGTGCTTAAAGCTTGTTCGTTTCCAATTTATTTGTGTGATTCTTTGAAGTGGTTTCCTAATGCCATGTTTCCTCAACAATGAAAATTGACTCCAAAAGCATATATATGCATAACCTATTTAGCTTTGTGATGGAGTTTATTAAATAGGAAATGTGGTTTGTGTCCGAGTTGCACTTATGTTGCACTTGCCGGAACAACCTTGTTCTTTGTGTTTGTACTTCAGGTCCCTTGGTTATATAATTAAGTAAATTACATGTCATATTTGGTTGGGCTCCTACTGTTTCGATAGAGCTGAAATTTGGAAGGAATGTGCAGATTCACTTATCGAATCTGATCAAATAGGATTTCGAATAAAATCCGGTTAATTAGCAACCCTAACCAAATTCGTGTTTTTCATTCTCTCCTCTTTCCTTCCTTTCCATTCCCTTGTCACTTTTGTGGTAAATTTTCTCGAGAAAAGTTTCCTTTGAACGAAAGACACCCTTAGATGGACTGAAGGAAAGCCCGTTTTTGTTTTGCACTTTGGGTACCCCAAGTCTGTCACATCCCCATTTCCTCCTTTCTAGTTGCTGAGAGTGTCACTTGACATTCAACAAACTCTTAAGTATAAAGTTTGTTCAAAACCAAAATAGCCATGTGAACCCAAGCCCACCACCTCGAAACATAATAGAGCTGAAATTTTGGCTTCGGATTCGGGATAGAACCAATAAAGCTGAAATTTTGAAGGAATGTGCAGATTCACGGTTTGGATTTCTTGTGTCCATATCATATTTGGATCCGGAGTTTAGACAATCCAGTCTGAATCCAATACGTTTGCACCTCAAATTTTGGTGATGATCTTTGTCCTCTTAGGTTCCTTTTTACAAATTGTGGATAATGTTTTCCTGGGGGGAGCAAAGTTTTTTCCCCCCCAAAATACATGGTCATCTTCAAGCTCAAGGTGGAAAACTTCTTCGGTTTTTCCCACTCTCCCATCTCTCTCTTCGTTATTTTTATTTATTTATTTATTTATTTATTTATTTATTTATTATTTATTTATTATTATTATTATTATTATTATTATTATTATTATTATTATTATTTTGACATTTTCCCATAAGTTAGAACCAAACACACCCTTTTAGGATCACGAAGCCCATCGCTTCATTTGCTTGTTTAAATCATGGCATAATGTACATGGGGTCATACTAATGTGTGATGTCTTAATTTTTTCAGCCAAACCACGGACATTTGTAAGAACAGTATTTATCCAGATGTTATCAGGTGAGATGCCACCAAGTGTCTCTATTGCTAATGCACTCGGTTTAAATATTTGAAAGAGACTGGCATCATTGTTTCAGAATTCTCTTAAAATGCAGAGAACGAGTGGGCGTTTGACTTACTCTATTGTGTGGCATTTGTGGTTATGGACAAACAATGGCTGGAGAAGAATGCCCACGTACATGGAGTTCAATGTAAGATACATCACATATCAGTATCTACCATCTAACCTCTCATCCTAGGGAGGAGGTTGGCTTCAATATGAATACGAGTGATCCACCATACTGCAAGTTACAAAAAGGAACTCAGTTTGTGAGTTACAAAAATGAACTCAGCAATTGTTTACTTGATGCTGAGACTGACCTCTAATTGAGGTCATCCACCATACTGTTTACAAAAATGAACTCAGCAATTGTTCGCAAAAATGAACTCAATTTGTGAGTCATCCACCATACTGTGAGTTACAAAAATGAACTCAGCAACAAATACAATGGATGACAGGTGTTCTTGTTGGGCATTAACTTGGTATGGTTTACCACTTCAATTGTTTACTTGATGCTGAATACAGTCGCATATTACTTTGATCTGTAGGACATCGTGAAATGCACTCGTGCACAGCTGGAGAGGGAACTTCTACTGGATGATGTCTTACGAATTGAAGACATGCCATCGTATGCCTTGCTCTGTTAGTTACCTGTGGACTACCAATTTGATTGGCCTACTGATATTACATGTCATTGAGGTGTGTATGCTGCGGTTCAACTTTAACTCTCAAAGTCAGAGCTCGGACTGATCTCTAATTGAGTTTTGGCTCATCCTGATCCTATCCAACTTGTCTGGTTGCTTTTCTGCTAATAATAGTATAGGTCATAGTGTTAAGTTGTTTTACGATTTGGAAGTGAAAAGTGAGTTCTTTTGAGTGTAAAATTTTCTTAACCCTGCTGTTCATGCTAATCAGGCAAAGGCTGGGTTTTCATGTATAAAGATTTTTCAAAACTTTTGTAGAACAGAGGCTTGATCGCAAGGCCACGTCCTCAGCTTGTATTTATTTTTAAGCTTCAATGTGTGTAGATGTTAGCTGAAAGTCAAGAAATAAAGTTAGCTTAAGTGATCACAGAAACAAATGTATTTTTGTTTGAAAGTTGCAGGGTAAGCATATCCAAAATGTTTGATATAAAAAAAATGGAGATTCAATTCAAGTACTTGTATGTTTGGCAGTGCTACAACTGAGTTGATTTTCAATTGACCGAAGAGATTAAACTCTTTAGCTACGGGTTCTTAGGTCCTATCATAAAGATTGTATGAATGTCTAGATTCTTCAGCGTTCCGTGGAGCTTGTGGAATGCAACTTTAGGCTGGCTGGCTCCCAATTGTTTGGAAGAGTGCTGGGACGGAGAAGCAGGAACCTCTCTCTCTCTCGTAAAAAAAGGGGTAATTAGAGCATATGCTTCGAGAAATGACTTTGTTTATTCGGATTAACTTGCATGTGAAGTATGTTTTGGTTAAATGTTGGAGTTGAAATTTTGAGACTTGCTGTTTGACTTAAATTTTGGCTAGGAATAGTGTTTGACTGGATCCTCATTAACAAAAAAAATCCAGATTTTGTTACCAGAAATTATAAATGGCGAGGAAACCAGCGAGAGGGTGGGTGTGACTGCTCATCCTCTTCGAGATATGCACGTTCACTCTTGAGATGTACAGCTACATGAATCTCGAGGAGATGAATGGTAAAACCCCACCCCTCACTGGTTTCATTGATAATAAGAAAGGTTCGTTTGTTACATATGAACTGTGCTTTCTTTTGATTTGACATCCAAAATAAATGTTTGACTTTCAACTTGATTCCTTAGGATTGTCCATATTGGGGACTTTCAAGTCTGTCGGGAGGAATTTTCTAGGTTCCCTGGACTAGCTGAATTTGTCCAAGTAGTGTTTGGTTTGTCTAGTCTTCTTTGTTTTTGTTAGGGTGGAGATTGTAGGTCATGCCAATCGTTTCTTTGCACTTGGTTGGCACTCGAACAAGCAACGGATGAGCATACTACCGTGAAAGCCACTCCTAGTCAAACAAGGATGAGATGACTCACATGTTGCCCTGGAGCATCGATGACGAGAGCCGTGCAATTATTGTAATGAGTATGGTCTATGTAGGATAATCTTGTTGATTGGGTTGGCTTTTGTCACTATAGTTAGGGCGGTTTGCAGTCCATAGGGTTGGTTTTCGTCACTATAGTTGTTTGGTCCGACTATAACTTGTCCAAGTTTGAATCTTAGTTGAATTTAGTTTGTCATATATGATTCCCACAGATGTAATCCATCCTAGCATGAATACATGTACTCACACGTGTACAGTGGTAATTAAATTTGAAGATTCATGTGGGAAATGTGTGGATGATCTTGATACGTGTGACTGAACTTAGGGATGCACACACTACCTTAGTCACCAGAGCATGAAGAGCAAGCGGGTAAAGGAGCGAAAGCGCTTAATTTCAAACTTTGCTAAGGTTCAAAGCGTCCGAGAGCATCTAATATGCATAATACTTTTTATAATTTTATTATTGTAGATTTTAAAACATTAAGTTGACTTTCACCAATTTTATTTTATTAATATGAAATCAATATAATTATTAATTAATTATTTAAGATTAATAACATGCTTAAGATAAAATGGCTAAATCTATGAATAATCATAATAGGTATACATATTATAATGGGTTGATTTTGACTTGACTCGTATGGAAATCGTGATATTGACTGACACGCGGCACAACATTGTTGAGAATGCAACATGAATAAAGAATGTTATGCAAAACATACACGTGCATATTAAGTGTAAAAAGGTGCATTGAACCTGGACAAAAAATCTCTCCGTAAAAGGAAGGCAGGTTAGTCATGCGGCTTGTAGGGGGAGGGGGAGATATTGATACCTTCTTACATCTATAAAAGAGAATGGATGTAAATGGAGAAAGGTGGTTGAAAATAAATGGAAAATATGAGCATTGTTGAGCTATAGATAGAGATATAGCGAGAAAAAAGAATACCGAGAAGAAATCGCGAGAAGACAAGTCGAACCTGCAACAATTTGCATTGTTCGTGGGGAATAACATATCGAATACAGAACCAATCATCCTCTCAGCTCTTCCAAAGAAATCCAGAATGCCACCTCGAAAAACCCTAACCCTTCGAAAGCTCAGCCGACTAGAGTTTTCGCAGTAGTGTGGCATCCCGAGGTGTAGAAGCAGACATTGATAGGGAAGAAAACCATAATGATCAGATGAGGAAGTGGAGGTAGGACAAATGTAGGGGAACTTAATTAGAATACAGGAAGAGGTGGAGATATGAGAAAGGCGCACATAGCGGAAATGTCAGCCCTGAAAGGGGTCGGGTAGGAGAATGTTGCAAACAAAAAGGAACAACACACACGCGCCCAGGGGAGAAAAAGGTTGGAAGACTGGCTTGCACCAAAAAGAGATAGCACCCGTCGGGGGCTGATGTAGTCAAATCTTGTTCTCTTTAACATTGACCTTAACCTGCACAGGGAACACACATAAGCTAAAGACCACCGTTGTGGTGGCCGATGACACTCCGATGCTAAAGTCAAACAAGGTTTGAGAAAGGCGTAAAAATGAAAATTGAGTTCTGCAGCGGCCAACGTACCTTTGTTCATCAACCTTGTGTCCTATTTATAATGTGAGAGTCCTTGTTCGGCTAGGTCTTTGGTGGCATAGTTTAGGAAAAGATATCTTGTTGGAGATATTTTCCCTGTTAGAAGTCATCCATGTACGAGAATTTCCCTACACGACTTGTGCTCCTAGATCTGTAGAAGATTCGTTCCTTGTGGAGTGTTGTCCATGTAGGGAAGTTTCCATACACGACTTGTACTCCGGTGTTTGTTTCATAATTGGAACCAATGTATTGCTGGCACGTCTGTCCTAGGTTGATCCCTCAAATACTTGCCTCATTAATTCTTATGGGTATTGGGCTTGACCATGTGACATATGGGCTTAATAGGGTGCTTCAATTAAGGTCCAACCTCCTTGACCTTGCCAAAATGGCCTTAGTATTGTCTGGGCTTTTCCAAATTGAGTGGGCAATCAAGTCCGCTTTGCTCTATTGACGAGATTCTCATGACATGTGTACGACATGGATTAAAGGATGGTTTGGTGTATCATCAGCTGTTCCCCCCAAGTAGAGGGCGTTTTTGTCGGTTTACTGTGTCAATTCAATATGAACTATACAGTCGTGATGAATATTGAGCCCGAAACGTCGTCTTGAGTGATGCACATCATTAAATGAGTATGTGACTGCTCAAAAAAGGGGCTCAAATCCTTGGCTCTATATAAGTTGCCATATCTGCACATGAGAGTTTCTTTACGTCTGTAGTCTTTCTGAAACTTCTTCTTGTTTTCTTGCTTTTGCATTCTCGCTTCTAGTTTCACAAAAGTTTAAACTTTTTTCCATGGTGGGCAATATTGAACTCACTTCTGAACAGGAGTTTTGTCTTACACTTGCCATGAGTTTTTCCGGGACAGGAAGGTCGGTGAATCTGATTTGGTTAACTCCAAGATCAATATCGAATTCATGAATATCTGAAACTTACCCTCTTGGGCACTTGCTGAACCCCGTTAACGCCTCCACAAGGGTTCATCACTTTGCATATTTCAATCTGGGCTTCGATTTCTACTTCCGGAAGATATTTAGCGCTTACTGGCGTATCTTCGCATTCCTTCCACTCAGATGGTACCGAACGGGTTCAGGACCTTAATCGGTGTCTTTATCCGGGTAAAGAACGCTGGCCTTTAGTTGACCTCGCGGGGTGGTTCATCTGTTGACTTCCCCTCAGCTGAATGCTCACGGGGCCTATCAGCTAAGCACGCCAGATTATTTGGGTCCACTATCAGATGACTTCAAGTCCTGACAGAAGTATTGTTTTCTGGCTTCTTCGGACTCTTCGTACGTTAAGCTGGAGGGGCGTCGCTAGTCAGATACTTCAAATTTGATTGCAGTAAGCATAATGTTCCTCTTTATTTTTCTCATCCGATCATTGTGGATGTTGTATTTAATTGTCGTTTTATTTCTTTGTAGATAAATTTGTGGCTCCAACTCTCACTAAGGATGAGTAGATAAAGAAAAAGTTCGAGGACCTTTCTTTTATGACCGTTGAAGAGGTCATGGTTTCTAGCAACATCGTGCGGAGTGGGTTGTTCGAGAACTTTCATGAAGCTCCCACTATGTTCAGAACGTCGACTAAGGATGCCGACAATCGTCGTTCTAAAAAGAAAAAGTTGACGATGCTTAGCCCAACAAGGCATGCTAAGTTGTAGGCGGCCCTGCCACCCATTACCCAACCCAAGAGGAAGCGGACCGGTTGCAGACTGTTTCCTCTTATTTTCAGTTGATTCCGCTGGAGAAGGAGGTGACCATCGCGGAGTCTAGACATACCCAGTCTGCCCGAGAGATGGTTATGGGATAGCAGGGTGTCATGTTTGAGTCTCATGCCCCCGTCCTTGACCTAGAACGGGTTCGTTCTGAGCTGGCGAGCCTTGGGGACGTCAAAGCTCTGCATCTTGTCGGTTCCTTGGATATGGATCCTGGCATCGAATCTACTGATGCTCTTCGTCCTGTTGAAGCTGTCGCTCTAGGGAGTGGATCTTCTCCCTCTCTCCCACCCTTAGACCTAGATGTTGGGCATCAGGCCGAGTTTCCAGTTGAGAAGGCCTCGGCTACGGAGCATAAATTTTTTACGGGTCCCCTCGAGACAGTGACGATGCCCAGGGGCGAAGCTGGCATGTCATTGGATCGGAGTGAACTGCACTCTGACGCCCATAATAGAGTACATATGCTTTGTATAAGGCTTTTTGTTAAATTGTAGAAGCCATATTCTGATGATAGACTCCTTAAACAAGCAGCTGGAGGAGTCTGGTGCTGGGACGAACTCTGAATCAATGTTGGCCGCGCGGGCTAATCTTGAGGCCAAGCTGGAGGCCTCAAAGGCTGAGCTGAATTTGGCAAAGGCTGGCTTGGTATCCACTGAAATGGAGTTAGGGCGCACTCGGGAGAAGTTTAAGCAAGTGGAAGAGGTGGCGGATAAGGTGCAGGCTGATTTGCAAGCCCGAGTTGCGGAAAGGGAGCGAGCTGAGTCTGAATGGAATGTCTTGCTTTAGAAGCTTGATGATGCGCTATTTTTGTAGCACACAACTTAATACCATGCTTTGTGATTTGTAGTATAGAATAAGTATGGATCGTTCTAGACCGGGGATTAGAGGGCTTGTTAATTACACTAATAATAATTAAAAGTCAACTAACAACCTAATTAATTAAATAAAAGGGGATTGGATTTTCTAAATTAAATTATGAAAATAACTACGAAAATTAATGTAAAGATAATAAACTAAAGAGATGACAAAGATGAGAAATTAGCTAAGGGTTTTATCTCTACACACCAAACACATGCTTATAAATCAATCTTCAATAATCACTTGCTAACTCGTGAGTGACAATGCTCAAGACTAACCGTGACCGCACTGCATTAATCTTATTATTTTCCCAAGTTCGTTGAATTAAACTAAGCGTCGCTTTCAAACTATTCTTATCATGCTATCTAAACAGGAATCGCAAGTTAAATAGCAATCTAAGATCATTAAGTTTTGTGGAAAATATGAACACTGACTAGGCAATCACAAGTATGATTAGCATATTTTTCTTGCCTAGGTTTTGACTTAACCTTACCAACGTTCCTTGGTATTTACTACTTGTGAGTACAAAATCATAACAATTAGGTGAAACTTTCCTATACTCTAGCCCCAAATCCTAGCTTGCTTACTAAGTTGGCCACCTTAACAAACATACAAAGAAAAGTTTTCTATAAAGCAGTTAAGCAAAACACAATCACTAATAGCAAGGAAGATTAAATTCAATTATTTATAAAACACATGTTCGGGGCTTCGAATCCACCCCTAACTAAGATGAGTTTAGCTAGGCATATTAATTATGTTCAAACAGTAGTCCATAATCAATAACCAAACTAAAATAAGAGAAAGATATTAGAAAGAACGCTGTCGCCTGTGCGTGGTGGTACTGAGTGGAACTGGGGTGTGAATAGTGTGACCTTTTCCCTCACCCTCCTCGCGCGATCTGCTTGTTCTCTGCTTCCTTAGCTCCCTTCTTCAATCGCTGCTTCGGTTGAGTGCGTGACGAGAGACTGCGAGAGATGAAGCAGGCGATGGAGGGACGACGATCGGCTAAGAGAGAGATTAGGTGATAAGGAGATGCGGACCGTGAAGATGGCGAAGACAGGGGACAGCGAGAGAGACTGTGTCGAGATGATGGGAGAAGGGACTGTGAGAGAGAGAACTGAGGTGAGGGTTTTCGTGCGAGGAGGTTCTGCTTGAATGAAGATAAGATGATGAAGGGCTATCGCGAGGATGAGGGATCTGCGAGAATGGGGTTTGATTGGGTTTGATGGAGGCGAGGTGGATGGCTTGCGTTCAGGACGATGGAGATGGATGGTGGGTGACGGCGGCTAGGGTTTGTAAGCGTGGATGTTGTGTATGGATGCAGTGGATGGGATTGGATCCATCAAAGCCAGGTATCTTTCCCCTTTTATTCTTGTTTTCCTCTTTCTGTGGTTTCCTTATTGGTGTGGTTTCCTTGCTTGTGTGAATTTCTTGTGCAATTAGTATTGCTAAATTGCCAAGTTGCTTCTATTTTAAAATATTGTAATTGAAAACCTACACAAACATGAAAATAGCAATTAGTACCATAATTAACAAGTAATAGCTAAAAATATATAGAAATATGGTACTAAAATTAGCCTAATTATGCCCCTGTCAAATTCCCCCACACTTATCTTTTGCTAGTCCTCGAGCAAATCCAATAAACAAAAATAAAAGACTCAAATGACTCAATCTATACTTTCCAACATTTATCTCAGAGATTTTCAACGGATCATGACATGTTAAGATTCTTTGTAAACACGAGATTAAATCCACATCATTCGAAAATTAATACACGTTCATAGCAATGATATAAAAATTTACAATCAAATCAATCTAAGTGACTGTGAAACTCAAGCGCGTGCCAAGAAGAATTAACCTAAAAATCTCACTGAATGCACTCTTTTCTTTTTAACTGATTGTTTGGTAAAATCACTCTTCATATTCTAGCTATATGTGAGAGGATTGATGTGAAAGGGAAACAAATAGCTCATATATGATATAACAAGAAAGAATGACATTTTCTGACATTTTTTTTTATAGATATATGATCTCATGGAATGAATGCTACTACTTGAATGCAATAACTAGGGACACCATATGCTCATACCTCATTCGAATCTCCACATCGTGACATTGCAAGACACACTCAATCAAAAGGTCTTAATTCAGGTTGTAATGGGGCCAGGGGTCAAGGGAAGAGAAAAGAACGGATATGAAATTTTCAAAGGGCTTGAAGAAATTGTGAAAGCATGCAATAAGATTAGAGACATTAGCAAAGAATCATATGGTTCAAGACATAAGTGAGAAAATGACGAGGTGGCTCATTGATAATGAAGAGCTTCAGCAATTATTTTGTATTATTGAAAAGAATTGAACTATCTGTATGATACTGTAATACTGAATGGATAAAGATAAGGACTTATATCCCTTTTGTAACTTTTTTTTTTCAATTTTTTTTTGAACTGTCTACCACAAGGGTCTTCCTCCACACTTACTTTTCAACATACCTTGAACCCCAATAAAGTATCTGCAAATCAAATTATGCTCCACTTGTTTTATTAGGTTAGGGGATAGAGAATGAGGGTAATGAAATAAAAGGCTTAATAACATGCTCAATGGGGTTAACCTAAAGGAAAAATATTATGGATCGGACTTATTTGGCAATGGTGAAAACTAGGTGCCTTTATCATGTCAAGCATGTCATGCAATTCAATATGATGCTTTGAACGAAATTAATACAAGTTCTAGTATTTAATTCTTAACTTTGAAAGCAATCCAAGTAGTAACCAAAGCAAACAAAATTGAGATCATGCAACAAATTATTATTGACAAAAGAATAAAAGATGACCTAACTAAAAACACTTAAAATCAAAGGAACAATAGGCTCAAAACTCACATATGGGTTATAATGAGTTAAATTCAACTAACCATGCTATGAGTACCAATTACTAAGTTGATTACATGTGAATTTTTATATGATAACCATAAATAAGCATTAACCAAAGAATAATATTAGATCTTGAATCATGTTTATAATCATCTTAAAGTCATGCAATTAAAAACCAAATCTCATCATTGTGTTGGAAAGTATTCTAAGACTCAAAACAACTATAATTTAATTTATATATATATATATATATATATATATATATTTATTTCATGACACTAATACCAACAAAGAAAATAAAAACCAACAATTTTTTTTCTCAAAATAATTCAAAATAAAACAATGTTTTGTTCCCCCACACTTAAACCTAACATTGTCCTCAATGTTAATAGATTATAGCACATGCAATGAAAGATTTAAACGTGGAAAAACAAACTACTAACAAACAAAAACAAAAACAACGAAAATAAAATAGCAAATCTGATTGGGTTGCCTCCCAAGAAGCGCTTGTCTTAACGTCGTGCAGCCTGACGGTATCTCTAATTAATCCTCAGAATAAGTGGGAACATGGAGTGATACGTCCTCCACGTCATGTTCCACAAATGACTCATGATAGGGCTTAAGTCGATGATGTTTCACTTTAAACTCCTTCCCGGTTGTGACACTCCTAATCTGTATAGCACCATGGGGAAAAAACATTAGTAACAATAAAAGGACCAACCCATTCAGAACGTAACTTACCAGTTCTAAGACATGATTGGAAAAACAAGACTTTCATTCCAATGACAAAAGTATTTCCATGGATCATCTGATCATGAAAAACTATGGTACGTATTCTCCTTATAATTGCTTTTACTACCATAAGCCTCATCCTGGATCTTTTCAAGCTCATTCAACTAAAATTTCTTCCGCTTCTTTGTGTCATAGGGAACTCCATTGCTCTCATATCCAACGACAGTAGTGATGTTGGTCTCAAGTTCATCCTCGTTTTTTAGGTCTGACAATTTCTGGGCCAAATTGTCATTCACATTAATAGAAAAACAAGAATGATTTTTATCATGATATCTCGTGGCTTCAAAGATGTTGAAGCCAATCACATCACCATCAAATTCCATGGTCAGTTTCCCCGCATGTACATCAATATTTGTCTTCGCAGTTTTCATGAAGGGGCGCCCTAAAAGAAGAGGCAAAGGTGCTGAAAATTCCGAATCTTCCATCTCAAGCACATAGAAATCTGCTAAGAATATCAAATGGTTAACCTGCACTAACACATCTTCCAACAAACCTCGAGGATATGCATTAGAACGGTCAGCCAATTGAATAATAACACCATCATTTTTTTACTTCCCAAGATTCATAGATCGATAAATAGAATACGGCATAACATTAATTGAAGCACCTAAGTCTAACATTGCATTTTCAATTTTAGTATTACCGATAACACAAGGGATAGTGAAACTACCTGGATCCTTACACTTCGGTGGCAATTTCCTTTGAAGAACTGAGGAGACATTCTTACTTACTTTAACTACCTCTCCGTCTCGAAGACGTCACATTGTTGTGCAAAGCTCCTTCAAAAATTTTGCATACTTAGGCACTTGCGTAATAGCATCAAGAAGAGGAATATTGACTTGGAATTTTCGGAAGGTTTCCAAAATTTCCTTATCCTGTTCATCTTTCCTAGATTTGGCAAACCTACCTGGAAAAGGCACAAAAGGTGGAACAAGATTAGCAAAAACTGAATTTGGAATACTCACCTTCTTACCTTAGAGTTCTGGTGTTTCAATGATGGATGGATCATCCTTATGTAACTCAGCTTTCTTATTTCGACTCTGTTTAGGGACTATTGGCTCATTCTCAATTTGCCTACCACTCCTCAATGTAATTGCTTTTGCAGTTTCAAACCTGCCCTTCTGATTTGGAGTGGTAGAACTAGGAAGTTTTCCTTGCTTGCGAATTTGTCCAATAAACTCAGCTATTTGTCCCATCTGTAGCTTCAAATCTGCTATATCTTTTGCTTGATTCTGCTGAGAAATAGTTAATGATTTCAGTATCTCATCATAATTAAGCGGCATACCTGAATTGTGCTGAGGTGGTTCAGGTGGTCCTTGAAAGAAACCAGGGGGTGGTCGATTTGAAATCTGTTGTTGAGGTTGTTCTGAATTTCTCCATCCAAAACTGGGGTGATTTCTCCAACCTTCATTGTAGGTGTTCGAATAAGGATTATTCCTATTGTGATTTTGCCCCTGAAAACCTATTGCATTGACATTCTCCCAACCACCATTCTCAATCAGTTGATGACATTGATCAGATGGATGTCCTGGCTTTGTACACACGCTACAAACCTGTGCAACTCCTAGCATATTTGGCTTCCCTAGGGCCTAAGTCACAAGTGAGGTAAGATTAGCCATTTGAGCTTCCAAACTAGAATTAGTACTTACCTCATTGACTTGGCGTGAAGGCTCTCCAATTCCTTCATACTGCTGGGCATTTAAGGCTCGGTTTGCAATCAAAGTTTTTGCTGCTGTTGGGTTTTTATCAACCAAAGCTCCTCCTGCTGCTGCATCTAACATCTGTCGCTCAAGAGGAAGCAATCCCTCATAAAAGTATTGAATCAGGAGCTCCTCCTTCATCTGATGCTGCGGGCATGATGCTATGAAAGTTTTGAAGCGCTCATAGTAAGCCGGATATGATTCTCCTGGACCTTGTTGTATGCCACTGATTTTCTTCCTCAATAAGATAATTTTGGAAGTTGGGAAGAATTTCTCTAGAAACACCTTCTTCATGCTTTCCCAAGAATATACTGTTCCTGAAGGTAGTTCATAGAGCCAATCCTTAGCTCTATCAGTCAGAGAAAAGGGGAATGCTCTCAACTTTAGGATACTTTCATCCACATTTATTGGCGTCATACTGGAGCATACTATTTCAAATTCCTTTAAATGTTTGTTTGGATCCTCCATAGAAAGACCATGATACTTCGGAATATGATGAAGTAGGCTGGATTTCAGCTCGAATGACTCAGTCTTGCCCTGCGCGGCTAATGGGTACTGAATGCACAAGGGTGCGGCATTGTCCAAGGTGGATGCCGAAAGTTCTTTAATAAATCTATTATCTCCCATGTTGAACTCTTCAGATTCAGATTCAAAGCTAGATGTTTGTAGTTATTTTGTTTCTCTACTTCGTCTTCTAAATGTTTTCTCAGGCTCTGAATCGTATTCTACCAAGTTTTCACTGGATCTCCTATTGTGCATGAACTGGTACCTGAGATAAAGAAAGAAAGAAAAAAATCAATACAAATAAATAAATAAATAAAAACTAATTAAGTAATCAACAACTTTTCTAATCCCCGGCAACGGCGCCAAAAATTGATGCGCTATTTTTGTAGCACACAACTTAATACCATGCTTTGTGATTTGTAGTATAGAATAAGTAGGGATCGTTCTAGACCGGGGATTAGAGGGCTTGTTAATTACACTAATAATAATTAAAAGTCAACTAACAACCTAATTAATTAAATAAAAGGGGATTGGATTTTCTAAATTAAATTATGAAAATAACTACGAAAATTAATGTAAAGATAATAAACTAAAGAGATGACAAAGATTTGAAATTAGCTAAGGGCTTTATCTCTACACACCAAACACATGCTTATAAATCAATCTTCAATAATCACTTGCTAACTCGTGAGTGACAATGCTCAAGACTAACCGTGACCGCACTGCATTAATCTTATTATTTTCCCAAGTTCGTTGAATTAAACTAAGCGTCGCTTTCAAACTATTCTTATCATGCTATCTAAACAGGAATCGCAAGTTAAATAGCAATCTAAGATCATTAAGTTTTGTGGAAAATATGAACACTGACTAGGCAATCACAAGTATGATTAGCATATTTTTCTTGCCTAAGTTTTGACTTAACCTTACCAACGTTCCTTGGTATTTACTACTTGTGAGTACAGAATCATAACAATTAGGTGAAACTTTCCTATACTCTAGCCCCAAATCCTAGCATGCTTACTAAGTTGGCCACCTTAACAAACATACAAAGAAAAGTTTTCTATAAAGCAGTTAAGCAAAACACAATCACTAATAGCAAGGAAGATTAAATTCAATTATTTATAAAACACATGTTCGGGGCTTCGAATCCACCCCTAACTAAGATGAGTTTAGCTAGGCATATTAATTATGTTCAAACAGTAGTCCATAATCAATAACCAAACTAAAATAAGAGAAAGATATTAGAAAGAACGTTGTCGCCTGTGCGTGGTGGTACTGAGTGGAACTGGGGTGTGAATAGTGTGACCTTGTCCTTCACCCTCCTCGCGCGATCTGCTCGTTCTCTGCTTCCTTAGCTCCCTTCTTCAATCGCTGCTTCGGTTGAGTGCATGACGAGAGACTGCGAGAGATGAAGCAGGCGATGGAGGGACGACGATCGGCTAAGAGAGAGATTAGGTGATAAGGAGATGCGGACCGTGAAGATGGCAAAGACAGGGGACAACGAGAGAGACTGTGGCGAGATGATGTTAGAAGGGACTGTGAGAGAGAGAATTGAGGTGAGGGTTTTCGTGCGAGGAGGTTCTGCTTGAATGAAAAGAGGATGATGAAAGGCTATCGCGAGGATGAGGGGTCTGCGAGAATGGGGTTTGATGGAGGCGAGGTGGATGGCTTGCGTTCAGGACGATGGAGATGGATGGTGGGGCGGCTAGGGTTTGTAAGCATTGATGTTGTGTATGGATGCAGTGGATGGGATTGGATCCATCAAAGCCAGGTATCTTCCCCCTTTTATTCTTGTTTTCCTCTTTCTGTGGTTTCCTTGTTGGTGTGGTTTCCTTGCTTGTGTGAATTTCTTGTGCAATTAGTATTCCTAAATTGCCAAGTTGCTTCTATTTTAAAATATTGTAATTGGAAACCTACACAAACATGAAAATAGCAATTAGTACCATAATTAACAAGTAATAGCTAAAAATATATAGAAATGTGATACTAAAATTAGCCTAATTATGCCCCTATCACTTGAGTCTGAAGTTGCTGACGGGTGTTGTCGTGTTCGCAAAGTGGAGGATCAAGTTGCTTATGTGTTGGCTGAGTTAAATTCGCTAAAACAACAACTGGCAGAGGAGCAATCTCAGGTGGTCACGCTTGCAAACAGATTGAAGAAGGCAGAAAAGAGTCTGGCGGAGTTTGAAGCTCGCGAACAAAAGTGACATGCAACTCTAGATTTTGCTGAGATTGTCTAGGGCAGGCTGGAACTGCTAGGGCTGATCGAAGAAGAGAACCCTGATCTTGAACTTGACTTTGAGCACTACAGAAAAGTTGCTTATTGGAAGATTGATAAAGAAAAAGCTTTTGATCCAGTGCCCTCGACTGGCAATTCAGGACATGCCTCTGACGATGCTGACTTATCACCTGTAATCCCTTCTGATGTAACTGGCCCTTCGGCCTCTGAAACAGATTCTCCACAACAGCTGTAATCCTTATGATATGACTTAAAATAAGCTTGTTAAGTAGTCTTTTATACTTGTACTTTCTTGAGATTAGCTGCATTGTCATGTCGTTGTGTCGATCTCTTAGACTTGTAACTCGTATAGTAGATTCTGAAGTTGTTGCTCTTCAGATTTCTTAGGCCATCTTAATTCGTTTACTCGCAGACTAGCTTGTAAGCCGGACTAGAAGCCATCATCATCAGTCGAAAATGACTAAGCTTTGGTTAGGTTCAGCTATTATTGCCTATGGTAGAACAATGATCCCTAGCAAACCATCAGGCTGCATGAGGTCTGACTAGACTCCCACTTTCTAACCCATCGTCATCCGCGCTCGACGGACTAGGCACTAAAGCGACCAAAAGCCATCGTCATCAATTGAAACTAACTAAGCTTTGGTCAGATTCGACCATCATTGTCTATGGTGAAACAATGATCCTTGGAAAGCCATCATCATCAGGCTGCAATAGTTCTTACTAGACTCCCATTTTCTAATCCATCATCATCTGTGCTTGACGGACTAGGCATTAGAGTGGACCAGAAGCCATCGTTATTAGTCGAAACTGACTAAGTTTTTGTCAGGTTTGACCATCATTGTCTATGGTGGAACAATGATCCCTAGCAAGCCATCATCATCAGACTGCAATAGCTCTGACTAGACTCCCACTTTCTAACCCATCATCATCTGCGCTAGACGAACTAGTCGTTAGAGCGGACCAAAAGCCATCGTCATCAGTCGAAACTGACTAAGCTTTGGTCAAGTTCGGCCGTCATTGTCTATGGTGGAACAATGATCTCTGGCGAGCCAACATCATCAGGCTGCAATAGCTATGACTAGACTCCCACTACTAGTCTCCCATTGTCATTCACGCTCGACAAATTAGGCGTTGGAGCAGACTAGAAACCATCGTCATCAGTCGGAATCGACTAAGCTTTGGTTAGGTTCTGCCATCATTGTCTATTATGGAACAATGATCATTGGCAAGCCATCGTCATCAGGCTGCAATAGCTCTGAATAGACTCCCACTTTTTAACCTATCATCATCCACGCTCGACGGACAAGGCGGTAGAGCGGACCAAAAGCCATTGTCATCAGTCAAAACCAGTGTTCTAAAAATCGGCTTAGACGACGCCTAGGCGCTAGAAGGTAGAAAACCTCCCAACTTAATGGTTGTGCGGGTATTGGGTAGTTTGCGTAGTCTGGGCGGTCTAGGCGGGTCTGGGCGGGGCCTAGGGGGGTCTGGGCGGGGTCTAGGTGGGTTCTGGGCGGCCTAGGCGAGGTCGAGGCGGTTTGGGTGAATTTTTATATTATATATATATATATATTTAATAAGGCTGATTGTGTTGTTTTATTTTTCTTTCCTCTTTTTTAGAAATAAACTATTTTATTGTTTTTTATTCAGTATATGTCTAATTGTAGCAAATGATGATTACTTAATGAAATTCTCAAAGGATCTACCGGTACCAATTTTACTAATGTAGATTTTATCAAATATGACTGAGGTTATTCATGCAATTTGAAGAAAAATAAAAGAGTAGGTTTGGATATTTGTCCACAAATTCAATTTTATATAAAGTACCCATCATGACCAACTTCAATCATTTGAGTTTTAATAAATTTTGTTCATGATTGTTAATTTTTCATGTTTTTAAATTTTACATATGTATTTTGGCAATAAATTGGATGTAAATGGTAATATATTATGCTTAACTTTTGTAAATTATTAAAGTTATAATACAAAACCTAAGACCGCCTAGGCGCTCGCCAAACACCCGCCTAGGACCTTAGGCGCTAGGCACCTGCTCGCCGCCCGCCCAGCGCCCAACGCTTTTTAGAACACTGGTCAAAACTAACTAAGTTTTAGTTAGGTTCGGCCATCATTATCTATGGTAGAACAATGATCCCTGACAAGCCATTGTCATCAGGCTGCATGAGCTCTGACTAGATTCCCATTTTCTAACCCATCATCATCAATGCTCGACAGACTAGGCGTTGGAGCGGATCGAAAGCCATCATCATCAGTCGGAACTGACTAAACTTTGGTCAGGTTTGATAAGTTTGACTTGGGTGTTCTAACTTATGTAACTCCCTGAATGGTCTGACATGGGGATCGGTTCAGCTCGTCCGATGTGAAAATCAGACAATAATAGATTGATTAGATATCTAACTAGATTGGACGAACAATGGTGAAAGTTTAGTAAAAACAAATACCTTTTATTGATAATATTTTTAAGGTGCTCTACATTCCATGACCGCTTTTTTTTTTTTTTGAAAAATTTTGTGGTTTTTTCGTAAATTTTGAGTTTTTTTCTTCTAATTATCATTTATTCTAATTACTTATTATTTTTTAAACCACCCCTAATTTTCTAATTAACATTTCTTCTCTATATATATATACATATATATATTGATTTTTGAAACTTACCTCTGATTTTCTAATTATAGGTATTTTGGTTTCATTTAATGTGTTTAATACATATATTTACTTGCATCTGATTTTTCACATATTTAATAATATACCCTTGAAATTCATTATATATATATATATATTTCATGCATCCTCGAAATTTTATGTTTTTTCTTTACACACCGAAATATTTTGAAAAATATTTCTTAAAATCGGGAGATCGAAATTAACTCGAAAAAGGAAATCACAATCCTTGCTTTGAAGTACTGATAAATGTATAAACTATACATAGGCTCTTAAAATTATAAATAAATTTTTTAATTTTAATAATAAATTTTATTTATTATAGAATTGTTGTAATAAAAAAAGTTTTTTTTAATAGTTTCGCCCCTATTAGTTTATGTTAAATAAAGTGTGGCCCTCATTTTAATTGTAATAGAGTTTAACCCTCATTATCTAACAAATGTATTAGGTCAATGACGTTGACTGAGCAAGATTAATTTGTTGACTAAAATAACCCCACTGTATAACCTCATCTCTTCCCTTTCTTGCTGCTCCATCCAGATCTTGGTCTCCAACTAGAATGAGGCGGGCTGACCTCTGCAACCTATCAACCTAACAAGTTGTTCTTCATGACTTCACTCTCATTTCTTCTCTAAGAAACAAAGACACACACACACACAGAGAAAGGTATTTGTTAGTGTTGTTGGTGGTGAAACCATGTGGGGGCAGCTGCGAAAAACCTCCGAAGGTGAAAAACCCTTGAGGCATAAATAAATGTCACTGATGGAATTTTAGAAATCCATGTATATAAAGTTTGGGTAGAAATTAGTGAATTTTCCTCCATTCTCTTTTCATATATTTTTGCTTGAAATTTTTTTTGTAAGTGATATGGATTTTTTTTTATACCTAATAAACTTGAAAATTATATTTGGGATGAAGTAGAGTTTGAGAAATCTTGGTCGATTGAAATGAATAATTTTATTTTGATAGGGTTTTAGTTTGTTAGAATACGTCTCTTTGTGTAACCATCATGCATTGTTACTTGTTATTGTATGTTTCTGTTTAAAGCTATTATGACCCATTATGACCAGGTGAGGAGGTTAATTGAGTTTATCAATTTTCTCTCTGTTTGAAATTAGGCATTTTTTGGATGTTTGTAAATATTATTTTAAGAAGAGATTTTCGGGATGACTTGGGTATTAGTATTATTTTGTAAAATTCTTATTTGCATTTTTGTATTATAACTTGAAATGCATGTTTAGTATGTGATCATACTATAAACTTGAATTCTAAGGTTATGCAAATTGACATGCTAATTCTTATACTAAATAAGTGTGAATCCATACGATGTTATAAAAATTTACTTATGAAAATGTTATTTGTTTCCCCAAAAGAAAGGGTGAATATTGTGGTCGATGTGTTTATGGTTGACAAAGTGTCAGCCTATAAGAGTCTTGAGAATTATCTGGTTTTTTATGCTCTTTTCGACAACTTCGAAAAAAAATGAAAAATATGTTTTGTATACAAACTTGTTTCTATACGTGTGATATAATTTTGGGTATGCAGACTTGCTTGCATATCAGTGCACCGTTCCATGTGAGTTTGGAAGTATGTGTAGTATTTAGGAAATGTTTGCCATGGATCGAACTTCTGGTGAGATGACATGTTCCTCGATGTGGCACCCCACTTGGAACATGTACGTTCCGAGTGGTTTCGAAGGCAAGAGATACATGCTTGGGTGACGTGTGTTTGGCACAAGGAGGATAGTGCGATTGTGGAAAAGAAGCGAGATTTTTGTGTATGTGAATGATTGCCTTAAAGGAAGAAACTAATTGCTCATTCGACCATTGAATGAGAATTATATGTATTCCTAAAGGTAGAAAATGTGTTTTGTTGATATTTTAATAATAGTCTAATATGACTATGATTTGTATCGTTGTTTGAAAATAAATTGCATTTATGAGAATTGATAACTCAGAAATTTTATCCATTTGTTTATAACCGTTTCGTGTAGAATGGTAAATCTACTAACAATTTATGCAGGTCGGACCCACCATGTTCAACCTTCATTTTGTAAGTATTGGTAAAATAAATTTATATTTTAAGTATGATAAAACTGATTAGTATGTAAAGTTTGCCTCGTTGAGGACCTACAAGACTTTGAGTGTTATTATCTTGTTTATGAAATTTTCATGTTAAAACATGTAAATTATTTTATTTTATAAGGATGGAGATTACTCATACTAGCTACCTCGCTAACCCAAGTAAGTTTACGCTTCTTGGATACGTTCTTATTGGAACGTAGCCATTTAGCCTTTCACATGTTAGAAAGTCAAAATCTCCATAGAGTTAACCTGGTCAGAATTTTAATTTATATTAATTTAATGTTTCTGTTGTTAAATTTTCACGTCTTGAGTTTCGGGAGAGCGGATAATCCTAATCCTACATGGATATAAGGAATTTTTATGTTTTCTCAAAAATAAGGGCGTGACAAAAGCACCGTCTTTTTTTCATTGGGAGGGACTAGGTCTATGTCCACAGCTAGAAGGAGGAATATGAGAAGCAAAGTGGAGACGTTGATGACGAAAGATGAGGGGAAAACTTAGAAGAAGATTAGGAGAGCTAGGAACTTGAGGAAGAAGTAGTTGATGACTGATGAAGAGAGGCTCATTTGGAGCTTCAAAAGAGCAAAGAAGAAAGTTGCATTACTATCGCAAGAACTCAAGAAGTACGAGCTACCACCTCCTCGACATGATCCAGAGCTACTCACTCCTGAACAACTTCAGGCATAAAAGAAGATTGGTTTCAGAAACAGAAATTATGTTCTTGTTGGATTCGAGGAGTCTTTGGAGGTGTTGACCAAAATATGCATCTTCAATGGAAGTTTCATGAAACTGTGCAAGCTTGTTGTGATAACTTCCCCAAGGAAAAAATCAAAGAGATGGCAACAATGCTTGCAAGACTAAGCAGCGGTATCGTGGTTGGTTAATGTACACGATGTGAAAACAATCATCATATTTCATGGCAGAAACTACCGCCAGCCAAAGAATCTCATACCTATCAACACTTTTACTGAACGAAAGGCATTATTCAAGGCCAGATTCAAACATGCTCTAGAATAAAAAAATACTGAATATAAAAAAGATACAGCAAAAATTTGAGGCACAAGGGGGGGGGGTGTGAACCCCGAGGACTATGGGATTACCTCTAGATTGCAAATTAAAAACAATACCATTGGATGCATTGCATTTGGGGTGGGGTATTTTGGTCAATTAAGAAATTTTAACTGGTCAACTTTATTGAACTAATAAGTCCGTTAGAAAATGAGGGTTAGACTAATTGGGTGGGGGGGGGGGGGGTTCAATTTAGTATTTGAATGGACTCTAAAGAATTTTAAATCTCGTGGATTTGAAAAGATTTCAAAGGATTTTACAAAATCCACTGGATTTGGATGAATTTTAAATGATTTGATTTTGTAGATTTTATAAAGGTTTGTTATGGATTTCTATGAATTCTTATAAATATGTTATTAGTCATAGGAAGCAATGAAATAACATCACCTACATTGTTATCCATGCCAACACAAATCATAAAACATCAATTAAACAATTGTTTGTATGCTACGAGAATTTTACTTCAAATTAAAAAAAATTCAAATACATTGAAGATGGTCTAAAAGTAACACAAATAACTATTTTCTTTTTTTCTTTCTGAAAATAAAATTAATTCAAATGATTCTCCAATAAAAATAGATAGATAAACCAGAAAAAAAAATCTCCATTGTTCATTGTTGACTCCCGACACTTACAACATCTCCCTACATATTTGAAGTTACAGCTGCTCTCCATTCATTAGCTTTCTTTCGTTGTTGATATTGGGTTTGAAAAACTTATTCTTCTTCTTCTGACAGTGATGAAGGCTCGTCGTCTTCTTCAATTGAAAATTCATCATAACGACACTCTTTACGAAGAAAGTTGTGTAAGGGTACACACGCTAGCACTAACTCGCTTTTGTTTTATATGAAAATGAGTTTAATTGAGATTGAGATGGGGGAGTTTGTTGATTTTCATCAGAAAGAACAAGAACCCTAGAAGAAGAGAGAGAGAGAGATAAGGGAAGGGGGGAGAAAAAGAAGGGAAGGAGAGAGAAACCAATACGACTATTGCTAAATAACACCACCAACCCCCTTATTTTCTGAAGGACACCCCCACCTGCTAAATGATACTATCAATATAAATAAAAAACCCTAAACTCTATTATTCTCTATCCATTTCTTCTTCACCAATCACCAATCACCACCACCTCTCCTCCTCCTCCTACCCTTCACCAACACCACCTCGCCACCGCCACCTCTCCTCCTCCTCCCTTATTTTTTTTCTTCAATCACTACCACCTTTCATCCTCTTCCCCCCTCTTCTTCTTATTCTTCTCCATCAATCATGACCGCCACCTTTCATCCCACCTCCTGCCATCTTAATCTTCTTATTCTTCTTCTCTTCCTCCTCCCCACTTATTCTTATTCTTTGTTTTCTTTTCTTTTTTTTTCTTCTTCTCCTTCTCCTCCACTTTTTTCTTTCTATTTTTTTTCCTTTTTCTCCTCTCTTCTTCTTTTTGCCCCTGTGAAGGTTCTGGCAAGTGGGGAACCTCCACTCGCAGGAACCTCCGTAAGGGCGAAAGAGAAAAAATCAAGGGAGAAGAAAAAGAAAGGAGAAAAAATAGAAGAAGAAAAAAGTAGAGAGAAAAATAAGAAGGAAAAAAAAAGGATAAGAACAAAAAACAAAAATGAAGAGAAGAGAGGACAACAAAAAGAGAAAATAAGAGGAAGAGAATGAGAAGAATAATAACAACAAAAAGAACAAAAATAAAAGAGAAAATGAAGTGCGGGTGGTGGTGCAGCCAGCGGTGGTGTGGCCGAAAGTTGTGGGGCGAAGTGGTGCTGCTCTTGTGAAGAGGAAGAGAAGGGAATGTGGTAGTGTCCTTTAGCAAATCCCCAAAAAAGTGGAGTGGTGGTGTCCTTCACTGAAAATGGTGATGTAATTTAACAATGACCAATACAAATCCGTTGAAATATGAGGGAAAATTTTGGATTTGGATTGATGCTTGTTATATATACTTTTCACTCACTAATACTTCTTGAATACCCCTAGATTAATATGTATTATTTTAATTCCTTAATTGAATATATCTGGAATTGAATGAATTTTAAAAATAGTTCATAATCCATTAAAATCCATAATTAAGATAATTAGTGGAGGATGGGTAAAGGGCAGTGTACAAAAAACGCAGCATGTACACGTATAGAACATTGTAGACTACAGAAGTATAAAAGTGGAATCCATTTGGTCTTCCCCATTCCTCTGTGGGCTGTGGTGTGTCGGATGTTTTGTTGTCAACCTAACTTATTTATACTAGACTAGAAGTTTTCATTTAGCCGGCCGAACCCTTCTCCCTTCACCAATTTCAGTCAAATCTTATCGAAAACTCGGAAACGAAGACGAGTCTTCCTTCTTCACAATTTCCGCTCAATCAACCTGAACAAAGCGAGGGAGCTGATTATGATGGAAACTACGCCCTAATAGAATAGACTGGACTTCCCCTCTTTTCATTCAAATCAAAGGCGAGGTAAGTTGGATTTCTGTTTGTTTCCTTTCAATTATAAACGAAACCCTAATTTGTGCGAGCAATAGAGGGAGGGAGGGAGGGAAGAGGAGAAATGGCGGCAACAGTGGATGGAGACGAGAGAGTGATGGCGGCAGCTCAGCAGATAGTGAAGAGCTTAGGCACATCCAAAAACGTCACTGAAGACATGATCCTGATTCTGTCCAACTTCGATAATCGCCTCTCCACCATCACTGACTTGCTCTCCAATCAAGGCACTGGTGATGCGGCAGCGGCAGGGAGCGAGATCGAACAAGAGTTCGAGGCAGCGGAGAGGATCGTCCTGAGATGGGACTCGTATTCCAATACTCCTCAGCACCATTCTCTACCCTGGGAGGAAGCTCCCGAGGAAGCTAAAGAGTATTTATGTGCAGTGGATGAAATCCTGAGATTGACCCAACATCTTTCGCTGCATGACGGAGAGATCATGGACCGTGCCGAAACCGTGCTTCAGCTGGCTATGTCCAGGTTGGAAGATGAATTTCGTCAGATTCTTATTAGGAGTACAGTTCCTCTTGATGCAGGGAGGCTGTATGGTTCCATCCGGAGGGTATCTCTGTCCTTCGCCTCCAACGATGGCGAAATTATTGATGATTTTGAGACTTCTCTTGAGGATGATGATCAGGTGACTTGTTATCATGAGAGGGGAGCTAGTTTGGGGGATGATCTCTCTGTGGATTTGCTTCATCCAGATGCGGTTTCGGACCTTAAGGAGATTGCCGAGAGGATGATTAGGTCTGGGTATGAGAAGGAGTGCTGTCAGGTTTATAGTACTGTTCGCCGTGATGTTCTGGATGAGTGTTTGTCGATTCTTGGGATTGACAAGTTGAGTATTGAGGAAGTGCAGAAGATTGAGTGGAGGTGCCTGGATGAGAAGATGAAGAAGTGGATTCAGGCTGTGAAGATTGTGATTAGGGTTTTGTTGTCGGGGGAGAAGCATCTGTGTGACCAGATATTTGGTGGGTCTGAGCTGATTAAAAAGGTTTCTTTTGCTGAGACGGCTAAAGGTTGTGTGATACAGTTGTTAAATTTTGGGGAGGCAGTTGCGATAGGACGCAGGTCATCGGAGAAGCTGTTTCGGATACTTGACATGTATGATGCTTTGGCTGATGTGTTGCCTGAATTGCAGGACATGTTTTCGGATGAATCGGGTGATTTTGTGTGTGGTGAGGCAAGAGGGATATTGGATGGATTGGGTGAGGCAGCTAAGGGGACGTTTGTGGAGTTTGAGAATGCAGTTCAGAGTGAGACTTCTCGGAAGCCAATCCAGGGTGGTGAGATTCACCCGTTGACGCGATACGTGATGAATTATGTTAAGTTGCTTGTGGATTACAGTGGCACGCTGAACATACTTCTGGAAAGCACTACTGATAATTCGGATAGGCTGGAAGCTGAGGGAGATGGAGATGATTCTGCGTGGTTGGGAAGTATATCTCCTATAGGTTGCCGCTTGCTTTCATTGATCTCAACTCTGGAATCAAACCTTGAAGAGAAGTCGAAACTCTATGAGGATGTTGCAATGCAATACATTTTCCTTATGAATAACATCCTTTATATAGTGCAGAAAGTAAAGGACTCAGAGCTTGGGAAACTTTTGGGAGATCACTGGGTCAGAAAGCGTCGGGGCCAGGTACGGCAATATGCTACAAGTTATCTGAGAGCCTCATGGATCAAAGTGTTGTCTTGTTTGAAGGATGAAGGAATAGGTGGTTCTGGGAGCTCAAGTAGTGTTTCCAAGGTTGCCCTCAAGGAAAGGTTTAAGAATTTCAACTTGGGGTTCGAGGAAATTTATAGGAACCAGACAGTATGGAAAGTTCCTGATCCTCAACTCCGAGAAGAGCTTCGGATATCTATTTCTGAAAAAGTCATTCCAGCATATCGTTCTTTTCTAGGAAGATTTGGGCCTCATCTAGAGAGTGGAAGACATGCTGGAAAATACATTAAGTACACAGCCGAAGATTTAGAGAACTATGTATTGGATTTATTTGAAGGAACACCTGGAGTTCTTCACAATCTAAAGAGGAGACCGAGTGCATAGCTGCTTTGATTCTTTGAATAGGTAATCCCTTTACTGCTCTTCTCAGGTACTTGTTGCTAAGTTAACCTGTTGAATTCTAGCAGTTGTGATTTGCTTTTCTTGTTGTTAATTATGTAGTTGGAGGACCTCACAGGTCTATGCTCACTCTTTCTTATACTGTAATAAGTATGTACATGTATTATATATCCTTGATGTGAATGTTTCAAAATTTTGCTCTTTCCTGTTGTGTATTGTAGTTAGAATTTGGGTGGTACTTGTGGCCATAACTTGCACTTGGAGAAACGGACTGCCATACTATAGTTATAATTGGAGTTTTTAAAGTGTTCAAGTTCATTTCGAGTATACTTTTTAATTGTACCTGTCTTTTCTGACAGACAACTTAGTTGTCTTGTCCACCCTAGTTTAAAGCATTAGTGATTTAAAGTGCATGGAGAGGAGTTATAGGGTATAGCCGTATAGGCATACGATAAATACTCCAATGGAACTCAATTCTTTTCTTGTATGTTAATGACTGGAATCAACTACACTAATAGTATTAATAATGAAAGGTCTCTGTCTAGTATTGGAAGGAAGCCAGATGGTGATTGTCATGTAGACAGAATGTTTTTTAGCAGTAAGTAGCCTAATATTACTGAGATGCTAGATACCGGGTTGCACAATACTGGTACGCGTGGGATACAACATTAAGATAATATATTTAAATATATAATAAATTAAGAATATAGTAATATAGTCAATATCATAAACCATTAATTCATAAACATTATGTTAGTAAAATAAATAATACAAACACCAAGGGCATTCCATCATTCATCTGTTAAAGCATTATAGCTCGTACACCTATACATCCCACATCATAGCTCATAACACTACAATAACTCTTAAAGGAACACATGTTATAAGTCTCCGTCCATTGACTTTTGGATTCCTCCATGATCATCTGTATCATTATCCAAACGAATCTGATGTTGGTATGATAGGTTGATTCTTAGCTGAGATGTCTAAATAAAATTTGCTATTATCTGCAAGATTTCAACAAGATGTATTATCCCATTTGTTGTTAAGGCACACTTCTGGAGTGGGGCAGGTGTCCGGAATTGATTGATTTTGTGAGCAATGGCGGTGTCATTTGTTTGTCAGGAGAAGAGTATGGTCGCCTAACATGAGAGGGAGTGGACAATGAAAATATATATTGAGCTGCGACATGGTTTAAAGGAAATTTTAGGAAACATCCCTTTAATCTTTGAGAATGACAGTCGTAGTGTCATAGTTTTGGGATTGTGATATTTTTTTTATCATCGACTCTATTCGGTTCTAACCCTCCTGTAGCGTATTGCGTTTCTAGTTTAGATAACCCAGAAAAATGGGTTGTTACTCGTTCCTCTTTTCCAATAATGGCTGTTCAGTAAGACAATACTGCATACTTTCAGCAACTGTGAGATGCTGGAGTATTTTAGATAGACCTGAAGATTCTAGAATCTTAGGAATATTGAAGAATCTCAAAGGAACTTGGAATGATCTAGAGAAAGCTAGTGGCTTCTCCACTCTCCAGTTTATTATTCAGGTGTGGGTTTTGATAATACATGAAAAACTTAGTAAAAAGGTGTGGATTCAACCACAACCGAAATTTTGGATTTAAATGGTAATATGTGCCTGATTTTGATTTGCACGATTTGCGATTTTTTGAATCTTAGATTCTGATCAGGTATGAGTTTTTAATCAATTTGACCACAGGGGGTTCTGTCCAATTTAAATCACATCTTGAATCGTGTGATTCTAAGTGATTTTAACAACGCTAGGAATAGAGGACGCGTAGATCAAATAACTGTCTGATACAGAGAGACCTTTTCAGCCATCAACTTTAATTTATTAGCCTATATTCTTTCACTTGTAGATCAATATTGGTAGGTATATACTTCATAACTTTACACATGTTGGCCTTCGAGGGAGAGTGACATCATTGTTTTAATCCACAACTTCAATGAGAATGGTTTCATGACTAAAGGCTAAAAGCCTGGGAGAGGGGGCGGTCTAGTGAGAACCATCTTTCACTCCCTGGTATTTGTAAGTCTACCCTAAACACGACCTGCAAAGTGATTAAGTTCATTCTGCTAATTCACTTTTGAGGAAAAAAAAAATGGTTCATGTTTTCACTTCTTGGGCGTTTTGTAAGACAATAGTATTTGGCTGCACAGGGCTTCCGGTAACACTAATAGAGTTATCAATTGTCACAGTAGCGTATACAGTTGTCCTTCTGAACTCAAATCACCTTGATACCAGCGAAAATCAGAGGACCGGTGGGGGATTTCTGGCCAATCAGTTTATTGAGTCTCATGATTCATATATCGAAACTTTAAATTCTAGATTGAAAGCTTTAATGGAGTACATCAATTCTCCCTTCCAAAGCTCGGTGGTACAGGGTCGTTGATGCATTTTTATTGCCTCTGGACTCCCTGATCAAAGGGAAGAAGATGGGGTTCCTAGGCAAGCTTGAATTTGCGAAGGCATTTGATTGCCTAAACAGAGATCTACTTGCCTTCTTATTTCAAAAGATCGCTTCTCCTCGTAAATGGTGATTTTGGATACACATGTTTATCAACAGCTAAACTTTCCATCAATATAAATGGGCTATCCCAAGGCTTTCCTCTTTTTTCTTGGTGACAGTTGAGGCTTTCACTCAAAGGATTTGGAGCTAATGAGTACTCAGTGAGGTGTTATTTTATGCAGATTACTCCGTTTTTTGAAGCTGGGATGAATCAAATAAAGGCATTGGAGAACATTGTCTTATGGTAGAAAGTGATTTTTTGGCTTTCAATTGAACTTATTTTAGTGCCAATTTTTTGGGGTAGGAGTAGTTGTTGCTGCTGATACTTCTATTGATACATTTGGGTGTAAAATCTACAAATTGCCGTGCAGATACCTTGGTTTGCCATTTCGATTAGGGGAGACGGGAGATACAAGCAGAGATAAGCATGGGGTAGAGAGGGTTGACGAAATCTGGCCACTTTGAAATGGAAATTTCTCTAAAGCAGGGAGGCTAGTACTCATGTAGTCAACAGCGTCAGGGATGCCTTTTTCTTATGTAATGAAATTACTCTCCTCATGTCTATTGCAAACAAAATTGAAAACTAGGGATTCCTTTGGGGGTCATTTACAGATTTCCATTTAAGGAAGTGAACCAACGCTTTGGTCATAAATGGTTGTGGTTGTGGAGATATGGTATAAAGCCTTGAGCATTAGGGAGGGAAATTATCAATGCAATATACAACAAGCCTGAAGGAGAGTTGTTCGTTAAAGATGAGAAGATATCTCATTGCTGCAGTCTATGGAAATGGATCATGAATATCATAGAAAAAATACATCAAATATCAAATATAAAGCGGTCAATGGGAACAAAGTCGACTATTGGATAATAGTCACGATACATGAACTATAGAAAGGCTGCTAAAATCCAAAATTTCCCTTAAGAGTATTAGTTCTTCAAAGCAAATAATATGTTTGATAGCTTCACGATCTCATCTCTTCAGAGCAGACAAGAGTGAGTGAATGGGAAATGGATCAGACTGTGAATCACATGTTGGTGCTACAGTCCAAGAGTTTAGGAGAGTGCAGAGTGCACTGATGTTTGGGTGTAGCAGAACAAAGGGTATTCATTTTCAGTACTCTTTTGATCAATTTCTCAATTATTCAGGTGTTCAAACATCCCTTTGTCTGTCAATAGTAGCAACTGTTTCTTCGCATGGACGAACGTGTAAGGAAGAGTCCTTCACAGTGGATAAACCTAAAGGCTTTCAGATTAGGAACAGTTGTGTTTTGTGTTATGATGCACGGACTCGGATACGCGTGTCGTGTCAGATACGGATACGATACGGCGAGTCGGTAATTTTCAAAAAAAATAGGACTCAGCGACACGGTCAAACTTATTTTTTTAATATACATGGCTTCGAATGCTTACATGCAAATAAAAGGAGCAAAAACCGCATAACTACCTGGTAGAGTTATTCCATGTGTCATGATTTTATTGGAGAAACACAAGGAGCAAAAGGCTCAATGGGCAAAAAAAAAAATCTTCCAAAATCAGACTTTAGTTTGGATAATCTCTATCTCATTTATTTAATTATTCCACTTCCATATAGTTTATCCTCTTTCCTTCATTTCACAACAGCAAAGTCTTCTCTTCCATGACTTTCTCAACAATAAAAAAATCTCTGGATCGCTCCAATCAACAAGATCGCTCCACCATTCAGCCACACACATCTCTGGATCGAACCAACCATTCTCGGCACCACAAAATGAGAAATCGCAGGAAAAAAATAACGAAAGAAGGTAAGATCTCTCCCTCTCTCTTTCTCTCTCTTTCTCTCGATCGATTTTTCCCTCACGATAGATCGATCTCTCCCTCTTGACAGATCGATCGATCGATCCCTGTCGACAGATCCCTCTCAACAAATCTGATAGGAACTAACCTTTTGATGATGATATTTCTGCAGGAAATGAAGATACCAAGCTATTCAAGGCTGATTGGCTCTGTCAGACTTGTGATTCCTGGAAGCAACAGAACTTGCAGACACAAATCAAGATGAAATGCTGCTACAAGAGTCTGATAAACATAGAAGATTGCTTGAGAAAGAAGGAAATTTGTATTGAATGAATTGGGATATTACAATGAAGAGAAATGAATTGTATCAGGCATATTTCGAGATTGCCAATCTCCCACTGAGCAGAGCTCATGTACACAATGTTATTACTCAATCAATGCCTCTATTGCTATGGCTCATTCCTTATTTATAACATAGAGACTCACATACAACTAACCTCACAGACACTAACAGAGCACCTAACAGATTGCCTAACAGACTTCCTAACTAACAGACTAACAACTTGCATCAGACAGCAAGCTACTTGAACAACAGTCTGGCATCTCTTTCAGCAACAGCCTGGCATCTTAAGCAACAAACTGTTATCACAGCTTTCAGCATCTCATGAGCACAACTTTACTGACCTTCTGATAGCCTCTTTCTCCTAGTATAGGTAAACCTGATAGGAGGCCTATCAATACCCCTGCCCCAAAGACTCACCTTGTCCTCAAGGTGAAACTCCAGAAACAACAGAATCCTGACTGATCTTTGCTGTCCTAACTCCTTGCTGATCCATGACCCATGATACTTGAATGTTTGGAGGTTTGTTGGCCTAATAAACCACCCACCTTGATCCGCCGAGAATGGTAGCATGTAATGGAAAGGAGGCCAAAGTTGCCGCTTACAGAATCCAGGGTAGAATTTCAGCAACATATCCGGAGGAAAGAAAGTAGGCACAAACTTGAACCTCACCAACAAGATTTGTAAAACATCATCTTTGTCTCTTAGAGACTTGGGAGCATCACTAGATATAATTGGCAGAACTTCCTCATTGAATTTCTCAACTGTCCTAGTGTAACCATTATCTTCAGTTTTCAGACTTCTACAATGATCTTCATCTAGTTCTTGTGATTCAACATTTTGGTCAACATCACTTTCAGTTTCATTAAACTGTATATCAATGCTTGGAGGATTACATTCTTCCCTGTGACCCTGGACACCAGTCCTTTCTTCCATTTTCCCATCTTCTACCACTGAAGTTTGCTGCTCCACACCCGCAACTTCCGCCTTCAAAGAAGAGACACTTTGTGAGAGTATTTCAAAGTCTTTTCTCAACCCATCTAGTCCCTGTTCCATGGACTGAAATATCTTTCTCACCTCTAGCATACATCTCATTTGTTCTTCCGAAAGATCTATCCTTGTAGACATCGTACCCAAGATCAATGCTCTGATACCAATTTGATAGGAACTAACCTTTTGATGATGATATTTCTGCAGGAAATGAAGATACCAAGCTATTCAAGGCTGATTGGCTCTGTCAGACTTGTGATTCCTGGAAGCAACAGAACTTGCAGACACAAATCAAGATGAAATGCTGCTACAAGAGTCTGATAAACACAGAAGATTGCTTGAGAAAGAAGGAAATTTGTATTGAATGAATTGGGATATTACAATGAAGAGAAATGAATTGTATCAGGCATATTTCGAGATTGCCAATCTCCCACTGAGCAGAGCTCATGTACACAATGTTATTACTCAATCAATGCCTCTATTGCTATGGCTCATTCCTTATTTATAACATAGAGACTCACATACAACTAACCTCACAGACACTAACAGAGCACCTAACAGATTGCCTAACAGACTTCCTAACTAACAGACTAACAACTTGCATCAGACAGCAAGCTACTTGAACAACAGTCTGGCATCTCTTTCAGCAACAGCCTGGCATCTTTAGCCTGGCATCTTAAGCAACAAACTGTTATCACAGCTTTCAGCATCTCATGAGCACAACTTTACTGACCTTCTGATAGCCTCTTTCTCCTAGTATGGGTAAACCTGATAGGAGGCCTATCAAAATCCCTCTCGACAAATCGATCTCTCCCTCTCGACAGATCGATTGATGTCCATTGATCTGTCCATCGATCTCTCAACATATCCGGACCGTGTCCAAGACGTGTTGGTGTCTGTCAATGAATTTTAAACCGTTGACCACGTGTCGAGCGCGTGACCATGTCCGACACGTGATATGGGGGTTTTTCGGTGAGTTGGTGTATTAGAGGTTTTGTGCAACTTGCATGAAAAATTGAATACTTGTTCAATCATTGTCAGCTCTCTAAATAATTTGGCTGAACTTTTTGGCAGAGCTTGGAGTTCAGTGTTCTGAACATCATGTCCGGTAATCTAAAGTAGGTTTTCATGGATTGGGAAGCAGTGTCCCTTTGGCTTTGGGAGTGTGTTCACCGACAAGGGTGCCATATGCTATGATTGGGGAATTCTAATTGGCGAGGAAACGGGCGAGGGAGGGGATGCAACCCTCCATCCCCCTCGAGATGTGTGCCTTCGTGCATCTCAAGGGAGATGGAGGGTTGCATCCCCCTCCCTCCCCCATTTCCTCGCCAATTAGACAAGCCCGCTATGATTTGGTTCATTGGAAAGAGGAATAACAAAATATTTATTCAATGGGCCCATATGAAATCTCTAGATTATGTGTTCAAGGCAATCAAGTCAACACTATGGTGGTGGTCAGTTTTTTCGAAGGTCGCGGGTAACAGTTGGTTATGTGTTTGTTTGGTTGGGATTTCTTTGTATTTCATGTCTAGTATTTTATTGTAATTGCTGAAGTTCAGTGGATCTTTCTCACTTTCCTTTTTTTAGTATAATAAAATCTTGTCCTCCCTCTTTCAAAGAAAAAACATTCGTAGAGCTTTCGAAAAACGAAGGCTGGCATAGCCTAAGAAACAGCAAATGAAAAAGAAGGAAAAAAAGAAAAGAAAAAAGAAGTGAAGTCTCATCCAATTTGTAATATATTAAAAACCCACCAACATAGGATGTATAGATTTCCTTTATAAATTTTCTGTTAGGATTTTTCTAGTTTGATCAACATAGGATGTATAGATTTCCCTTTTAAAAGGTAAGGAAACTTCCGATGCAAATACGTTCATTTTCCCACGACTCCCAGAGTTTATACTGTGTTGAAAATGTTGCTGCCTTGATTGTTGAATGAAGCAACTCCCATGACAATAAAGAGTATGATCAATTTTGGGATATGGTGTAATAGCTTACGGTTTCTGGGGAAAGTTTGCTTGGGGGGGGCAGTAGATGGATGCCATCCCTAGCTTCTTCAAGCAGGACCCATGCCACTACACAGATGTATGCAAGGTCTGCAAAGCTCAGAAGGCTGTTGATGGCTGTTCAAGTGAAATGGTCCACTTAGTTTGGTGAGTGGGAGGAGTTCATTTGGATCTCATGTGCTGTGACCAAAGAGGCACTGAGGTAGGTTCAGTTGGAAGATCTGAAGATCACGTTGAATCGTTAAGCGGTGCAGATGGGGTTTGGAGGAAATGATGACAGCTCATGTTTCCGAGGGACGCATTGATATGATCAGTCTATGGATTTGGCCAAAGTGTGTCAAGTAAGGATGATGGTGCAATCTTAGGGCCTTACAAGCAAGTCTGGATTGGTCTATGGATTTGGATTCAGTCTCCGATCCATTACTCAGGGAGATAAATGGATAGTTTGGATCTCTTTCAGAGGATGAGATTGGAATCCATGCTCTGGGCATCGGAGAGGAGATGGAGTTGGGACACTCTGTACTCAATGATGTAGATTAGGTATTAAAGCACATCACCTTCACCATCTAATGCACTTTGTACAGTTATGTAGATTATAAAGTAATACTCATTTCCAATTGTCATCTTTAATATCAATTCTGCCTTTATTCTGTTTACATATAAAAAGAGAGTAACTAGTCGAAAATGTAAGACTCCTTTTCTTCTGTACTATACTGATCATTTTTTTGGATTAGGTAGCACCCTCTTGCCATCTCTGAGGATTAATATATTCTTCGACATGTTGAGGTAGTAGTTTACTGAATGAATGACAATGATTTTAGCATGAGTGATGTTCAAATGGTAGAATGTTCTAGACAGTGTTGGCAGACTTTTACTCAGGTTAGCCATTTCTTGGATGGTAGGAGGGGGAATGTTTTGCTTCTTCCAGAATTGTTTGGGAAGTACTTTCTTGCAGAGAACAACCTGGCTGATTGCTTATTGAGTATAGATCTGTTGATGGACACAATGTGTTGTTCAACTCAAGGAAATAAGATCATCATTGATGTGGTTATCAGAGATGGAGAAGTAGTTGTGGGAGATTGGATTACTTCAAAATTGCTGTTGAGAGAGAGGGAAACTACTATGCTGCCTGTTATGAAACTGACTTAAACATTAGGTGCTGAGAGTGTGACATACTTTTCCTTGAATTTAGATTAATGTAAATAGACTCTTCAAATGCTTTCCCATCTTGCATATTTCCAAGAGTTCATAATTCCCATTCACTTCGCTACATACCTACCAGAGGAAGCGAAAACATCACCTAAAAAATCATCTTAGAAATTGCTCCATAAACTTTGTCCAACAATTATACCTGATCTTTGCTTCAATTCTACCCAAAGGTTCAGTGTTATATAAAATGTTTTCAAATGAAAGCCTTGTGCTTATAGTCTACCAAATAATTTCAAGTCAAAATTAAATTCAGACTGTTTCACAAAAAAAGTGATACAATAAATTGGAGCACCATGAATAGTATCACTTGTAGTACCGTACTCTTCATGGTAATACAATTATTGTATCACTTTGTGTGTGAAATGTGTAAAATTGTTTGGTAGACTCTTACAACTCAAAAGTGATACTGTTTTGGGGGTTATTATAAAAATGCCAATTTTGTATAATGTTCGTTTGCAAAAGCAGTTTCATTTGCAATGAGAATATTGCCGTTAGAAGTTCCATGCTGTCCAATTGGGATTTGGTAAGCACACAAAATGGTGGAGGTTCAGGTGCTAGACCTATCCATAACTATTGATGGTTTGTGGTTGAGCATGATGCATCTGGCGATAACTGATGGAGCCCTTTCATAGAGTATACAATTTTACAATGTCTTCTTGGTGATGATAGATGCATAATTGTTCCTGATCCATGATAATGAGGAAAATTTTATACAATATTTGGCCAGATAATTTTCAATTTTCCCAGCAATAGGAATCGATCTTTTGTAGGACTAGGGATTGTGTAAATAGCTTTTGAAGGCTTATGTAATTGCCAAATTTGTATTGAGGCATTCGTTTTTCACTCTCTGCATTGACTTTGATCTGCAAACTTGCTGCCCTGCACAAGGAACACACGTGAGCCATGGATCACCACTGTGGTAGTCAATGGCACTCCGTTGCTAAAGGCAGACAGAGATCTGAGGAATGAGTAATGTTGTAAACATGAAATTTGTAGCGTACCTTAGTTTATCAACATCGTGTCTTATTTAAAGTACAGGAGTCTTGGTTCAACCAGGTCATAGATGGCGTAGTTTAGGGAAGAAGACCTACGTGTAGATCCTTATCTAATTAAGAGTCATGCTATGGATGGAAGTTTTCCTATTAGCCACGTGCTCCTAGATTTGCGGGAGATAGTTCTTGTTCCGAGAGTAGTCTATACGTGGAAGTCTTCATATGTGATACGTACTTCGAAATATGCTTCCTAGATGGAAACAAAGAGCCGCTGTAATTGCTCGTTCGAAGCTGATCCTTGAGATACTTGCCTTAACATGGCTTACGGGTATTGAAGATAGTTGTGAGACACGTGGGCCTCACAGGCTGTAAGAATTAGGATCCACTTGGCGGACTGCATTGGACGAACTTAGAACTGCATGGGTCGGATCAGTGTTGGGCTTATGCTAGGGCCTATCTTTCCTCGAGATCATCATGACACATGTACGACACATAGTTGGGACTGTTTTGGTGTATCATCAGCTACTCCCCGAGTTAGTGGGTCATCACATCGATTCGTTAAGTCATTTCTTGAAAAGATGCGCTGCTCATGATGATTGAGTTTGAATCGTTGCTTGAGTCGCGCGCTTCATTAATGAATGTGTCAGTTCAGTAGAGAAAAGGCGGGAACTTAATCCCTATTTAGGTCATCCTTGTGCGGAGACTAATGCTTTTAATTTTGTACTTTTAGAGATATTGCTCTGTTTATCTTCTGATTGAAAAAATTGTTCATCTTATTCATGGCTCAATAGAACTTTCTTGATGATGCAACTTTGGCCAAGGGCCTTGAGTTTTTCGAAGATAGGTTGTTTTCTGAATCGGGCCTTGCTGAAATTGGTACGAAGTTCAGAGTCCCTGATGACCTACCATTATACGCTTTGAAGGATGACAAGACACCAATGTTGCCACTGGCGGGGTTCATTTGCTTGCACCGCGGGATGCTCCAAACTAGAGTTGTTTTCCTCTTCCAGATGTGATTTGGGACTTCTTGGACTTCCTTGGAATTCCTCCGGCCCAATTGGTGATCCAGTTGCTGACTTCTCGGTTGAACAATCACGTTGTCTGTAAAATGACATCGCCGGCTTACTTTGAGAATTTGCCTGGTGATTTCAAGTTCTGACAGAAGTATTGCTTCTTGGCTCTTGTGGATGCAAAGTACTTCAAGTTTAAGGGTCGTCTGCTCGAACAAGAGTTCAAGCCACTTCGTAAGTATAGTTTTTTCTTTCGATTCCGTTGCGCTGGATTGTATGTTAATCGTTGCTCATGTTTCCTCGCATGACAATTTTCCACTACTTTTCTTACCCCATAGGAGCGAAGCATTATGGAGACATTTCGCGAAATGCCAACGAAGATTGTGGTGGAGGTCATATGTGTTCCTAACTTTATTCGCAGTGGGTTGTGGGACAACTAACATGAGGCCCCCGCTCTTTACCGATCGTCACGAGTTAAACTTGATGGTGGGGTCCCTTCTAGGAAAAGGAAAGTTGTTGGAGCCAAGGGTCCTATCTTGTTTGGCATGGAGGAGTCATCTGAGACGCTTGCCTTCTTTGTGAGTTTGAAGAAGTCCCGCGTTATAACTGAGTCATCTTCAAAATGATCCGCTCCAATGAGTGAAGAGTGTGAGCCTAATCGACCTGTCAGAGCGGAGGTCGATGTATCTAGCTGAGAGAGGGACCACCTGCGATTAGAAGAGGTTGAAGATGTATCGCATCTTAGTGCCGCACAGGTGAAGGCTCTGAGCAAGCAGTTGATGCTAACTGCAATGGCGGCTTCTACTGGTGTCGATCCGCCCGGGACTGTTCCTATAGAAGGTTCCTATGAGGATCCACCCAAGGTTCTGGAATTCTATCGTCCCACTGGTAGGCTGTCTGCTAGTGGCCATGGTGACACGGGCCAAGTTTCTCATAATCAGCATTGTTCCTCGTCTCGCTTCAGGCGTATCTCAAGGTGTTGGAGGGTCCATTGGACAACTCGCTTCCTTCTTTTCCTCTGGATCCTGCTAAGTCGTCTCACACTAAGGGGTCGGTTACTGGCGACAAAGGAAAGGTTGCGAATAAGGGCCTAGGAGCAATGGTGACTACAAACGGTGGTGGTAGCGTAATTCCTCATCCGGGAGTGCTTCATCCAGATGCGCGAATAAGTATGTTTGCCCCAGACCTAGTAAAGATGAGTACTCATATCTGGCACCAGGAGGTTGATGTGGACTATGCTTTGAAGAACCATATAAGCAGGCGTCATAGCTAGCTGATGGATCATGCTCCAAAACCCGATGAGGATACTCTAGAAGGGTGTATGGATAAGGGTTTAAAGTACCTTATGCTGGGAATGTCTTACTTGAGCCAGGTGGTCGTTGCTGGGACGAAAGTTGAGGCGACCCGTGAGAGGGTGTACATTATGGAGCGTATTTTTTTGCATATGCAGATGTTGTATTCTGACAGGCTTTATGAGATTGAGCTACTGAAAAAGCAGGCTGAGAAGAGCAGGATGGAACAATCGTCTGTTGCTACTGTTGCTACTGAGACTCAGAGGGTTCATCTGGACACCCTTGAGTCTGATTTAGCAGAAAAAATGTCTGCGAGAGATAGATTCTAGGAGAAGTTGGATCTGTCCCGCCGTGATCTGGAGGTTGCATAGGAAGTTGTGGCTGAGGTGCGTTCTGAGCTGCGGTTCCATGCTGAGTTAAATGCCTTGAAGGATGCTGATTGAGCTGTTTAAAAACAACAATTGGAGTTCAATGCTCGGGAGGCGAGGAAGGCCGAGGACCAACTTGAATCGGAGAAACATGAGCTCAGTGCTGTAAAGAGCAGTTTGACTACAGAGCAATCTCAGGTTGATGTGCTGACCGGCAAGTTGGAGATGTTGGAGCGTGAACTTGTTGATGCGAAAGCGCGTGAGGAAGAGCTTATTCGGGAACAAGGCAAGTGCGAATTCTGATGGGTTGTACATGGTAGATTGGAGCTGCTGGCGCTGATGAAGGAAGAACATCCAAAATGGGACATTGATCGCTATAAGATGTCGTATGTAGAATTATCAATGGCCTTTGCGTCGTCAGACAAGAGGGTGATCCAAACCATGATGCTCAGATTGTGGTGCGTACAAAAACGACTCCTACTTCCACTTCTGTCAAGCTTAGCTTTTCTATTTTTGTACCCCCTCCTGATAAGGAGTAGACTTTATACACTTGTACCTTTTTTTTACTTTAACTGTTAATGAAAACAAATTTTCTTGAATATGATACGTCTCCATTTTATGTTTGTTTTCCCTACTGTGTGTTTCCTGTTTTGCCTTGTCGTTTTACTTTGTCATAGGCTGGTTGGATCAGTAGAAAGTTGAGTGATCTATCTGTTGTTGAGAGTTTGACCATTTTGCGTTGCAAGTGACTCAGAGTCACTGTTGCTTAGTCACGACCGGTAATGGGTGCTCCGCGAATTGTTGAAAAGCGATATGCTTCCCAGTTGTGGCCCATTCTCAAAGTAAGCCGTTGGGGGCTCATTTTGTCTATCTAACTGTCATTCGCAATTATTGGCATGAGTGAACTGTGACAGTCGAGCACATGCGTTGTAATTAGAGCGCTTGTTCCGAGTCAGGTTTCATAAACTCGGGCTGGCATTCCATGTATCACTCGGACGATTTATGGGTCGGCATGAACATCCTTTGTTGGTGATAGAATGTCAGCTCGTGTAAGCGTGAAAACACTACTTGAGTTGTGATTTATTTTTGGGTCGTTATTTCAAAAGAGAGCGGCGGTTTCGTGGCGAGCTGTCTAGGGCTCCCATCTTTCGTACCATATATGTCCAAGCATGGTGGTCTACAAGTTCGGGGAGCGAGGATTCGGCGATCATGGTTCGTTGAAGAATGATGATCTCGTGGTGAGGCATCAACATCAGTTCGAGACTGACTAGTCTCCCACCTTTCAAACCATCTACACCCGCGTGTGGCGGCCTGCAACCTTTCGACGACCAGTGGTGTCGTGGCAAGTTGTCGAAATCAGTTCGGGACTGACTATGCTCCCACCTTCCAAATCATCTACATCCGTGCGCATCGAGCTACAAATTTGGGAATATTCGGCGACCATGGTCTGTAGAAGAGCAGTGCTCCTGTGGCGAGCTGTCGGAATCAGCTTAGGATTGACTAGACTCCCACCTTCCAGACCATCTACACCCGTGCAGTGGGGGCTACAAGTCTGGGGTTGGTAATTTTGATCACCATAGTATGTAAAAGAGCAGTGGTCTCGTGGCGAGCCATCAAAATCAATTTTGAACTGACTAGTCTCTCACCTTCCAGATCATCTACACCCACGCAATGGGGGCTACAAGTCTGGGATTGGTAATTCGGTGACCCTTGTCTGTAAAAGAGCAGAGGTCTTGTGGCGAGTCGTCAAAATCAGTTCGGGACTGACTAGGCTCCCACCTTTCAAACCATCTACACCCGTGCAGTGGGGGCTACAAGTCTGGGCTTTGATCAAAAGTTGTCGTTGCTAGTCGTCACCAACTAGGCTTACCTGATCGAGTTCGGCGACTGTTGTCCTCGAGGGGGGCAACAGTCCCTGGCGAGTCGCTGTCATCAGGCGTGATTGCGCTGATTGAACTCTCACTTCCTAAATCATCGACATCCGCATTGGGCAGACTAGGTGTCGGGGTGAACCAGAAGTCATTGTTGTTAGCCAAGACTGACTAAGCTTGCCTGGCCAGGTAGGGGCTCCGCCAACTACGGACAAGCGAGCTTGTATTTGCGAGCGGAGTGCGTTGTGCGAATGAGTTATGAAGAGACAGGAACACCTTGGATCATCTGGCGGTATGCAGGTGTGATCAATGTGTTAAGAATGACTAGGGTTTTTCATGCTTGTGTCAAGCACGTGGTAGAATATTGTTTAAATAGTGGGTCGAGCCCATGGGCCCGTAATGTGAGGGTTAAGGTTCTCTGTACACAATGTACTACGTGTACGTCGTAGATCGCATGGTAGCACATGTACGGTGTAGATTGCGAAACGGTTGAGTATCGGTTACTCCTCAATTAATGGGGTTGGATGCAGCCTCGTTGATTGGACGAATGTGGACATGGGCAGTATCCTTGAGAATCGTCTTCCCTCGTTTTCCATACGGTATTCAATATTGGCAGTTAATGCTGAATTCCCTTTTGATGAACCATTATGTCTATATAATGGTGTTTTTCCATCGTTGTAGGTATTATTTTCTGTAGAGTGTATCTCATGTAATGTTCTTTCTTGAAGAAAATGTTTTGGATTTTCAAAAGGCTGAATGGAGATCTCCATGGTAGGAGTCTTCGAATGTTCTGACATTTGCGTCGATAAGAATTGCTCTTATGTGTGGTCACCTACTCTGGGTAAGCACCTAATTGTTCCGTTGAGATCTCGTAATTTCTTCTCATTTTGCGAAAAAGAAGTATTCACTCCCTTCCAAGGGGTGAGTGTCGTTTATTCACTTGCGCTTCGGTGTTACCTTGTGCCGCTATGGCCGACTTATATGTGGTTCCTGCTGCTAGCTTATGGTTGATCGAAGTGTTGGCAGATGTGTCGATGCTTTCGGGGGTGGTATCTCTCAGTCACCTAGAGTATCGTACATGGGAAAAGTGTCATTGCTTGGCAACAATGTGTAACCTTGAGCGCTCCATCTTTTGTGGCCATTTTCATCTACCCCCTTCTACCTTCTTCAGGAGGCCGAAAGCTATTTGAGGAAGTCTGCAACTCATTGCAAGGTCTATTCTACTGTTGTCGGGTCACTATCTGGGGTGATTTAGAAGAGCAGGCAGCTGCTCTGTACTCTCAGTCCCTTCTCGCACCTTTGTCCTTGATCTTGGGAAGTAGTCGAGCGAGGTTTACTTGGGGTTCCTTTGCTCTCTTTGGATCTTCTTACGTAGTCAGACTGTTTAAGCGTGTCGTTACTTTATGTCGCATCAGATTCAGATGCTCGTAGTATCTAGTTTTTTGCATCCGCCTCAGGGGCGCCCGTTGTTACATCTTTCCAGTAATCAATAGTGTGTTTGCAAAAAAATTTCTTTATTTCTTAAATGATGGCAAATCACATAAGTTTCTAAGAACTAAAACTCTATGTTGACTATGGAAAGGAAAATAAACAGCTGAAATAAATTAATTGTTGGCGGAGAGAAGTTGACTCGACCCTGAAGTGAATTCGCATGGCCCTTGTTGGATCATTAATACTTTCAGTGAATTGTTGAACTTCGTTGATGTCACTGAAGCTACTGAAGAGTAAACCTTATGTGGGAGTTAATCTCCACACCGACAGAATGTCGGGGGGTTGTACCATCATCTGCATTGACCCCTTCGTTCTGCTGGGATTGCTTATGTTCTGCTTGATTGTCCCTCGTCTCTGAAATTAGCCGTTGTTGTTGGAATCTCATGCGAGTGGAGTTGTGCATCAACAGTCGCTAGATCTGACTTCGTTTCAGGTTGCGCTGTAGGATCCGGGTGGATCTGGAAACATTTTATTTGCTTTAACACAGCATAATGGCAGCCTCGTGCCATAGGCTAGTCTCCATGTATCGTTCATTCAGAGTGGTTAGCATTGTACTTAACACACTAGTGAAAGGGTGGAGACTACTGTCGGCGCGTCTATTACCATGACATTCATAAACATGACCTTTCTGAGTTGTGGCTCTCCTGCCACTACTACTAACTTTATCTTTCCGATCGGAAAACATTTTTCTCTGCAGAATCCGATTAGAAAGCGGTATGAGGACATCAAGCTCTCCTCCTTGAGGTCCATACTGCGAAACACGTTGTAGAATAGGACGTTGAGTAAGCTCCCTATGTCCACCAGAACTCTTTTTACCTCCCACCTCGCAATGGAGACCGATATGACAAGAGTGTCATTGTGCGGCGCTCGGACTCTTTCGAGGTCCTTGTCTGTAACGGTTAAGGTGGGAATTGGGCTTTGCATCCTCGAGTAGTAAACACGTATCTTCTCATCTGCGGGCTGAGTCTGCATCGCTAGTAGAATCCGTTTGTGGGATCTGTTTGACAGATCTTCATCCGGCCCGACTCCATGAAGAACATAGATTTTGCCCGGAGTCTCTTTCTCTATTTCCCTGACCGACTCCCCCAATCCCTGGGTCTTTTTATCGCTTCTTGGGGATCAAAAATTCCTTGAGCTTGCCTCTGCTGATCCAATACTCGATCTCGTTCCTTAGATTCTTGCAGACGTTGGTGTCGTGACCACCCTTATTGTGGTATGAGCAGTACTTGCTATTGTCATGTTTGGAAGCGTCTCAGCGCTGCTTTGGAGACCACTTTAGATCTTCCCAGTTTTTCATGGAATTTAGGATGTCCAATAGGCTAGAATTGAGGGGGGTTACGACCCTGGATCCAACGTAGTTGGATGCTTTATCTAGCCTGACCCTCCTAGGATCTGACCTGTTGTCATAGCACTATCGATTGCCTCTTTCTTCATCCTCACGCTTCCTTCCCTCATTCATGTTTTTAGGAGCAAAATGTTTCTTATATCCTTTTGTTTCCCTCTTCACAGTTCCTAACTCTTCAAGGTGATGTACCGTTGGGCGTTCTTGAGGAGTTTCGCCATATCCAATGGGGGTTTCAAGGTGAGGCACTCATAAAGTTTTCCCTTCTTTAGGCCCGCGGTAAAAGTTATTACGACTATGTCATCGCTGCAACCATCAATGAGTATCAGCTCGTCGTTAAAGCGCGTGACATATTCTCTGAGTTTCTCATTTGATCTTTGTTTGAGAGAGAGTGTGTAGTGTGGGCATTTTCGGAGGCGCTGACTTCCTACGAAATGCGTCAGGAACTCCTTCGTCAATGCCTTGAATGAGTCGATCGACTTCGGCGGGAGGCTGTGGAACCATGTTAGTGCTGAATTTTTCAGGCTGGTGGGGAAGATTCTGCACATGATCAACTCGGATCCTTTTTTGAGTGTCATCACGTTCTGGTAATGGTGTAGGTGGTCGAACGGGTCGATGGTCCCGTCGTAGAAGTCGAGTTTTGGAGGCGTGAACTTCTTTGGAAGAGCTTCGTTCATGATACGGTCCACGAATGGTGGAACAAAGAGACAATACAACACGTCTGGGTCGTGCGCCCTTCTGCGGAGAGGGTTCTGAGGGTCGAGCCTCTCTGCCTGGAGAGCCGATTTTGAGTAAGCTGCGTCGCCTCCTTTGGTCTAATGGGAACTAGCAGCGGCTTGACTCTCATGTGATTACTTTCTATTGTCTTCCGGATATGGAGGCTTGTGTTGCTCTTGGTCTCCATTAGCGGGTGTAGGGTTTTGTTGTATGAAAGCCTCCACTGCTTTGGTGATCTATTGTATCTGAGACGACAACAAATCCATCTTGGGGTCCATCATTTTTGTGGCTGGTGCGGTGGCGTGAGTCTATTGCCTGTGTGCCACCGGCATCACTAAGAGCGATGGTATAACACCAGTCTGGGTGTTTGATGTGTCCCCTTGTTATCCATTGTTGCGTGATCAGGTGGTCACTATTTCTTAGTATTTCGAGGAGCGACAATGCTAATAAATGTTAGGACCTTTGTCGTCCCCACGGATAGTGTCAAATTGATGCAATCGTTTTTCGCTCCCTGCTTTGACCTTGACATGCACAAGGAACGCACGTGAGCCACAAACTACCGTTGTGGTGGCTGATGTCACTCCGATGCTAAAGCCAGACATGGATCTGAGGAAGGTGTAATGTTGTAAACATGAAATTTGAGTGTACCTTACCTTATCAACCTCATGTCTTATTTATAGTGCAGGAGTCATGTTTCAACTAGGCCATCGATGGCTTAGTTTAGGGAATAAGACATGTGTGGACAACCTTATCTAATTAGGAGTCATGCTATGGAGGGAAGTTTTCCTTTTAGCCATGTGCTCCTAGATACGTGAGAGATAATTCTCGTTCCGAAAGTAGTCTATAGGTAGAAGTCTCCATATGTGATACGTACTTTAGAACATGCTTCCTAGTTGAAAGCAAAGAGCCACTGTAATTGCCCGTCCGAAGTTGATCCTCGAGATACTTGCCTTAATAGGGCTTGCGGGTATTGAGGATAGCTGTGAGACACGTGGGCCTAGCAGGCTGTAAGAATTAGGGTCCGCTTGGCGGACTGCATTGGGCGGGCTTATAATCGCATGGGCCGGATCAGTGTTAGGTTGACGCTAAGGCTTATCTTTCCTCGAGATCGTCATGACACATGTACGGTGCAGAGTTGTGACTGTTTTGGTGTATCATCATGTATTGATTTAAATTTTGACATGAAACTCATAAATGTCATAGTAGAAAATAGTTAAGTTTCACATTGAGCTGATGATGGTGTATAAGTCAACATAACTACTTGCTTATCAACAATAGGACATATATTAATAAAATGTTTTCTCAAGTAAATTGAATATTGAAAGATAAACATTATTGGAGAAGTTTTTGTTTAGGTCATTTTTAGGACGTGAATTAAACTGAAATTATATTAAGAAACCTCCAACCATATTTGGAAGATCTAAAGTTCATGGTGGAAATCTTGTGGGACCAAATATAATGGAATTTTTAATTTTGGGTTTTGAGAATTAACACCCAAAAGTCCATTCACACTTTTAGGGTTAATACTTTGTGGAGTTATAATTTGTGGGGTTAAACATTGTGTTTTATGTATTATCAAACTCTACAATGCTGAAACTCAATTTAATATTTATAATCAATTTAATGTATTAAAACATACGAGAATAAAACTATAAATATATTGCATATGTAAATGCTCTTAAACGCTCCGAACATGGACGAATTTTGAAGTTAGGTGATGGGGATTTAACTAACCTAAATTAACAGGTTAATTTAACCCACTTGTAATAACCGCAAGTGCACGGTGCCTAACTGGTAGACAAGGGCAAGTACAGGTCGATCCCACGAGGAAGGTGGATGCAATTAAATTTTAGAATTTAATTAAACTAATTTAAAATTGGGGTTACAGCAATTAAAATATGTAAACTAAAAATCAAATTAAAAACAAAATAAAAAGTTTTAAATAATATGAGAAAGGAAGCCAAGGCATTGAATCCACCACAGGTTCTTTGAGATTTGTGTAATCAAAGATATTGTTTTCAAGATTTAACATGACTAACCTAAAGATTAATCTAAGTTCACAATTGATTTAAGCATAGGTATAAACCCCTAGAATTGCGTGTCTTCTTACAGCACACACAATCACAGGTTTATTTTAACTAATCCTAATCCCTAGCATTGTGTGTCTTCTTACGGCACACACAATCACAGATTCAGATTAATTGATTAAATCAGACTTTTGAATTTCAACAAAGGGTACTTCTAACTACCGACTAGTCTAGATAATTAATCAGGATATAATCGGTGAAAGCAATTTATTAAAAATCATAAATCAAATGTGTTTAACGTTCAAGCATAAAGAAAATAATAAATTTAAATACACAAACTCTAGGAAATCCCGTGGTTTCATCGTAGCCTTGGCGAATGGTTTAGCTGGTCATGGTGGCGGTGGGCACAACGTCAATGGAGGTGGAAATCATCTCTGCACAGACGCGAATCCCGAGAAAACTGGTCCAACAGCTTGTGGTGGCTCTTACAGAAATGGGGGTGCAAATAGCCAAAAATCAAAACCAGATTTAAAATTCCCGCGCTACAGTGCCGCTACAGTGCCACCGACGCGCCACCGTCTTCTCCAGCGCGACAGCGGTCGCTCCGCCGCTATCCGTCGCTCCCCGTGATCGTCCTCGGGCTCAATTCATCTCCAGAACCTGAAAAAGGAAAATAGAGGGTGAGGAAACAGCTACAAAACCGAAATAAAACAGAGAAGGAAAATGAAACAGGGAGCTCCCTGTTTTATGGTGGTGGCGCTGTTTCGCGAGGTGGTGGCGCTGTTTCGCGAGGTGGTGGCGGTGATGATTGGCCTGGTCGTGACGGTGGTCGCGAGAGAGGGAGTCAGGAAGAAGCTCGAGACGAAGAGAGGCCGAGAAATGAGAGGAACAGACTCTGTCGCGAGGCGAAACAGAGTCGCGGTGCGGCTCTGTTTCGCGGCTTTTTGCGGTGGTTCTGTCGCGAATTTTCGTGCGGTGGTGGAGCTCGTGCGGTGGCAAGGGTGAGGTGAACAGGGGAGAGGAGCAGAGAGTGGTGGTGGAGTAAAAAATTGGACGTGAAACAGGGTTGTCACACCCCTGTTTCACGGTGGTGACGGTGGTGCGCGGTGGTGCGATGGCGAGGGGACTGTGAGTGAGTGGGAGAGGTGACTGCTGAGTGAGTGGAAGAGGGATAGGTGGTGGTGGTGAGGGTGTGGTGAATTTGAGAGAAAGAGGATTGGATTTTTCCTAATTTGCTTCTTTTCCCTTCTCTTTTCTCCCCCTTTTCTCACCTCATTATCCTCTATTTATAGAAAATAGCCAAGATGAATAGGGATGAGATGAGGGGTAGATTCATCAATGAGGGTAGGATTGAGTTTGGTTTTAGGTTATGGATGGGGTTTAGGTTATGAATTAGGTTTCAAGGTTTAGGTTTGTGGGTTTTAGGTTATGAATTAGGTTTCAAGGTTTAGGTTTGTGGATTTTTAGGTTGTGAGCTAGGTGTTGGGTGTAGGTTTGTGGATTTTTAGGTTAAGAGTTAGGTGACTGGTGTAGGTTTGTGGATTTTAGGTTAAGAGTTAGGTGTTGGGTGTAGGTTTGTGTTTTGTTTGATACCACCATTGAAATTGCCTAATTGTCGTTTGTGACTGCTTAATATGGATTTATCGTTTAAGCTCAAATTCCTGCAAAGATATTAAAACGAAATAATTACTATAAAATATAATAATCGAAACACTAACATGTACAAATTAAGGGATATATTCTGTAATAATTATGTGAATATCATTAGGCACTACTGCACTCCTACTCTCGCTCAAGTACCTGCTTTCGCTTTACACTTTGGTGACTAAGATTAGGCTATAAGGTTGATTGGGATGCAAAGATAGAGATTCCATGGGAGTGCAAACAATATTATCTGAAAAGATGGATTTTACCATATTAAAACTCAAAATTATGGTTCGGTGAACAACTACAAACCAAATCAAGAAAGTTTCAATCTATTATGCAATACACAAAAGGGATATTTTATGAAGATGAGGGCTACATCTAAATTGTATAAGTTTGAGAAGGGAATGTCAAATCTTACACTAATAAATAAATATATAAAAAAAGGAAATGGGCATTTAAATTTTTTTATGAAAATCGAGATCTAAAGTAAAGTTTGGACAAATTCGGGGTCTAAAAGTTAAATTGGTCATAATATTGGAAGACAAAAATTAAATAACTTTAAAAAGAATCTAGTCTGTCTTTGCATGTTTGTTGGGCTATCAAAGATGTTAGAGTTTGTGCAAATCGTGTTTATTTGGTTCAACTAAATCACCAAAGGAACTGCCAGTCCATTGAGAAAATTGCATACATTGTTATCATAAGAGTAGTTGATCAATGGAAAATGAATCGTTTAAATCTTATACAAACCATCACTTGATTCATTTACATCATTGGATAGATTGCACATATTCTCAATTCAATTATATCACCCAAGAAAACATTTGCGTGAAGTGAGAGTTGTGGATATTTTTGAGGGTCGATAAAGTAACAAAGGAGACCGTGAAAGAGGAACAATCGATCACCCAAACGAAATTGAAGAAGTAAAGAATAATCAATTTGTTGGAAAAAAGAAAATAAATTGAAGAACTCTAAATGAAGAAGATGAATCAATTTGCGGCACCCACATCAAAGAAGAAAAACTTTGAATGAAGAAGGACATGTCAAAGGAAACTTCTAAGTGGAATAGAAATCCATTGGTGGCAACAACTTAAACAAAAAAAAAAGACAATTGGAATGTTCAACAACACAAATAAAATAAGAACTTTGAACAAATAAGACTAATGGATTGCTTCAACTCAGATCGAATACCTCTTAGTGAAGAAAGAACACAACCACATTAATCCGAATCAAATAAGAAAGCCATGAAAAATGAGAAGACCACCGTGTGTGAAGAAGACTACTCAATGGTATAATGAATAAAACCTTTGTTGAAATGACGCAATGAAATTCATGTTGCGTAAAAAAGATTTAAAATGAAGGTTTGGGTCTATGTTTTCATTTTTTTTAACCTTGATTGTGGAACTGATATTTTACATTTGAGACAAAAGGATGTCTTTCTACTTATACTCCTTCAAGTGAACTAAATCTCAAATGTGGATTTTGACCATTTTTTATAGTATAGACTAGCCTTCGATGCTAGATCCAATCATCTCACCTATAGCAGATTTAAATTCTACCTACCGGCAAGTGCACCGACTTTATCCCTTCTCATTTGCAATATTCACCTCCTCTTATCTGCATGCCACCACTACTAGTACCCACCACCATCTCCATCAACGTTGCTTACTCTCTTATCTCATCAAAAGTCACCATTGCTCCATATTTGCCTCGATTACAAAAGAGAATAGTGAGGATTCATGTGAAGAAATTGTCTGCGAGGCACAAAGAATGAGGGATCTCACGATTCTCCTTAGAATAGAATTTTTCTATTTTTGTTCTCAAAGTCTAAAATACCATCATTAAATTGTCAAATTGAAAAGTGTTCTGCGAGCAAATAAGCACACTCGGAGCATTATTCATCCAGGTCGTCGGTCTTTACAATAGTAGAAATGAATATATATAGTGGAAATAGATGTAAGGGAAAAATAATAATTAAAATAAGATGATGGATCTGTTTATAGGTTTGGTCATCTTTTTATTTAACAATCAATAATGCTTATGAACTTCATAAAATGTGTAGACCATAATATAGTGCAACCAAACTCAATCTGATTTCAAAATTTTCAATTGGTATCAGAGGTTGTTTTGATGCAATTTCATATTCTTTATACTTGATAAATGGTATCTAACATTTTTATTGTTAGAATTTAGAAATTAGGGAAAACGCTCAATATAAAGAGCTCTAATTATATTAATACTAGTGTATCAACACACTTTACTTGTGTATATATTCAGTGGATTTTATTTTCAAGCCCCTAATTTCATGTAAATTTATGCAAAAAGTTAGTTGTGATTATTCATCTACAAACCCCACCCATGTCACCCTACTTATTGACAAATGAAAACTTCCAATTACTTGTTTTAAAAGACGCCTTGACTAGGGTTGTTCATCGGCCTGTTCTGGTATGTTTTTAGGTACAATCGAGAATCAAACCAATTTTATCGATTTCTATTTTTCCTCAATCGAAACCAAACATACTAGCCTGAGAACTAGTCTGAACCGAATGCATCGTTAAAATGTTGTTTTTTTTTTTTTTTAAATTTCAAATCAAGATCAAAATCATGGAGGTTTCTTTGAGGATTTGAGAAAGTCTCTAGAAAAAAAAGACGAACTTAGCATTTAAAGCTTTTATGTATCTTCATCGTCTAATATCAAAACCTCAACTTCTGGAATCATTTTAAACAATATTTATAGTTGATCAAGCCTTGAATATAAAGCTCTCTGATTTGCAAATTTTGAGATATTTATCCAAAAACAGATTCAGAAGAATATAAAGAAGTCCAACATAAAGAAGCAGTGGTGTGTGAAAATCATCCAAAATAAACCCAAGAAGAAGCTGATGAAGGGAGTCCAAAAAATCAAGGAAACAATACTAATAAGAAGAAAATCTTTTTTCGTTGGTATTCTCGATAAATGAGATGATCACATCATATAAAAGATAGTTGTAAAGTACTTAAAAGTAATACTTTATTATTTTGAAAGACTCAAAATTATTATTGAAAGTCTTATTTAGTTAATATTTTCGAGAAAGGAGGTAATTACATCATGTAAATGACAGTAAAGTAACTTAAAATAGTACTTTATTATTTTGAAAGACTAAAAACTATTATTTTGACATAATAAAAGTCACGATTCTTAATGACAATCTAGGAGATGGTGTAATAAAATAACTTAAAATATATTTTAAACCAAAATAATGTACAATATGCAAACATAACACGTAAATACGTAAATAGTAGTCGATTTCGGTTTTATCGATTAAAATTTTAGTAAAATTGTGAACCGAACCAAGAAATTCAGCTTTTGAAAATTCCAAACCAAATCGAAACCGTCAGCTTGACTCGGTTCGGTTCAGTCGGTTTGCTTAGTTTTTGTTTAGCCCTAGCATTGACTGAATCAACTCATATGGGGTTTTATCTTCATTTTAAAAAATTCCTATATTGCCAATTTTCCCATATTAAACCAGGTTCGCGCTAGTGGACCACCACCTCCGAGTGCAAATAAACAAGAAATTTGTAGTCGACTGGTAGAAAACCAATTGTTTGAGGGGTAAAGTGTTTGGTAGAAGGAGAACAACTATGTGTTTGGTTGAAAATTTGTTGAAATAAACAACAATGTGTTTGGTTGAAATAGATAACAAGAGAGAAAAAAAAAAAGGAGTCCATGTCAATTTCGTTGTAGTCAAACTTAGGGAGTTTGTAGTCAAAATTATTTAATGTAGTGGTTTGTTGATGGAAAATGAGTAATAAAGAATTTATGGGTCATATGAGAAAGTGAAAATTCAAAGTGAAGTATAAAAATTGTTAATGGCTTCTCAAGTTTGTGTATAACGGTGGCTATTTGGAACCACAAATTTCTCTTACCCATATCACCCATCTAACTTTGTCTTTCCCACACCATTCACTTTTTGTCCCAAACAATAGTTCTCTTCCACACCACTCATTTAAACGACTATTTATCTCTCCTCTCTCACACTCTCTTCTCACCACCACCACCCTTCTTCTTTTTGTCCGATCTCCTTTTTATCTTTTCTTTTTCTATTTATCTGCATCTTCTTCTCTCATTTTACTTCTTCTCTTCACTTATCTCTTCCCTCCCCATCCATGGGGTGCCCCAAGCACCCTTCACATATCCTCTCCATTCCCTCAAATCGAAATTGAAAACGAAGTCGAAGAAGAAGAGCTGGAGCCTTTACATTATCTCAACCTCGATTCTGCCATCGTCCCACTCTCTCTTATTTTTCTCCTTACCCTCACACTTTTTATTCCTCCATGACTGCAAGTCTTCCACTCGCAGGTCCCTCCGCAAGGAACACATTTTTCCCCTCACAATGGCTTCTGCGAATGGGGAACCCATCCTCGCACAGACCGCTGCGAGGGTGAGAAAAAAAACTAATGCGCGAGGAGAAGGAGAAGAATGAGAGGGAAAGGGGCGACAACCTGTGCAAGAAGAAAAGAGGGGAAATGAGAGAGAGTGAGAAAATAAGAGATAGTAGGATAGATGGGAAAGGGGGAGGAGAAGAAGGATAGTGGGATAACTGGGAAAGGGGAAGGAGAAGAAGATGGAGAGGGGAAGAAGAAGAAAAAGGAGAAGGGGTGACGGTGGCTACTATGGTTATGGCTCCATCTCTTCTATCTCTTGCCTTCGCCAATCGTCTCTCACCGCCCCTTGCAATTGACCGCACCCCTTCCTCACTATCGCCTTCCATGTTGTTGTCATTGTTCTTGATAAGAGAGGAAGAAAATGAATAGTGATTTAAATGGGTGGTGTGAGTTAGTAGGTAAAAAAAATTGGATGGGTGGTGTGAGTGAGAGGAATTTGTGGTGCCAAATAGTCATTGCCTTTGTATATACGTGGCAAATTTATAGAGGTGAGTATCATATTGATTTTTTTTACAAAAGTACCCATTGATGTTGCTTCGTTTTATTTGAAATGAATAAGACAAAACAAGTTTAGAAATTAAAAAAGGGTAAAATGAGAAATCAATAATGACACAGCTTCAAAATCTCTATTCATCAGAATGGGCACAAGATCTAGTCAGTAGCAGTGCAAGATGAGGTAAATCCTTTTTTTTTTCCTTTCCTTTTGGTAATTTATAAAATGTGTGTTTATGCAAGAAAAGAGAATGAACTGCATTAAATATGTGGATCTTGGTCTATTTTCTTCTTAAACACTTTTCTCTATTCCTTAAATAAATGTTAATTATTTTCTTCCAGTATCATTGTTGCTCGCTGCAACATGCCTCCACACTTATTATTTGGATGTACGCATTTTTGTCACTTCCTACCCATCACATCTCATTTTTATTTGATTTTTATATATATTTAAAAAATGATTGTGGATTGATGTGAGAGCATCCCACTAAGCAACATTTTGACGGTGGGTGTGCAAATTTGCACACTCAACCACTCCCTTGAGCCCAAAAAACATACGAAATGTGCACATTGTTGTTAGTGGAGTGTCACATTGACACTCCGCTAGCAAAGTATGTATAACGTATGTAAATATGACCCCACCAAATAGAAAAGAATGGGAAAGAAGATTATTGGCACGAAATTAACTGTTGCACTTTTCAACGATATCTGAGATAGTGTGGGTAGATTTATTATTGTGGGTCAAAAAATTTTGCACACCCATTTGAGTGTGTAAAAATTTCTTTAAAATGCGACAATACCCTTTCTTATTGTGAATAATTTGAACTATACATAAAAAGCTAAGAGATTAGTGAGCATTTTTCAATACGACATAGCCGTTAACTAATATGACTACTTTATGTACAAAGAAGCAATCACTTATCTCATCTATATGTCATGTTATTTTGAAACATTTGAACATTAACACAATATCTTTTTGCTTCACTTTCTTCTTTTCTAAGGGGTAATAATATAATGTAATAATTTAAGGAAATATAAAATTACAATGTCCATAACCTATGTATGGAACAAAAACATGTCGATTATAGTAAAATCAATGTTCAAATCTCATTTTCCATTTAACTTCCTCTAAAAAGTAAATCCAATATGGTTGTATTATATTTTTTTATTGAGCGTCCTAGATCCTAATTAACCATTGTAATCCAATCAATTACAAATGTCTTTCAAACTTCTCTTTCGAGCTGCATAGTGTTCTTTCTAAGAGTTACATTTGTAGTGTTTCTTGAAGGGTTGAGAGCGAGGGCTTCTTAAACTTCTTGAAGGCTCACGGAGAGGGTTTCTTCAGATAGGGTTTCTAACACAGAGAGAGGGTTCCAGATTGTTGATTGAACTATCATCATCTAAGCTTTACTCACATAGAGGGTTTTTGGAGAGAGGGTTTCTCACAAAGAGAGAGGGTTCCATCCGTGTTGCTCTTGGATTTTTCCTTGAGAGAGGGTTTTTCACAGAGAGGATTCCATCCGTGTTGCTCTTGGAGAGAGGGTTTCTCATAGGGAGGGTTCCATCTGTGTTGCTCACAGCGAGGGTTCCGAGCGAGCGTTCTCAGAGAGGTCATCGAGGGCTTTCTCAACGGACCGACGTTTTTGGCAAGGGATAATACCATTTAGTTTTTTAGTATCTTATTTATTGTTGAGATGCTTGTATGCTTGTGCAATTGTGCTTAATCTTGTGAGAGATGGAGTTCAAAGATGAAAATCTTCGTTTGTTGAAAATTGATAGGAAATAATTTGGGATCCGAAGGTCAAGAAGAGGCTTGTTGTTGTTTGAATCGAGTTCAAGGGTTAGAATCAAAGTTTTTGTTGAATTGCAGATGGGAGAATGGATTGGGTTTCAGCTTAAAAAAGTTGTGGAATCAGGTTCTAACGCCTTTTTAGCCAGTTGGAAGATCAACAATAGATGAGTTATAGTGGTGAATGAGGTCAATAGAGGAGGAATTTTCCTTTCTATTATGGTGGGTTGGAGTTCAAAGTCTAAAACTCTAAGGGTGCCAGATGATGTGAAAGGGAAGGGCTGGAAACAGCTCGCCCAGGCTCTGGAGAATATGGTTTTAAAGAAGGTGCCTCAGCCTTGTCCTAAGCAGCAAGTTAAAAGAGATGGAGATTCACCTTTGCCAGGGCCTAGTGTTGTCCCACCCTCATGCAACAGAACTTTTGTCTAGGTAGTGATCACCGATCTTTCAAGTGTTAGCCCTACTTTTGCTGCCAGTAAGAGCCCTTTTGCAGCAACCTCTATCCACCGGGATTCCCCCATTGATTTCTTGTCTCGAGTATTAGAAAATCATCTTCGTCCAAATCCCGTTGCAAGAGAGAATGGTGCGAGATTGGTGATACAGTTGCCTGATTCGGTTATTCAATGGACACCTGTTGCTCTTCTGTTTGGTCTTAACTCTCCACACGTGACCTTATGCAAGGAACACGAGTCGTCTCCTAGGTTTCCGACACTGAGTGATCAGTCTTCCCAGCAATACTCAGCGCCTCCCCATTCTACTGCTTATCTTGCCGGCTCAGTGGGTAAAGTAGGTAACCCGATGTCCGAGTCAGCTCGCCCATCTCAGCAGGATAAAGGCAAGGGTATTGTTGGGCTTTCACCTTGCCAGGGGCCCAAGTCCTATTTGAAACATAATTTGGCAAAGTCTAATGATCAACAAACTTCTGACAATTACTGGAAGGTCTTAGAAGCTGTGGAAAAAAATGTATTCAACTTGGACCCCTAATTGATCAAGATGTCTATGCAGACCAGCAGGGATTGCAAGCTAGCTAGAAAAACCCAGCGTGATAGAGTTGCTGAATGGGCCAATTTTTTCGTTTTTCCAACTAGATCCAGGTTCATGCTCGAACAAAGATCCACCAAATCAGGCTCAACCAACAAAGCAAGGCGGGTAAAACTTAAGGGTTGTAGTACCCTTGCTGGGCTGACAAGGAGAGAGTTTTCCAACCAAACCCAGGAGTGTTTGGTATCTCTCAATTACCCGCCGGGTTTTGAACCACTAGAAGAAGAATGTATTGGAGTCCATGGTTTGTCCGCAAAACTATGTGTCTCTCATTTGGAGAGTTGCTCGTCTACACTAGACCACGTAGGTGTTCCCCCAGTCTTCGAGGCCCCGTGGACGAAAAATCTTGGGTTTGTTCTCCCTGGCGAACATGCTTCTGGGTAGTCTTCAGGGTTTATTTCTAGGGTCAATGACAGCGTGGAGCTCTCTATCTCCGGCTGTCATTTGACTCGAGAAGAGACATCAGATCGTTCGGCTTTCAAAGAAATTGGCCTGGCAGTGGGAGTGGACCTCAGTCAGGATGAAGAAAGGGCTTTAGGTATGGTTCAAGTTGTGGCGCAGGGTTCAATATTTGACAAAGCAATAGACAAGTGCAGCAACCTCGGGGTCGAAGGTCCTTGATGAACCTCAAAATTTTTTCGTGGAACTGTAGGGCCCTCGAGAATACTGAGAGGCAAAGAGGTTGTCGTAGATTAATTTCAAAGAATCGTCCAGATCTTATTTTCATTCAGGAATCGAAATTGGAAAGGTGCTCTAGAGAATTTATCAGAAAATCGTGGGGTGATAGCTCTTTTGATTGGGTTATGGTGGAATCCATTGGTAGCTAAGGAAGCCTTTTAGCTATCTGAGATGTTGATCTTTTGCAGATGAGGGAAGTGTTGAAAGGGGATTTTTTTCGCACTCTATTTAATTTCAAATGATCTCGGACAACTCTTTTTGGCCAGGGACTAACATATATGGTCTGTGTGATCATTCACTAAGAGAACACTTCTGGGAAAAACTATATGACATTGTTGGTTGAGTGTAATCGTCATGGGTGTTAGCATGAGACTTCAATGTTGTCCATCATATGAATGAAAAAAAAAAGTTGCAGAAGGAGGTCCATGAGCATGCAAAAATTCAATCAGTTCATTAATGAGGTGGAATTCACTGATTTCAGTCTAAAAGGGGAAATGTTCACATGGTCAAATCGAAGAGATCGCCCTATCCTTTCTTGGCTTGATCGATTTCTGGCTTGGGTGGATTGGATTGACAAATTTGGTGATAAACTCAAATGGCTCAAGGGTCCAGCAAATTCTGACCATCACGCAATTTTGCTTGCGAACTCGTCTATTGGTGGTTGTACTCGCCTTTTCCCTTTGATAACGATTGGTTTGATTACCCAACCTTGGCAGAAAAGATGAAATCTTGGTGGAACAACTCAGTAGTCTCTGGCTACTATTTATGGTGGAAGCTTAAGGCACTCAGATGCAACCTTAAAAGTTGGAAGACTAAAATTTAGGGCAAGACCAATTTATGTATTCAAAATATTTCTGCTTTAATTGCTAACATTGATGTTGAGGAAGATATCCAAGACCTAACTGTCGAGGAGAGGTCTTGTAGAGTGCAGGTGCATCAGGAGTGGGCAACATTAACCAAAATAGATGAGGAGTTTTGGAGGATTAGATCTGGGGTCAACTAGGCTTGTCATATGGATAAGAGATTCAAATTCTTTCATAACTTGGCTCACAGACGCAGACTGTTTAACTCTATTGAAGTTCTTAGCATGGGTTAGGAGTTGGTAATGGATGAAGTCAACATCAGAGAACTGTTGATCTCTCAATTCAAGAAGTTGTTCTATGAAAAGGTGGAGTGACGACCTTTCTTCTCGGGGATTACCTTTAAGTCAATCTCCCAGCCTATGGTTACCTCCTTGGTAGAGAATTTTTCAGAGATGAAAATTAGAGCGGCAATGGAAGAGCTCAAATCTAAAGTTTTTCCAGGTCTTGATGGTTTCTCAATGGTGTTCTGTTTGAAAATGTAGGAGGTAATCAAAATTGATTTTCTGAAAGTTATTGAAGATTTTAATTCTAGAAATTTTTTGGATTGGCGGTTGAATACCACTATCGTCTAGCTTATTCCTAAATGTGAGGGAATGCGGACAGTCAAAGATTTCAGACATATCAGTATTTTGAGATTGATGAGACGTCGGATCATTTAATGCTTCACTGCAGATTGTCCAAATCCATTTGGAGCAGTTTCTTGTCAGAATTTGGTTTGAGTTTGATGTTTCAAGATTCCATTTTAGATTGACTAAGTTGGCGGTCCCAAGCTAATCCTTCCCGACGGGCGGAGTGGTTATGACGTAGGGTTACCTCACATACTCATGTGGTGTGTGTGAAAAGAGAGAAATATGAAGGTTTTTTAATGACTCAACAAATCAGAACACTCCATCTTTATCGAGATTAGGGAATTGTTGTGAAGGATGGGTTCGACTTGTAATTTGTTTAGGGATTTGGTTTTTGACACATTCATGATGTCTTAGCATTCCTTGATATAGGAATGATTATTTTTGTATTTTGTTTTCTTTCCTTTCTTTAATAAACATCTTCGTGTTTGGCAAAAAAAAAAAAGTGTTTTATCAATTAAAATATAAGAATAAAAAAAATATTGCACACATATAAAGCAATATACCTAGTACTATACATGTCAGCGGTAACTTTCGAGAAAACATAGAAACATGAAGAAAAATCTGATGCTCTCGATTTCATCTTCCGTCGTGCCACGTCAATAATCCGGCCCTCTTAATCCAACCAATCAACTACACCCCCACACATGCGTCGACAATAACACACAAAGTCAACGATCTCGATTCACGAAGAAAAACCCGATGGTTTCGATTCCATCTTTCGATATGTGGATGCCACATCATCCATTACCTCCAATGAGATCCAAACAGCAGTCCGTTTGATTCTCCCTGGAGAGCTGGCCAAGCATGCAGTCTCTGAAGGAACAAAGGCTGTTACCAAATTCACCAGTTCATGAGTGCGTGGTTTTTTGGTTGGTTGGTGGATTTTGTTATTAGTGGAATGTGAGTTGATTTGATCCTCATGCATGGTTGTGATAGTTTTTTTGTTTTTTTAGAGGATAATGTTCAGTTTTGCACATGCATGGTGGGATTTTAGAGATGTTTTGGTTTTCTAGTTTTTGTTTCAAATGGTTTAAATGATGTGCAGATCATGGATTTCTGAAGATTGACAACCTTGATTGATTGATTGATTGTTTGGTGTGTCAAATGTTTGTTGTTCACAAATCCGAAATAAAACATTGGTTTTGAATGTTGAGCCCAGATGGAAGTTTTGAATCCAAATGGATTAAGCAGTCCAGAAATTCTAGGGGGCGAGGGATGGGTGTAACCACATTGGGTCCCCCGACAACACAAATTTTGTACTGTATGATGGCTGCCTCAACGACCATGTATCGTGGTGGCTCAAATAACATAATAATGGACGACAAGTTTAAAATGTTTGTGTTTTACTAGCATTGTTATTGCAGACAACCAAGTAAGAAGAGATGCATGGGTACATATGAATTGATCAACACACTCAAGTTGCATACTCCAACAATTACATCTATTCTTCTTTAGGCGAAAAAAGCTTAGATGTATGATGTGTAATTTACAGTTACTGGTAACAAGTCCAAGGTCTCATTTACTTAGAATTGCTGCATAATGTTTTGTATTGGGTTATACATGGGTATGGGGCTAGGGTTAGGGCTAGGCAAGATTTCCGGTCCATCACGTTTCGTTCCGAACCGATATGGTTTCGAACCGTTTCAAGCCATAGCAAAACAGTTTCTGAATTTTTCATCCCGATCCCAGATCGGTTGAAATCGGGACGGAAATGGTTTTATAAATGTTGTCCAGTTTTATCCCATACCGCTCCAAATACTGTATTGGGCCTGCTTCAAGCCCAAGTTCTAGCCCAAGCCCAACTCTGAACAACAATCCTAACCCTAAACTGTGTCTAGCTCAGTCTTCAGGTCAATCTTCAGTCTTCACCTCGCCTCCACCTCCAGCTTTCCAACTCCACTACTAAGCATCGCTGACAACGTCCAGTCGACTCCACTTCCAGCTCCAGTGTCCCCCACCGTTAGTCGTCAGGTAATATTTTTCTTCTTCGTTTCTTCAAGTAAGATGATTTTTCTTTTTCTCCATCTACTATTGCAAATCGAACGATGAGCACGACCTGTTGGCCGGTGATTTCTCCTCTTATCTCTCTGATCAAATTGCTCGATGACCACTATCGGCCAGCTAACCATTCCCCTTCTTCCTTATTCCCCTTCACCTTCTTCTTCTTCTTCTTCTTCTTCTTCTCACACAAGCTCAAGAAACTGGAAGAAAATAAGAAGAAAAGATGATCAAATTATCGAGAGATTCATCAACAGATCTGAACACCTAGTTGATCAACCCCTAAAGATCTGATCGAATCCCTCTGCGCAAATCGATCAACCCCTTCCCCTTCTTCTTTCATCTCTTTAGTTCTTCTTCTCAGTTCATTTCTCGAGGGGGATGAGAGGTAAAACCCCACCCCCTCGCCCGTTTCCTCGCTCCTTTCCTCGACAGTAAGAAAAGCTCATAATGTTACAGAAATTTTAAATGGCGAGGAAAAGGGCGAGAGGTGGGTGTGACCGCTCATCCCCCTCGAGATGTGTGCCTACACCCTTGAGATATGCAGCTGCTCGAATCTCGAGGGGGGTGAATGGTAAAACCCCACCCCTCACCCGTTTCCTCGCTCCTTTCCTTGACAGTAAGAAAAGCTCATAATGTTACAGAAATTCTAAATGGCAAGGAAACAGGCAAGGCGGTGGGTGTGACCTCTCATCCCCCTCGAGATGCGTGCATACACCCTCGAGATATGCAGCTGCTCAAATCTCGAGGGAGATGAGTGGTAAAACCCCACCCCCTCGCCCGTTTCCTCGCTCCTTTCCTCGACAATAAGAAAAGCTCATAATGTTACAGAAATTCTAAATGGCGAGGAAACAGGCGAGGGGGTGGGTGTGACCGCTCATCCCCCTCGAGATGTGCGCCTACACCCTCGAGATACGCAGATGCTCGAAGCTCGAGGGGTATGAGTTGTAAAACCCCACCCCCTCGCCCGTTTCCTCACTCCCTTCCTCGACGGTAAGAAAAGCTCTGTGTGTTATGCAGCTATGGATTGTTGTATAGTAACATGTTAAGCAACAATGGCAGATAAAACAGGGCAAAATATCGCCATGGGCCTTAGTTAATTTTATAATTTTAATGCGTCAAAAAAATCAAATTCGGGATGGTATGGTCCTGATCTGGTTCAAACCGGTCTGGGACCAAACGGTTCTACAAAAAAAAAAAAAATTGGTATCCCAGATCGTTCCGTTTCATTGGACTAGGACTAGGATCGGGATAGGCCAAATCCCGGACCGTGCCCACCCCATAATGGGGTTGTAGTCAAATCTATTTTCTTCATTGTTTTTCACCTGCTGCAAGATTTTTGTTTGACCCAGTCAGTCTCCTTCCCTGTAGTCCAATTCTCACGTTCAATCTGGGATGGCTCGAACTGTCAACGGCTTACATTAAAGCCCATTAGAAGGGCCCATTTGTTCAAGAGCAAAGTTCTTCCTAGGTAATTCCAGCACCTGATTAATTATTTCAATGCATCACGGGTCCATTGGTGCTGCTCGTAGTCTGATCCAACTCTGCAGTATTTGGTAATTTGATATGGAATATGTACACCCAGCCTATAGTGGTATTTTGGCAAGATACAAATGGCTGTATCAATTGCTTTTGATTTGCCTTCGAGCACAGAAGAATCGATGGGACTCTGTGTTTCCACTCCACTTTAAGAATTTTCAAATAATTATTTATTGGGGAGGTTTATTTTTATATTTTTGTTGGTTAGCTTGGATGAAATTGCATCCAAGGATGTAGATATATTGGAGTAAAAAATTTTAGTGTCCAAAAGGTAGATTCAAGACTAGGACTGGGCTGTTATTCACGGCCACGGGCACTAAAGTTTGAGAGATTCTAAATGTCGAGGGAATGAGCGAGGGAAATGAGGTGGCGAGGTGAAAGCCGTTCATTTCCCTCGAGATGCGCACGAGAAAAGTCAACGCACGCATCTCGAGTGAAATGAACGGCTTTCACCTCGCCACCTCATTTCCCTCGCTCGTTTCCTCGCTCATTCCCTCGACATTTAGAATTTCTCCTAAAGTTTTAATAAATTACAATTGTGAACTCCTCGATCTTTCCCTTAATACGATAGTATTGGCTGCAAGAACTCAGGGCGTACAGAGAGTACACACATTTCAGTGAGTTCATGTACCAGGGTACGGAGCAGCAGCTCTGACTCTGACAGTGAAATACCTAGCAATCTATACTCATAAGAATCATAAATCTTTTAGTTTAGGATCATTCGTAACATTGAATCAGCTAAAGCTAGAGTTTGCTTGATCAATGATTTGGCAATACAATTTACATAGCAGCAACAAGCTGGTAGTCTAACTGAATGCTTTCTGGTTGGTAGGTTAAATTATATAAGTTCATTAGGTTGATTTTCTACAGCTTCATTCATCTAATAATCATATGCATAGATTGTAGTCCCAAGTCCTAACAAGTTATTAGTAGAAATGTCTATTTGCTCAAACATGCTGATTTTGTTATCATTCATTTTATTGAAAGTACTAATCTGCGTTCAGCAAAAAAAACTAAGAAATCAGAACCATCGCTTTGACTACAAAAAATATAAAATATACCTCAATAACATTCTTGTATAAAGGCTAATCATGGATTAAACAAACTAAGTGAAGCAAAGAGAACATGTAAACCTAAATCTAACACGGAGATGGGGCTGATTAACATTGAGTATTTTCCAAAAGAGAAGATATAACACGGAGATGGGCTAGTTAACTTTTGAGTCTTTTGCCATGTTGACGATCGTCTTTCTTATCACCTCTCTCTAGAAAAATCATGACAAAACACAACTTATCTTTTTTATCTCTGAAAGACCATAGTTCGAGGCTGTGCCGATCTGATCTTAAACTATTTTTCTGGACGACATCCTTCCACCTGTTGATAAAAACATATCTACTCATGGTATCCCGAAACTTGAAATCGAGTACCCAAATCGTGTGCCCTGGATCAATCGCACATACATCACATTTCCCCCCGTTCTTCAAGTATGCTTTCTCGCTTTCAGTCAACACTTTGTCTACATGTTTTTCTGACATAAGAAGACGGTTTTGATCCTTCTTGATATCAGATTCAGAGATATCCTTGTACAATACAAACTTAATATCTTTGCCTTCCAGCTCCGAGTTGATCTTTTCCAGCATTGCACTTGGAAGCGATCTAGGTTCATAATCATCTTCAGAATCGCTTTTCTTGTTCTTCTTCTTTGCTGCAGTTGGTGCCGCTGAAGATGGCCTTAATGACAACTCTAAGGATGAAGAAGGAAAAGATGGTGATGATGGTTCTTGTGAAAGTACATGACTGCTACCCTTATTCGGTTGACTACTGCCTTTATTTCGTAGATGACGAGTCCCCTTACTCCATTGAAGTTCTCGTTCATATTGAGCTTCCTGTTCTCTCAAAAAAATCATGGTTTGATGTAGCTTTTTCTGATATTGAGCTTCCAGTGCTTTCAAAGAAACCATGATTTGACTTCGAAGCTTAAGCTCTTTCTGATATTGAGCTTCTTATGCTTTCAAAGAAACCATTAATCGTTCATAATGGGAATAATTGTGATATATATTTAGAGAGAACTTATTGTCCTTTGTCTAGAAATTAGTGTTTGGAAAGAAATTGAGGGTTGAGAAATATTGAACTCTCTGAAGAAGATAGTTAGAAAGTCTCCTAATTAATGTCAAATTGTAGAAAGTCTCCTAATTTTTTGTATCAGAATATTCTGTGGCACCCACCCTAAACTAATTATTAATGGAATTGAGTTCCCGTAGTGTGGGAATCCTGTGCTCTCCTCTGTAGCCCACAAGTCCAGATTTGGTTAAATTAGCATGTTAAAAAGTCTTTTATTTTATGGGCAATTCAACCAAAACACCCGCATGTAAAAAAGATGTTTCAGCACCTAGGAACACCTATTTCAGCAGAACATCAAGTAAACCAAGCTTGAAGTTCTCTGTAATTCCATTTCACTGTTGTCGTGATGTTAGAATTAGAAATCTTGGCCATTCCATTTCACAATCCAAGATTTCTTTTGAATAGAAATTTATCATCATCATCATCATCATCAAAGCCCATTCTCGAGATTTTCGGGGTCGGCTACATGAATTTTGGTTCTCCAAGCAATGCGATCTTCCCACATTTCCTCACCTAATCCAAGCTCAATGATATCTTCATTCACCGTCTTCATCCAAATTTTCAATGGTCGCCCCCTCCGTCTACACCCTCCATTAACTTGTCAATCTAAACATTTTTTAATTGGCGCCGTGCTTGGTCTCCTCCGCACATGACCAAACCAAGTTAAACGTCTTTCTCTAATTTTTTCCTCTATGGGCGCTACACCTAAGTATCTCCTAATTTTTTCATTTCTAATTTTATATCAAAAAAAAAATAATCCCAAGTTTCTGAATAGAAGCTTGTACCACAGAATGCGTTAATTCCATTTCGCTATCAATATCAGTTTTATGTGATGCTTCAGTCTGTTCATTGCTCAATTGAATGTGTTGAATAGCAGGATAGGTGATCTTAACGGTGCACACAAAATTAAAAAACGAACATCTAAAAGTATATATCGTGAATAAAACTGATATAACCTGAATCGATAGTCAATTAAAACTATATTGTGAATTGAAACAATGCAAAGAGTGAATGCAGAAACTAAAATATTTATAGACTCTGTTCCTAAACTAATTCCTCATTTCAAATTAGGAAAGTTTACAACTCAAATTAGAAAATAAGTGATGATACACCGAAACAACACAACACTATAAAGCCTCCGTCTAACCGTTCCCATTAGTTGCCCACCTTCATCATGACTGATGTATCCAAGTCGAGCGCCAATCAATCGTGAATCCGAATGCTGCTCCATGCCGCACCCCAAGATTTTCATCGTCAGACAGCTGTTCTGTTAGGGCCTTTGCGAGCTCAATTTTGCCTACACCTGTTGGACCTAAGAAGAGAAAAGATCCAGTCAGCTGTTGTGGTCGTCCAAGTCCAGCCCTTGACCTCAAGACAGCTTCAACAACCGACACAACAGCCTGGTACTGCCCCACCACTCTTTTGTGTAATCTATCATTTAGACCAATCGACGTTTCCTTCTCGTTCTGGCCAAACTTTGTGCTTGTTAATCCTGTCCAACGGTTCACCATTTCTGCTATATGATCAGGTCCAAAAGTTTCAGTAGGGACTATGTTTTCAGCAGCCCTGACCAAGTCTATTCTTTTTTCAGTCTCTAGTAAACTGATCAGCAGCTCCTCGTGCTTCTGCTTCAGTCTACAAATTTCATCAATACGTTCTTTCTCCTTCTTGTACTTCATCATCAGAGGCTGTAATTTATCTCTAAGATCATCTAACTCCTTCTTCTGGACTTCAACTAATCGAGCTTTGCTCGCTTTATCCTTCTCTTTCTCAAGGTCAGGGAGTTCAATTTCTAATTGAGTGCTCTTCCTTTCAAGATTCCCTATTTCTTCTGGCTGGCCGTCAGGTTGAACTCTCCCATTTGCACATGCTTCATCAACTAGATCAGTAGGTTCATCCGAGAGTTTATGTCCAGTAATGTAGCGACTAGATAGCTGTGCAACCACCACTAAAGCTCCATCTTGAATCCTCACACCATGATGACCTATCTCTTATTCAACCCTCTTAAAATACTAATTGTATCGGCAACACTTGGCTCAGAAACTAAACTTGCTGGAAGATTCACTCGAATGTGGCATCCTTATCCACATACTTCCTATACTCTTCGAGATTAGTAGCACCAATGCACCTCAATTGCCCTATAGCCAGCATTGGCTTAAACAAATTTGCAGTATCCATGGAGCCTTTTGTCCTTCCAGCTCCTAAAACAAGATGAATCTCATTAATAAACAAAATGAACTTTCCTTGAGCCTCTTTGACTTCTTTCAAAACAGCTTTCCATCTCTCCTCTAATTCTCCTCTATATTTAGCTCCAGCAGCCACCAATGCTCCCATATCCAATGCGACAAGTCTAACATTATTAAGATATTCTTTGAGCAAGTTTTCCAATAGCAGCAGCAGAGACTTACTTCCATCAAGTAAAGTGTCAATATAATGAACAACTTCTAGAACTAGAGGAGCTATAACATGTAGACGAATTCCTGCCATAGCAAAGAGTGCCCATGAATGAATCAATGCTTTGTTTGGACTTTTTCAACGTAAAGTAGCCAGTACAAGTAAACGAACTTCTTAAATTCCTCTGATTGAGTTGCCACATTCTTGACAACATGAGCTTTCATCTTAATATTTATCCGAGAAGAATAAGTGACCCCTTGAAGCCTCACATGTCTAGGTAATAAATCTAAACTCCGATCCTTGGTTTCAAATGTGGGCTTCTCCATATACATCCTTACTCTCTTTGTATCGTTAATTCTATTATCTTTGACATAAAAAACATGGTTCAAAGGTTCCAACTCAAACAAATAATGTGCAATCTGTTCTCCTATTTGGCCTGAATGAACACCAACTCCAACTGACAGCAGCCCAACAAATGTCACATGATTAGGCTTTACTTCTTGTATATGTTCAAATATTTCAACAGCCTCTTTTACACGCCCATGAAGATCAAATACCGAAATTATAACAATCCGAGTGAACACATCCTTATTGCTTATATCCTCAAAGGCCTTTACAGCTTTTTCTACACACCCAAATTTCTCAAACATGTCAACTAGTACTCCACACCTTACATACCTTGTAAGCATTGAGTTCCAAGAAACAACATCTCTTGTATACATTCCATCAAATAACTTTGGTGTGAATTCTAAATCTTCACCCATGGAATACGTAACACGTGGCTCAACTTCCACATAGTCATCTAAGGTAGCACCCTCAAATTCCTCACACAGATCATGGACAAATGGTTTTCCGATGGAGGCTCTCCTTATCAACTAGGTAGTCCGAAAACCATGAATCCGCTCTACCACTTAAGTGAATTGAAGCAAGAGCTACCTTATTCTTTTCCAACACATCATAGAATGCAAAATGCCTTTCACACTCCCTAATCCATGACATAGAGTTCAAAGCATCAAATTGAGAAATCTCTAGTTTAGGGATTTTGTAATACGTACCAGAGGTCTCCCAGGGATTATGGAAGACTGATCTATTGAGTGGCACAGTTGGATTTGCAATTTGAAAGGTGGGAGAAGCACTCGATCCAGAAACCCCAGGTGAGGGTTGCAACAGTTTGATCAGTTGCTCAAACTTGGAGTCTGTCCTCTTCTCCTGAGCTTTCAATCTATTTGTGAGGGTTTCGATCTCTTTCCATGTGGTCTCCATGGTTGCACAGATTGGTGGATCTTAAAGTGGCTCTGATACCAAATGTCACAGCCATGACGATTTAAGCACAAAGAATTAAGGGGGAAAACAAAAATGGATTCAATTAAGATCAAAGATACAGATAACCTCTTAAGTTCCTTGAACAAGAGCCTATAATTTCTATTTCAAACCAGACATGCCTTCTTTGTTGTTCTACTCCTCTATTTAACTACAGAAGAAATAACAAACTCATGGACGAGCCACCCGATGGACACCACGTGTGCGGTCCAGGTAAGCTTAACATTGGCGAGGAAACCAGCGAGGGGGAGGGGTGTTACCCTTCATCCACGCCTTCGTGAATCTGGAGGGGGATGAATGGTAAGGTAATACCCCTCCCCCTCGCTGGTTTCCTCGACAGTTAGACAGGTAATATAAAATTGCCCTTCTTTTGAATATTTGATTTTGGCGCCCTTTTTTCGTGCCAAGTTTCTGAAATTCGATTCCTGCCAATCGTGACAATCTCAAAGGAAGGAGGATCAGCTTCGATCGAAAAGAAAAAGAAGAGATCAAAGAAAGTTGTGGAAACATACAAGATCTATATCTTCAAGGTTCTCAAGCAAGTCCACCCTGACATCGGAATCTCTAGTAAGGCAATGGGGATCATGAACAACTTTGTCAATGATATGTTCGAAAAGCTGGCTCAGGAGCCCTCAAGGCTGGCTAGGTATAACAAGATGACTCTCCCTGGAGAGCTGGCCAAGCATGCAATCTCAAAAGGAACCAAGGCTGTGACCAAATTCACCAGTTCTTGAGAGGGTGGTGTTTGGGTTGGTTGGTGGATTATGTTATTATTAGTGGAATGTGAGTTGATTTGATCCTCATGGTTGTGATAGTTTTTTTTTCCAGAGAATAATGTTTCGTTTTGTGCATGTTGGGATTTTAGAGATGTTTTGGTTTTCTAGTTTTTTGTTTTAGATGGTTTAAATAATGTGCAGATCATGGATTTTTGAACATTGACAACCTTGATTGGTTGATTTTTATGGTGTGTCAGATGTTTGTTGTTGACAAATCCGAAATAAAACATTGGTTTTGAATGTTGAGCCCAGATGGAAGCTTTTGAATCCAAATGGATTAAGTAGTCACAGGGTAGGGATCAAGCTGTGAACAAGTCGAACACCAAATCCTGATTGGTCCTCGACTCAAACACCGGGCTAAGATCATGTGCTCCACATTGGGTCCCCCGACGCCCATGAAATTGTGGTGGCTGAAATAACATAATTATGGACACAAATTTTGTACTGCATGATGGATGCCTCATCGACCATGTACTTGTGGTGACTCAAATAACATAATTATGGACGACAAGTTTAAAATGTTTGTGTTTTACGAGCATGTTATTGCAGACAAACAAGTGAACAGATGCATGGGATCAACACATTCAAGTTGCATACTCCAACAATTACATTTACTCTTCTTTAGGGGTATAAAACTTAGATGTATGCTGTGTAATTTACAGTTATTATTAACAAGTCCAAGGTCTCATTTACTCAGAATTGCTGCATAAAGTTTTGTATTGGGTTATACATGGGCATGGGGAGGGCTCGTTTGGTTACTCGATGGAATGGGAATGGGAATGGTAATAGGAATAGTAATGGTAATGAGAATGAAAATGGGAATGAGAATGGAAATGGTAATGGGAATATGTATGTTTGGTATACTTTTAAAATGGTAAGGTGGTAATGTAAAACTTATTTCCAAAAATACCATCACTTAGTTAAAATGGGAGAGGGTGAGGAGGGTAAAAATAGTCATTATGTAACTTTGACCATTACAATGGAAATGGTAATGGCCATTCATAGGGGGGGGGGGGGGGGGGGGGGGGAGGTAGGAATGGCCATTACAACCAAATCTGTAATGGAGATTATCATTACAATGAATTTTTGTTTCACCAAACAAAGGAATGTAGTTGACCATTGTAATAGCCATTACATTACAATTGTCAAAGGGGTAACAAAACATGCCCTTGTTTTTCACCTTACATAGTAAAGCATGGAAGATACAGACGACGATGGGTTTAAACGACCATAGAATGTAAAACATCTTAAAAAATATTATCAATAAAATATTTGCTTTTACCAAAACTTCCACTGCAGCAAGTTACAACCCTTAATAAGCCCGATTATAGCCAGACTCGAATATTATCCCAAAGCCTAGTCTGCTGCACGCGGACCATGACGCCTGAGGAAGTGGGAATCTAGTCAGCACTACTTCGCTGATGACGATGACTCGCCAAGGGATCATTGCTCTCCAATAGACAATGATCGCTGAACTTACTAGGTAAGCTTTGTCAGTTCGCGACTGATAACGACAACTTCTTGTACCCAAAGCCTCGTCTGCAGCGCGCGGACCACGACAGCTGATGAAGTGGGAGTCTAGTCAGCGTTATTCCGCTGACGACGACAACTCACCAAGGGATCATTGCTCTCCAACAAACAATGATCGCCAAACTTACCAGGTAAGCTTAATCAGTTCACGATTGATGACGATGGCTTCTGGTGCCCAAAGCCTAGTCCACTGCGTGCGGACCACGACGGCCGAGGAAGTGGGAGTCAGCGCTAGTCCGCTGATGACAAGATCGCCAAACTTACTAGGTAAGCTTAGTTAGTTCACAACTGATAACGATGGCTTCTGGTGCCCAAAGCCTAGTCCCCTGTGCACGGACCACGACGGGCGAGGAAATGGAAGTCTAGTCAGTGCTAGTCCGCTGATGACGACGACTCACCAAGGGATCATTGCTCTCCAACAGACAATGATCTCCAAACTTACCAGGTAAGCTTAGTTAATTGGCGACTAATGACGATGACTTCTTGTGCTCAAAACCTAGTCCGCTCTGTGCGGACCACGATGGTTGAAGAAGTGGGAGCCTACTCAGAGCTAGTCCGCTGATGAGGATGGCTCGCCAAGGGATCATTGTTTTCCAACAGACGATGATCCCCGAACCTACCAAGTAAGCTTAATCAGCTTATGACTGATGATGATAGCTTCTGGTGCTCAACGCCTAGTCTGCTATGTGCAAATCACGACAGCCATGAGAATAGGAGCTAAATCAACACTTGTCCGCTAACGACTCACCAAGAAGTCATTACAGACAATGACCGAGGGAGCCTGGTCAACCCTCGACCAACGATGATTTCTATCACAAGGTCAATGCAGCGATTCAAAGAAAAAAATATAATTTGACTAACAAAGACAGGCACTCCGCCCAGTAGTACAAACTCTATGATCTACGAAGCATCTAAACCAAACACAAACAATACGGACAAACACAACACTTTCATTAAAAAATAAATATATTTATTTGTCCAGGAAAGGACGTTACAAGCACTTTTAAGTAGAAGCATCCTCCTCAACAGCTAGTCCTATGGAGCCAGATCACTCCCCTCAATGAACTGGTCTGAAAGCAGCCCACCGGTAGCAAGCAAAATCATGGTCGACGCCAGGGTGCTTTCCTCTAATTAGGTCTAGAAGCTCCAACCTGCCCTGAATAACCTCAGATGAGATTACGACCTCCTGTCCGACATGTTGAAATCCACCACCCCAACTAGGGTTGCGTAGTGCGAACGCTCCTCTGCCAATAGTTGATTCGCCTCACCAACACAGCGAAGCCCCTCATCGATTGCGAATTCCAAATGTTGTCATTCAACGACCCATTCTTCCTGCACCAACCTCCTCTCGGCTTCCTGTGCTTCTAGATCAAAAGTTCGCTCCATGGCCATATCGAAGCTCTCTAATTCGGCCTTGTCTGCCTCAGTTCAGCACGAGTTGGCACCAAATCAGACTTAGCCACCTTCAATTGAGACCTCATACCGGCAAACTTTGTTTCGGTGACAGAGTCGCGACCCCCACGGCCCCAAGGTTTGCGGCAACATCAAAATTTTGCAACTGGTCATTCAGGGAATCTACCTGATAGAGAGCATCCGAATATGACATCCGCAGGTCTGCGAATGCCTTTTCCCAAACAAAAACCATAGTGCGGGCCTCAAGGTGTAGCGAAACGGGACTGTATGACTCAAGGGCATGAACGATCACTTTGGGACCACGATAACGCGAAGCACCAACACGCAGCCCAACTTCCTCCCCCTCTAGGTCAACAAGGGAAATAAAAGCATCTGGAGGGAAACCACGACCCCCCCCCCAGGGTGCCGCCTATGTAGATTGCGACATCCCTGTGTGGAACAACAACGAAAGGCAGATTCGCCTCAAAGTCAGCAAACCTGGACGGACTAGGCAGAGCCACACTTCTCTTCCTCGTTCGATGAGCGACCAACTCCTCAGTCGGTGAACCTGGCACGGGGCGAACACTATGAGAACATCGTAGCAACCCATTGCGCACAACATTGCCTGGCATTATAACATCCTCAATGGATGTCAAAAGGAGCTTGAGAAACTCACTCTCTATCCGCCTTTTTTCCTCGCTAAGAGAAAGAATAACAAACTTCCTTGAAATGAAGGAATAATGTCAGAACCAACACCGCATAAGGGATATACAAAATATGCATATGCCGACAACCAAGAAACTCACCAAGATCGAACTAAATGTATCGGCACTCTACGACTCCCAAGCTTGAAGTACCCAAAATCCACCGAATCCATGAACTAATGTTTCTCCCAAGATTCCACGCGGTCGACCGCCAAGCGCAGACAAGAAGGACAGTTCAATATGCAAAGACCTCTGGGATCCAATCGAGCAGCGGTCATGTGATGGATTACCGGCGAAGTCAAATGAAGGCCAACATCATGAGCCCTCGGAAGGATTGCGAGCAAAATCTTGAACTTGCTCGGAACCATTATAGCGGGAGGCATACGAAAATGGACAAAAAAGTGTCAGACGTCATTTGGCACTGAAAACCGAAGCCTAGACTCAAACATGCCTCAGTGAAAATTTATGAATCCCTAAGGAGGTACAGTGGGGACAAACCACCAAATGCGAGAAAAATGTCCAAATCTCTCGGGATACAGTACAAACTATGAAGCCTGATCAACTCAGTTTCATCAACCAAGCTATCTTCGAAGAACTTAATGCAAGTGAGGGATAATAGGTCCTTGGGAGAAAGTTCAACATTGTCAGCCATCGATAGAAAACAAATCAAATTTTACAACAATACTATGGCTCGAAAGAACAGTGCAGATAAGAATAAGAAAATATGCATCAAAGTGGCAAATATTTGTAGGGAAGACAAATCACACTTTCTCTCCTTGAGCAGTCGCGTACCCTTTAATGCTATGTCGCTCGAGGCAAACGCTTCGAGTCCAATCATCATGATGGTATGGTCTCCTTTTCGAAAAGTCAGTGGACCAACTTAACACCCTACTAACTCAGGAGGAGTAGTTGATGATACATAAAAACGGTTACATTCCTGAGCCATACACATGTCATGAGAATCTCGAGGAAAATGAGCCCCAGCGTCAGCCCAACACTTATAAGCTCGCCTAACTCAATCTACCAGACGAACCTGAACTCTTACAACATGCTAGGCCCACACGTCTCATAGCTATTATCAACACTCGTAAGTTCTGCTAAGGCAAGTATCTCGAGGATCAACTTTGGACGGGCAACTACAACAACAACTTTCTGCTTCCAACTAGGAAGCAAATACCAGAGTACATTCCACACAGAGAATCTTCCTTCTACTAATTGCTTACGTATTAGGAAATATCTCCTACTTATCTAGGAACACAGGGCTAACAAATAACTTCCCTCCTACAACATGACTCATAATTAGAGAAGGATTTCCACGAAGACCTCCTTCCTAAAATTACGCCTTTGATGACCTGGTAGAATCCGGACTCCTGCACTACAAATAATACATGAGGTTGGTAAGCTAAGGTATGCTACAAATTCCCTGTTTACACGCCTTCCTCGTATCCATGTCTGACTTTAGCATCAAAGTGTCATCGGCCACCACAACGGTGGTCCGTGGTTCACATGTGTTACTTGTGCAGGTCAACGGGACTAGGTCAAAGCAGGGAACAGAAAACGTCTGGCAATTGCGTAACAAGGTCATCTTCCAAAATATAAAATTCTCAATTCATCACTTTCTTAGAGCTATTCATCATACATGGTCTAACTGGCAAAATAATGGTTCATAACACCCTCATCTAGCATAGAAACTACTGAAATTGTTTCCCTCTATAAAGTTCTAAATAAACCGGTTGCAAATCACACTTCTCATAGCCACTCCACCACCTCCGCACAATATCCAGGACCCCCTTACAATTCCCATGACAGATGACTAGTTAACCAGACTCCAAGTGATTACTCTTCAACTTCAAACAACCCGACAGCAAACATGCACTACACCAAATTGGCATTTTTGTAACATCCCTCAAAACAGTATCACTTTTGAAGTGTAACAATCCACCTAACAATTTTACATATTTTCACAACACAAAATGATACAATAATTGTATCACCATGAATAGTATGGTTATAAAAGTGATACTATTCATGGTGATCCAACTTATTGTATCATTTTTTTTGTGTTACTGTTTTTCATTTTTTGACTAAATTTAGTGTTGACTTGAAATTGTTTGGTGAATTGTAACATCTCAAAAGTGATACTGTTTTGAGAGTTGTTACAAAAGTGCAAATTTGGTGTAGTGAGGTGCCTAGCGCCTAGGGGCCTAGGCTGGTGCCTAGGCGGTTTTAGGTTTTGTATTATAACTTTAATAATTTACAAAAGTTAAGCATAATAATTTATCAGTTACATTCAATTTAATGCCAAGGTACATATGCAAAATTTATAAACATGAAAAATTAACAGTCATTAACAAAATTTATTAAAACTCAAATGACTGAAGTTGGTCATGATGGGTACTTTATACAAAGTTGAATTTGTGGACAAATATCCAAACCTACTCTTTTATTTTTATTCAAATTGCATGAATGACCTCAGTAATGTTTGATAAAACCTACATTACAAAAATTGGTACCGGCAGATCCTTTAAGAATTTCATTAAGTAATCATCATTTGCTACATTCAGATATATACTGAATAAAAAATAATTAAATTGTTTCTTTCCAAAAAGGGGAAAGAAAAATAAAATAAGAACACAATCAGCCTTATTAAAAAAAAAAAAAAAAAACTCTGCTCAGACTGTCTAGACCCACCCCGACCCCCAGAACACGCCTAGACAGCCCAGACCCCGCCCAACCAGTAATCTGGGCGTTTCTCTAACGCTTAGACGTCCGCCTAGACCTTTTTTTAGAACACTGGGTGTTTTGCTCCTCTAGGGAGAAGAGTAGTGGGAAACCGCTCTGTCAAAAAACACATGCATCAGCAAGCACACAATCAACGTAACGGAGTCAGAGGAAAAAGCTACACTTACGAAGTCGCTTGAACTCCTGTTCAAGCGGACGACCTTAAACTGGAATTATTTCAATCTGCAGGAGCCAAGAAGCAATACTTCTGCCAAAAACTTGAAGTCATCAGGCAAATTCTCAAAACAAGCTGGCGATGTCATTTTACAGACATCGTTATTGTTCAACCAAGGAGAAGTCAATAACTAGATCACCTGCGGGGTCACGCGAATGCTAGCTTCCTTTACCCTAATCAAGGTGAGAAGAATGGTCATATACCCATTAGGCCCCTACTGGGCCGGAGGTCCCAAGGAAGTCCAAAAAGTATCATATATTCTCAGACTATAGTTTCAACCTATTTGTTGTATTTTCTTTCCTGCTGTTTTGTACAATATATTCTCAGACATGAGAAGACAAAAATGTCATCTATTACGCTGTAATAAATTTATTTCTTATGAAATTTATTGTTAATTTAAGATACTAATGACCTTATGAGGTTGGTGTTTCTTTCAACGTGCACATCAGTGATGAAGGCTTTTGTGAGGTGGAAATGCAGTAAGACTTCAAGTTGAGAATCTGAAGGGACACAATACTGAAACAACATTTACCTAATTCAAGTGGTACTTGGTTAATTGATTGTGATATGCATCCCATATGATGTGGATTTCATCTTGGAGATCAAAAGTTGTATCGTTAGTTGATGTAGAGTTTTTCTTTTGGTGTTCCAGGGGATTCGGTGTTGGAGATTTCAGCCACTTACAGGTTATAGGAGTTTCATGAGTGTATTCTACGTAATTGATTATACACATAGTTTCTAATTAAGACCTTACTAGAATAGCCAATTTTCCTGACTATAAACTCTCATAAACAAGGCAAGAGTAATTTAGTGAGAGAGTTTGGACTAAAATGTGAAACGTAACAGTTGAGGTCCTACAGGTCCATCAAATCAACAACGCCCTGTGATGTGCTTGTTTCGTGAGAGCCTCCTTGACATGCTTGTTGGTTGTTGAATGGTTTCCCCAACATGAAACACCATTCTCGAATTTTTAATAATGGTTTGGTTGATGTAAAAACTTTTAACATCATCCAACAACTGCGGATGATTTTTAGAGAAGACTGATACTTGTGATTCAAGAGGATCACCCATAATTTATGGTGGCTGCATACAGGCGGGAAAGTGTAGTGTTCTACACTGGTAAGAATACTGGCTGCATACAGTCTTCTCTTGTTGCATAAGTAGGGTGATGTGATGCCAGGACATTTTATCCCAAGCATTAGATTACATGAATTTGTAGTGTCATTCAATCTCGGTTGCTGCCCACCAAACAGAGACCCGTATTTCGCTAGCTAGTCGCAGTCGTTTTCATAATCAAATATCATGCCTCCGATTTGATGAAGTTAAGGGTTGTTTTAAATGTTGATGATTCTTTTCTCAAAGAACAGTACTAGAGGAGGGGGTGACAAGGAATGGCCGAGGAAGATGCATTTGTGCCAAACAAGTGTTGTGAATGAGGGATTGAGCAACTGAGCTGAACCTGTGGCTCTTCTTGAGGGCATTAGATTTTGTGTTAATCTGAATTTGAAAAAGTAATAATCCAAATTCCAAATAGACTCGAAAGTAGTGAGAGAGTGGTTACGAAACTTACAAAATTCCATGGTATTTAGCGCAAGCCTGGGAGGAGTTTAACACAAGTTCTCAGCATCTTTGATGTATTTGTTTCATGTGTTCCCTGAAGTTAATGCAGCTGTATATGCATTGGCAAGTCTTGTGAAATTGGAGAAGATTAATTGAACTTATGACATGTCTACTCTCCCTAGAAGACCCAAAGCTCTACTGTTGCTTGACAAAAATTGCAAACATCCTATAATAGGAATTTTATTTGGTGATAGAGGCGATCGGTTTAGCTTATTTATTGTTCAATGTTATCATGTGCCAGGTAAAGCCATAGTGTACCCCCTGATTCTTTTGTATGCATGTCATTTTACTTTTTAAGTCAGGTGTGAGTCAAGCCGAAGCCATAGGCTAGGAACTTCAGCCTTGATGACTGATTTTTATTTTAACAAAACATCTTCTGTTTCTTGGACACCATTTGTGAACTTTTTTATTTATCAAAAGTTAATGCCTCATTATGATACAGTGATTTCAAAACATTCATGTAAAACCAAAGTACAGTGTGGCATACGCTCTGATTTGACTCTGCAAATAGAATACCTAGCAACATTTTTCAGCTTAAGAGTCCTTTGGTATTCCATTGAGTTAAAGGTTCATTGGGTTTTTTTTCCTTGCATCTCATGGCGAAAACCACCTGACTTTACACTCTCATTCATTTACTATGTGCACAGATTATAGTCCAAACTCCAAAACAAGTTATGCTCGAAGCATCCATTTTGGTCTCATTCATTCTATTTGAAAGCACTAATCCATCGTTTTTGGGGAAAAAATAAGTTAGAAAATTGGAAATATCTTTCACATCTCATTGTTATGATGACATAAAGAATATTTTGACGCCAAGCACTGACTTGGAAGGACTGAGAGACTCCAGATCTTTCCACCTGGAAAATGCATGGTTACATGCTTGCATGTTCAAAATGGAAGATGGTTTCTGTTGGCCTTCTCCATTGCTTTGAGTTTCTAAGTTAAATTTGCAGTTTTTTTTCTGTAATAAAACAAGAAATATAGTGCACCTTTACTCTTTCACGTAAGTTTACTTGGTAGTTTTTCAATCTGAACAGAAGCACAGAAAATATCAATCAATGCATATATGTATTTCTGCACAAAAAAAATATGTTGATAGAATTCAATTGGTCTAAAGAGCAGCAATCAGTATTTTTCAGAATTTTAAGGATCATGCAATCCTTTAATTTCTCCAGCCTTCCCAACTTATTTTTTCCAATTATTTCTCACTGAGAGTGTACTAGCAAGAAGGAAGAAGTGTCAGAGACTAAAACAAATTGCCACACAACCAAAATCTATAGAATCTCTCTTTCATTCTTAGCTAAAAATGTGTAAGTACAGGTAGTTTTCATAGGGGTTCCAAGTGCCACCCTTATGCATATGAATGAATAACTAACCCAAAAGGTCTTCTTCTACACTCAATGTAGCGCGGCAGTCAGAACAAGAAGACAGTACCAGTACAGGCTCCTCGTCCTTGATGTCAAGACACCTTGTGTGTTTCCATGCCTTACAGACGTCACATGCTGCAATCCTCTCTCCATTACAATAGTTTTCTCCACAGCTACACGTGACAGTCCCACGAAAAACTCCGCCTTGATATTTCAACTTGCTGCTTTCGTCCATACTACTGCCGTGCACTAAAAGTTTTTGGCCCGAATTCAATTTTCCCAGTAGAAGTTGGTCGAGCTTTTGGTCAAGCTCTGGGTTTTCATTCACTACTGTGAATCCACTTACTGTGTAGTTTCTCATTACACAGTATGTGTCCCTAAAAGCACTCTGTACCGCATTTATCAGGTCTTTAATGTCAGGCGGTTGTCGGAGAACCACAATCTGATCAGGATCAGTTTCTAACGAAGTTGGACTTGGTAGAACTTTACATATGAACCTCAACCAATGATCGCCTTATCGTTGGACTGCCACTCCTTCACAAATTGTTTATTGTCCCTAATGACCTGAATGTTGTTCACCATTTCCGGGTCAGGGTAGTCCTCCAGGACTTGCTTGTACAAATCACGGATGTCATGGTCCACATCCACCTTAGTTGGAATACTCTCTGGATTGTCCTTGAGTCTGAACATTGAGCTCATAAGATCTCTGATTGTATTGAAATCAGTTGTAGCAATTTCTTGATATTTGAGAACAGTGGCCCCGATAGATTTGTAATTACGTCCAGAGATATTGAAGTCTTTGTCAATCTGATCAATAGCAAGCGAGCTGAGTGACTCAATTGCAGCTTGATGTTCATCCAACCTTCCAATGAAAGGCTTGAAACTCCATCTCTCAAACCATGAAAACTGCTTGAAAGCAACACCGTAAAGTAGTCTCAAATCCATTGATCCCTTCTTCGATTTATCCTCTACTGTGATTTTCCTATAAAAACATGACATAATACTTGAATTTTCAGATGCGACAGTTAGAGGTCTAGTTTTCCATTAATCAAGAGTCTTTCTTGAAAGAAAAGATAACAAGTATTTTGGGAAGAAGCCGGGACAAAACGCACAAAAAACAGAACAATATGGTAAGCAGGGCAGATCAAATACAATGACCACCATTTTAGACCCACAATAGAAAACTAAGCCATTCTTACAGATAATAATAAAAAAAAAAGCCAATGATCCACTAAATAAGTTTTACAACCTACCTGGTTCGAAGCGCAGTACATACTTGATTCCAGAGATCCATGATCTCCATTCCACGGATCTTTGATCCTCTTTCAAGACCATTGACAGATATGAGATGTCCAAATCCATTGCAATGAATCAAACAGTAAAAGGCATAATTTTCATGGTCATCGTCGTAACTACCATCTGCTGTCTCCATGGGGACAATCAAACTATATCTTCTGTGTGTCATCAAATGGTGACTCCAACCTATGAAAATTGTAGACCTACTAAATCAAGATACGGATCGACCCCACCCATCTAAAATTTGTAAAACCAAATCGATATTGAAAAGAAGAAATGGGTGAAGAAATGAAGTTAGCTTCAGCAGTAATCGCAGAATGGGTGGGTTGAGCTCATGACGATCTCTTCAGAGATGACAATAGAGAAAACAACGTCTGGGTTGTTTCCGTCAAAAAGACAAGCTTTCCAACTGCGCCTTCCTGGAATGTTGCAATCTTCAGGTTCTCCATATTGATGAATGAAGGTTCGAATGTTGTCTCGAAAGTATTCGGATGAGAAAGCAAGTTGTTGGGAAAATGTTGGGAAGTCGTACATTTCGGGGCGCCCCTCATATTCAGATGAGGGTGGTGGTGGTGGTGGTGGCGGCGGTAATGGCTGCTCGGGGTTGTCAATTTGGGGTTGTCTAAAGATACCTGAACTTTGGTGCCATTGTCGAATGAAAGGAAACATGTCAAGCCCAACAATGAATTGATGTGAGCGAGAGAGAGAAATAGAAGAGAGGAGGAGAAGAAAGAAGAGAGAGTATATAAACGAAGAAATAAAAAAATCTTTCAGACCGGTCTTTCAAATCACATGTTGGTTGCGGACCTCTCCCGCCAACAATTAGTTAGTTTTAATAACGAAAATCTCTCGTATTGTGAGACCGGTCTTTCAATTCAAAAGTTTGTTGCAGCGAAAATTCTAAAATGCATTGGAGTTTTGCCTGGAGATTAGCCTGGATGGTGCCAAGCACGTGCACCCCCGCGCATGCCAATCACGTGGGCATCAAATGGCCAAAAAACTTGGAATTCTCTTGGGGTAGGGTTCAGGACACAAGTAAATGATTGATTTGAGATTGAGAGTTTCAATAAATGAGAAATTAATGGGATTTGGATGAGCAGATCTGTAAATCCCTTTCTCAACCAGGGAAAAATTTGTTGGTGGTACCAATTGCTTATGCTGCTGCTCTGTGTCATGGGCTTTCTTTTCACAAATACTTCCCGTGCGGCACTAGCAAACTTTGCCCTGAGTTATCAAAGAAAGCTAGTCAGCCTTGCCCACAAAAGACTTACTTAGACTTTGGAAAACTAAACAAGCTAAGAACACACAAGAGAGCTAAAGAGAACTAGAACTTGTATTGTTTGAATTCTCTGAGGTGCTTACAACAAATGAGGCCTTAGCCTATTTATACAACTCTACCTCCTCAATGGACGGTGGTGATCGTTTTAATCTAACGGTCTATATTGAGTTTCTACACACTTCCTAAGAAATATCTAAGGACTAGAATCTTATGGAACTTATGGGAGGTTCTAGAGAACTCTCTCTAGAACAATGTGGAAAACTCTACATTATGTACACTTGCCAACCTCACTTGGCTAGGCAAGAACATAGTTGTGACATCTGGCTGTTGTTCTTCTGTCTTCTTAATCATTAAAGCTCCCATCTTTGAAACAAAGAAACCAAAGAAATAAAATCCAAATGAGAGAAAGAAAAAAAGATGGAAACTTGTGAAGTTATTAAAGAAGCCATAAAAGAGAAAGGAGGGTTGCTGTTGTTGTTAATGGAGGTAACAAATTGGGATTTTGGGTTGATGGGGTAGAAGATAAAGGAGGAAACTTTATGGGTTTTTAAGGGTTGAATAATAAGAAGAAGAGATTGAGATTCTGTTGAATGATTCATCTTTTACTTTATGGATTCAACTCCTTCTTCCTCGTCTTGTAAAAGTTGATTGAATTGAATTTGAATCGACTGGGATATTTGGATTTTTTTTTGTGGATAAAATTGGTGGAGCAAAAAAAATGCAAATTTAAAGTGCACGTGCTTGGCACCATCCAGGTGAACCTCCAGGCGAAACTCCAGTGCTCTCTAGCATTGCTCTTCAGATATCTCTCGCCCCATAACAGTTTGTTACTTAGAATACCAAGAATATCCTTTGCTTCATTACCAAATTACCGAAACACCATCTTATTCTAGAACAAACAAGAGGTGGGCCACCCTATGTGTACTCAAATTTAAAAAAAAATGTATACTAAACACTCATCAGTGTCATTTAAATTGGAAAACTAGAACAAAAGGAAAAAAAAAAAAAAAAAAAGGAAAATTCTAAATGGCAAGGAAACGGGGGGGGGGGGGGGGGGGGGGGGGGGGGGGGGTGGGGGATGGGGGACCGCTCATCCCCCTCGAGATGCACAACCTCACGAATCTCGAGGGGGTGAGTGGTAATACCCGCCCCCCTCGCCTATTTCCTCGACGGCTAGAAGGGCTCGAAAAAAAAACATAAATCTTGATACCCAACATGATGATCGAGGAAGAGATCTACACGCCGAGTTCAGTATCTTAGTTGTAAAGCAACATGAATTGATCAAAATTTATGGATTTGTTTTAATATATATTATCACCACCTAAGTGTTTTTGTTTTAATATGTATAAGCACCACCTTTTAGTTTATTAATATATGTTCTTATTATCACAAAAAAATTATCACCAAAACAACGCAAAATATTTTGAAGATTACTCACCCATAAATATCACTTTTCTTAACTACATGTTGAGCAAAGGGCTTAATTTCAGTTTTGGGTGTGCTTCCAAACCTACAAAAGTGGGATTGAGGGGGGCTCCTGCGCACAGTGGGCAGGAGCAGCTCCTGTGCGGGCCTCTCAGCCGTTGGATCAGAATCCAACGGTTCAGATCAAATGTGAGGAGAGAGAATTTTGGCGGGAAATTTTTTTTAAAAAACTTTAAATTTCAAATTCATTAGATCTGGACCGTTGGATTCTGATCCAACGGCTGGGAGGCCCGCGCAGGAGCTGCTCCTGCCCACTGTGCGCAGGAGCCCCCCTCAATCCACAAAAGTGATGTTTAAAGTTGCTTTGTTAAAAATGTGATGTTTTACAAAAAAACCAAAACAAAAAATTCAAATCTACACATACTAATAAAAAACTTAGAAAAAAAAACTCATATTTTCAAATTCTATTTTATTCTTATACATCTTTCCAATAAACAAACTAACAAATTTCTCTTTCTAAATTCAACAAACAACAACCTCTCTATTGCGTTTCTAAAGCAAAAAGATGAGCATGCGACAGTGGGTCATGGTGGTGGTAAGGATATAGCAAGCGATAGTAGGTCGTGGTGGTGCTCGAGATCTGACGAGATTCACCGAACCTCTCTCTAATGGTTTAGTTTTATTCTCTATTTTTCTACAATAGTATGTTTTTGTTGGTGGAGGAGGTGGTGGTAGTAGTAGTGGTAGTGGTTGATGGTGGAGGAAGGTGGTCGGTGTTGATGTGGTGGTCTTTTTTGTTGGTGGAAGAAGAGGTCGTGTACAGTGGTTGTAAGGTATGTTATCTAGTCTGATCGAAGGTAGATAAGTGATGGAGAGGGTAGTAGGTGGTGGTATCAATTTCAAAATTGCAGTGGGTGGTGGTTTGCAATTTTAAGTTTGCAGTGGGCAAAAGTGGTGGTGTTTCGATCTGTACAAAGGTGGTGCCCAGCTGGTGCGAACCCAACTTCTTAAGGAAACTAGGATGGTGGTGGTGGCAACAGCGGTAGTTAAATGATGGTGGTGGTGTAGAAATCCTAAATCAAAATTTCTCAAATTTGAATTAGGGTAAAAATTGGTGGTGTGGATGTTGACATTGATTTTATGCATCTCATAGGGCGTATATGTAGGAAACAATAATTGTATGTGTGTTTCATTGTACTGTAACTCAAAGTACATCCATTGTTTGCCCACCATATTGACAGTGTTCAAAATTCATCAAAACCAAATATTAGTTACGAACATATCTCACATTATAAAAAATTAAAAAAAAAAGCTTCAATAGCTACAGATACTAGCGATGATTTTTTGATACCGTCGCTAATTAAAAAATTTCGACGGCAAAACACCATTGCTAATGCTTTTGATAGTTGACTCAACCTATAATCATAAAAAATTGTCGCTAATTATTTTGCAACGACACAAAATCGTCGCTAATTATTTTATTAGCTACGATTTCTTAGCCGTCGCTAAGTTTTACAAAGAAAAGTTGGCAGCTACGGTCTTTGTCATCCCTAAAAGATTTTTTATAAGCAACGGAAAAAAAATTGTCCCTAATTGATTATACACAAAAACATTTAGTTACGACAAAAAATCGTCGCTAAATTTTTACATTATTTTTTATTAGCGATGGCAAAAAACCGTCCCTAAATGATTTTTTTTGAAAAAAAAAATATACATAAAAACATTTAGCTACGGCAAAAAACCGTCGCTAAGTTTTTACATTATTTTTTTATTAGCGATGGCAAAAATCGTCGATAATTGATTTTTTGAAAAAAAAAATTATACACAAAATCATTTAGCTACGGCAAAAAACCGTCCTGATTTTTTGAAAAGAAAAAATATACACAAAAACATTTAGCTACGGCAAAAAACCGTTGCTAAGTTTTACATTATTTTTTTATTAGCGATTGCAAAAAACCGTCGCTAATTGATTTTTTGGAAAAAAAATTATACACAAAATCATTTAGCTACGGCAAAAAACCGTCGATAAGTTTTACATTATTTTTTATTAGCGACGGCACAAAATTGTCGCTAATTGATTTTTTGAAAAAAAATTTATACACAAAAACATTTAGCTACGGTAAAAAACCGTCGCTAAGTTTTACAAAGATTTTTTTATTAGCGACGGCACAAAACCATCGTTAATTGATTTTTTGAAAAAAAAATTTATACACAAAAACATTTAACTACGGCACAAAACCATCGCTAATATTTTTTTGAAAAAAAAAACCACGTCACCGATCCGCGTGAAACCTCATATCAACCGTCAATAACACCCAAAAACTTTAGCTCAATCCAACGCATTAAACCAAACCACGTCACCAATCCGCATGAAACTAACTCAACCAATCCCCTTCAATTACCTCTCTCTATATAAATTTAAATTTTCTCTACCAATCAACTTAAACAAAAAATTTCTCTCAACCCGCAGAGGAGAAGTCCGCCGCCTCCCTCGACACCGATCCCGGCCGCCTCCCTTTCCCCTCCCTTCCTCGCCTTTCCCTAGCTGCAAGAGATCTCTGATTTCCGAGATCAGAGATCTAAAATCTCAGATCTTAGATCTCAGAGATCTGAAATCTCATATATTCTATAGATCGATTTATTTTTATTTTTTTGTGGTTTTTTGTCATTTTTGTATGGATTCTTTGTAATTTTTGTATGATATTCTAGAGATTTTGTGTAATTTTTGTTATAATTTTGATCAATTTTTGTAATTTCTATTAATTTTCATAATGGACAATCATTAAGAGCTAATTTCATTATAAAAAATGAATTATCATTGTAATTTGTAAATTGTAAATTTCATTTGTCAATATGATTTGCAACAAAGTTGTCCCTAAATATCCACGGCAAATACCGTGGCTGTTTTGTCAATTAGATTTGCAATTTAGCGACGGCAAAAACCGTCGCTATTTTTCAATTTGCGACAGCTTTAGCCGAAATTTTCAACAGCTTTAGCAACGGAATTTTTCGAGTTAGCGACGGTTTTTAGCCGTTGCGAATTAGCTGCAGGATAGTTTACCGTTGCTAATTCAAATAGCGACGATTAAAATAGCCACGGTATTGTGACGGTTGTTGAGCCGTTGCTAATTCATTTTAGCAACGGTTTTTTTGACAATTAGCAACGGTTTTAAATTTAGCCGTTGCTGAATTGTCTTTTTTTGTAGTGTCACCCAAGAACATCAATTAGTTAGTCGCTAACGTGTGTGTGCGCGAACTACATGCGCCAGTATTCATCTTGGTTAATGGACTTTTTATAAATTTATACGTTATAGTAAATTAATAAGAAATTTTGAAATCATAAACAATATATAAAAGTATGGTTTTCTTTTGCTTGTGACAATTGTTGATTTACATAGATAAAAAGGAGAAATTGATTGTTATTTCAAAAAGATGATGTTGAGGGGATGTGAGAAACATAAATGAACCATACAAAATTGTAGCGAACATTAAACCGTGCCTCTACATATTAAATTTTCGAACATACAGAGTATAAAGGGGATGAAAAAGAGTGATCCTTCACCCATTGTTACTCCCAGAAACAAATGGAACAAGCAAACAAACAAAAAATTAGTTTACAATTATATATACTCCAGAAAGCAAGTATTGGGCTACACATCTTTCTCGAATCAAGGTTAATGTAAAATTATATATTGATATGGGACAAAAAATGTAACGACCCGATTCATATGGTATTAGAGTTGGACCTAGTCAAAAATGTGCAAACAAGGATTTTGGGATCCCTAAGAGGTGGATTGTAATATCTTAAATAGGCAGACTATAAAGCTGGCAAACTAACTAGGTGTTATAGTTCCACATCGTCTGGGAAGGGAAAGAGGATGAGCAATATATATTATATGTGCAAGCTTGTATCACATTGGTATTACGCATTTTAAAGCCATGAGAGTGGTTAGGCCTAAAACAGACAATATCATACCATGTGGATCGGATCATTACAAATTAGTCCATAACAACCTTAGTCCTCCATAGTAAGTTGACAGAACTCCAACTTAAGTTAGTCAAATTTGGTTGACTAAAATAAATAAAAGATTCCACTCCTGAACCCTATCTTCGTTCGCACTCCATATTTTTCTCCATTAAACGTTTCTCAATTTCTTTTTTCTTCTCCAACTCTCTCGTTCCCTCTCATTTTTTCTTCCCCAACTCTTATTTCTCCATACTTATTTCCTTCATTAAATCTTCTTCATGCTTTTTCAAAGCTCTCTTCATCTTTTTTCTCAACTCTCATATTCACCCCACTCCATTTCCACTATTAAACCATTGCTCAATCTCTTCTCCCAACTCTCTCTCAAAGGTTTTGTGCTGATGGAGCTTGTTGGACTAATTGATGTGGGTACAGTATTTTCCCGAGTTCCTTAAGAGTATTTAATGACAACCATGAATGAAATCCAAATCAAAGGTTGTTGTCAGTTCCTACAGTTGGATCATATCGTGATTTTCAACGTTACATAACTAGGATTAATGTAGTTTGATCTAACCGCGTGAAGTGCAACAACCTTTCAAAAATTGTGTTCTTTTGAAAAAACTTCATGCAGCCATACATTTGACTCAAACCATGGTTTTTCAGTGTCACAGAGTTGGCCTAATTGTGAATCTGTAAATTTTACGTTTGGCCTAATCGTGAAACTTGAATTCTCATGGTTTGATCCAACCATGAGAACTGGCAACAATTTTTCCTAGAACTTGCTCTCTGAAAAATTTATTGCAGTCACCCAAACCGTGATTTTCAAGGTAATCTGATGGACATAATCGTGAAATTTTAATTCTCACGATTTGAGCCAACCATGTGAACTAGCAATAGCTTTTCAAAAAATGTGTTATTGGTTTGGGTAAGCTAGGAAGATAAAAAAACTCAAATAGAGATCCCTTTTTAAGGAATCGATTTGGTGAGAGTGATGAGAACAGATGAATGGTTAGGGAGAGTGGGGTAGGGTTTTTATGGAGAAAATGAATAAAATGATAAGAAGATGGGAAAGGGATTTGAGATTTTGTGATAATATGGAGGGTTTAATGGAGGAAATGAAAATAGTGGGGAAACAAATAAGAAGAAGAAGAAGAAGAAGAGAGAGAGAGAGAGAGAGAGAAATTTTAGAGATAGAAAGGTGGCGACGATTGAATGGAAAAAATTGAGATAGTGGAGAAAATATGAGAGTTGAGGGAAACGAAGAAAAATAAAAATATGAATTTGAGGTTTAATGAAGGTAATGAAATAGGGAGAAAAGAATAGAGTTGGCGAAGAAAGGTTGTAAAAGGGTAAATAGAGAAATAAAAATTCATATTAGGTCACTAAGGGTGCCTTAAACCAAACAAGAGGAATATTTTAAAAATGATTTTTATTTTAAAAAGCACATGTCTCGTTATTGGGTTGCTTAGAGTGCCTTTATCATCCCCCTATGTTTGTTGTTTCGTTTCCAAATATACCCCTCACAACTTTGACTTCTAGATTGGGGCTTAGTTACTTATTGCAGATAAAATAGTCATTTAGTAATGTTGATAGGAACAATTTCATCCATGAAGAAATTAAATTTGCCAATTTGAGATAGAATCGTTATAGGGTTTAGATAATGACAAGAAACCCCTTCATTTAATATCGAAATTATCAAAATGCCATGTTGTTCACTGCTATGTGCACCCAAATAAAAATATGTAGACCCCCACGAATGTCAAATTTGAAGCTAGAAAAAAATCGTAGATTTTACAACTCGAAAAAACCAATATGATAATCCACAAGTATATTTCTTTGGTACTCAACCAAATAGTTATGACTATTTTGAAAGATACTCACCTAGAAATATCAGTTTTTCTAACTGATGATACACCAAACCATCCTATAATTCACGTCGTACGCGTGTCATGATGATCTCGTCAGCAAAGTAAAGCGAGCCCAATTGCCGACCAAATTTGGCAAGGCCTACACTGCATTAAGCCTAATTCGGCAGAATCCATAACGTTGGATCCAAATTATGACGCCCTCCTAAGCCCACGCGTCACATGGTAAAGCTCAATACCCGTAAGGCTTAATCAGGCAAGTATCTTGGGGATCACCTAAGACGGGCAGGTTAGCAATACATTGTTCAGACTAGGAAACATATACCGGAGTATAAGTCATGCATGGAAACATTTTTGCATGGACAACACTCCAAAAGGTAAACCTCTTCCACAGATCTAGGAACACAAGTTGTGTAGGAAAACTCTCCTACATGGACGACTTCCAACTAGGAAATGATCTCCAGCAAGATCTTTTCCCCCAAACTACGCCACCAATAGCCAAACAAGGACTCTCGCATTAAAAATGAGACACTGAGTTGATGAAGAAAGGTACGCTACGGTGGTCATTGGCTCACGTGGGTGCCCTTTGCAGGTCCAGGTCAAGGAGAGCAGGTTTTGACTACATCAGTTTGGCGCCGTCTATGGGGAGCAACAAAGTTCTTTGAAAAAAATTTGATATCACCCTGCCCCACAGTAAAGAGATATAGTGACCACGAGATCTCGCAACAATGGAGACATCCCTAAGCCCTCAAACTCTCGTACTACGAAAGCGCTGCCAGTTTTGATGGATTTGGCACTACGAGGGGAACAAAATCAGAACCCCCGTGACATCCACGGTGGATCCAAGGGTGGATCTACTGTATACCCAGTGCAGCAAACTGCACGAGCGGTGGATGTAATACCCACCGAATTCACTTACCAATATACTTTTATTATTTTAGAAGTTAATAATGTTTATTTAGTGGTGGAAATTATTAATTGGTAATAATTATAAGTAATTATATTTTATAATTTTAATTTAAGACCTAGGTTTAGGCTGGTAGTGGGTGAGAGATAAGAGATGAGTGTGTTTAACTAATGAAACCCTAATAATAATAATAATAATAAAATCATTTAAAAAGAAACCCTAGTCATTTTTCTTCTCTTTGCATACACACAAAAGAAGAAAAAAAGGTGGGAGGCATGAACAACTTTGGGATCTTGCAAGGCAAACATCTGTAAGTAAAACTTTATTATCCATTTTCAATGTTTTTAGGTTTTTGTTTTGTTTTTTTGTTTTGTATATATTATGTGATGTAAGATGATATAGACATCTTGGGGAGTTTTTTTTGTTTTGTATGTGATGTGATGTCACTGTAAGGAAAATAAGGGAGGCACTAAATTTGATGTCACTGTAAGGAAAGTAGTGTTGCAAATCCACTAAATTTGTGATGTCACTATCAAAAAGAAAAAAAAAATTCACTTAAAACAATTTTTGAAAGTAGTGTTGCAAATTCACTTAAAGTCTGGCAAGTATTCTTGTGATGTCACTGTAACATGAAGGTGATTCTTGTGACTCACTTTCCCCATTAATCAGATATCCAATAAAACAGTTTATCCAATCCTATACTAATGCCTAAATGGTTTACTTTACCACTTTATTATCTACATTCCAGATGATAAGCTATTAATCACTAACATGTACAAGGAAGATCAGATGGTGACTATTTTGTTAGTTGCAATGTTTTTCATGTGTTATTATCCCCCTTGTCATAGTTGTTATATTAACAAATACCAACACTTGGTAAATGTTCTTTTTCCACAACTCCGAATAAAAAATTTATTTTGTATACAGACTTGCTTGTATACGTGTGATAGAATTATGGGTATGCAGACTTGCTTGCATATCGATGTACCATTCCATGTGAGTTCGGGTGTACATGTAGATTTAGGAAGAATTCTTGTCAGTTATCGAACTTCGGGTGAGATGACATGACACTCGAGGTAGCACTCCACTTTGGTCATTTACGCTCCGAGTGGCTTCGATGGCAAGGGGGCACACTTGGGTGAAGTGTGTTTGACACAGAAGGAGAGTGTGATTGTGGAAAAGAAGCCAAGAATTAGAAATAAATAAATAAACTATTGAATTGAGCATGACATGGAATTGTGTATAGATTATTTTAGCTGGTACTAGGTTAGCCTTGAGGGAAGAAACTAACAGCTCATTCGAATCTCGAATGAGAACTACCTATCTTCCTTAAGGTAAATTTGCACTTTTCTTTTATATTTAATTGTCTTGAATGGTAAGTTTTCACACACCAGTATTAATATACTAACTCAGATTTTGTATTGTTTTACAAATTTGGGTGCGTTCTTAATGAGCGTAGCCCCAGAGACCTATCAGGGTTAATTGGAGCGCAATGGTGGTATTAACTGCGTGGCGATAGCTGAGGAGTCAAAACATTTTTGTTAGATCTTTATTATTATATTCCTAGGTAATTAGATGTAGGGTTTAATTATAAATGCTCAATTTTTTATTTTTTTTGAGATTTATTTGGGAATGGGTTCATGTAATTTTCATTTATTTATAATTGTGGACCTCGTGTGGAGAGGAAGGATTTTGAGGAAGGTTATTATTTCATTTACTGCCTTATGTCTGTACCATTTAATTTGTTCCTGTCGTGCCTTGGTTTTTGGACAATCTATTAATTTATGTTGTTTAAAAAAATCGGGGCGTGACAGTGGAGATGCTCGCCCAGCAGAACCCTCCACCTGCAGAAAGAGAACAGGAGCAACGAATAGCCCCATCCTTAGAAAACACCAGGGAACATGTTCAAGAGAGCTACGCTGCCCTTGCAGGCTCTCAGTGGACCAAAGGCGGAGACCCGGCGTCTAGGGCTGACATACAGGTCTCCCAGAACCCCATCCTGCTAGGGGCCACCAATCCTGACGTGATGTTCAAACTCATTATCCCTCTGTTCGTGGATCATATCATGAACGAGCCTTTGTTCAAGAAATTCACTCTGTCGAAGATGGAGTTCTATGAGGAGACGACAGACCCGTCTGATCACTTGGGCCACTTCCAGCATGTAATGGTGCTCAAAGAAGGATTTGAAGCAATAATGTGTCGGTCATTTCTTACTAGCTTGAAAAAGTAAGCGTTGATCTGGCAACAATGTTCCTTACACGCTTTGTCAGACACTGGCAACAAATGTTCCATCAACTCATTTCGGACACTGGCAACAATGTTCCTTACACGCTTTGTCGGCAGCCAACAAATCAGGAAGAGCCCGCATTATCTGCTCACCCTTAGACAAAAGCCAAGTGAGATGTTAAGGGAATACTCACACGCTTTAACAATGAGTTGACTCTCATCAACAGCTGCAATAGCGACACCACGGTCATAGCCTTCTTGTCAGGTCTGAGGAGAGGCAAGTTTTATAATTTTCTCACTTTGGACCCTCCAACCGATATGGCAGACTTACTGAATTGTGCCCAAAGATACATCACTCTTGATGAGATGTTGGTGTCAAGAAGGAGGCAGAGTTCAAAAAGAAACACTCTGGGTCTAGATATTAGAAAGAGGAGAAGAAACAGGATGACGATGATAGAAGGAGGAAACACAACGACAGTAAGCCTGACTATGGCCATGCAAGACAAGATAAGGCCTCCAACTACGCCGGGCCTAAATTTGTCACTCCCCTCAACTCCAGTTTGTCCAACTTCCTCAACTCTATCAAGAATTGGGAAGAGCTAAAGTGGTCTGCCAAACAGCGAGAATACCCATTCCAGCCGATAACAGCAAATACTGTTCCTTTCACAAGGAGGGCAGTCATGACACTAAGAACTGCAAAAGCCTCGGGAGCGACATAGAGTATTGGATCCAAAGGGGGAAGCTAAAAGAGTTCTTGAGCCCAGACAAAAAGGCAAGACCGGGTAAAGGAAAGGGAAGAATTTGTTGAGGAAATATAAAAAGAATCTCTAGGCATCATATATGTGCTTCATGGAGTCGGCTCCGAAAGGCGAGCAATCTAATAGGTTTCGCAAGAGGAAGCTTCTTGATATGCATATGAATCCAACTGGCAAAGACAGAAAAGTGCAATATGCACATATTCAGTGCCCCATCCCACCGCTGACATTCACAGACCAAGACATTCAAGGTATTCTTTCTCCTTTCAATGATGCCCTGGTCATCTCAGTCCTCATTTCAAAGTGGGAAGTGAAAAGGGCCTTGGTAAACATGGGAAGTTCCTTAAACATCATGTTTCTCAATGCTTTGTACAATATGCAACTCAAGGAGGCAGACTTAACGCCCGCCAACCATTCAATGGTCGAGTTCAGCAGAGAGAAATGTTTCCAATTGGAAGGATTAGCTTAATGGTAGTGACAGGAGAGTCACCAATTACGGAAGTACCTTGTCCAGAAATTCATGGTGATCGATGCTCTGTTTGCCTAAAACATCATCCTAGGGAGGCATTGGCTTCACCATGTGGAAGCAGTGGTTTCTACCCTGCACCAATGCATCAAGAACACAGCCAACCAGGCCCAAGGAACTATTCACAGAGATCAACGCAAGAAACAACCACCATGCAGCGTTGAAGCAGCTAGATTGCTAGCAATTACAGCTCGAGCCTTCTTTTTTTAGCCTTTGGAGAACTCAAAGCATGTTTTTTGAAGGGATGCATTTTAGGAACATTCTCTTGAGCATTCATGGAAATGCTTGAAATGGTGAACTCCAGCCAATATATAAGCACGATGGTTCACAAAATGAAATCAATGAACATTTATGTCAGCATTAAATGTCGTACGGGAAATAGGGAACTCCGGTTCCAATCGAAACTGCATGAGTCCATATTCATCGAATTAATGGCAATGCATGCATCCCCATTAATTGGAGGGAGTAATCAGCACTGAACCATTTCGCGATCTACGTTGTACACCTGGCACACTGATCTTTACAACATGGACCGCCAACTAATGGGCCCAAGCGAGTATCCTGCCAGATCTGGCCTAGTACAATATGAAGGCCTTAAGTGCCCATGCAGTATGGAACACGCCTGCAACGATATTATCAATAAGTCCAAGGTGTTCACTCTATTATCTGTCATACATTGAACTTGGATAAACTAGGTCCGATCAATTTTTATGGCAATCCGACTCCAGAATCAAATTTATTGGTCAGACCTTCATATTGGAATACAGGGCAAATTAAGTAAGTCAGACTTACACGCCCAAGGCCAAGCGGACGCCTAACCCGATCAAAGCTTAGTCAGTTCCTACTGATGGTGATGGCTTCTGATCTGCTCTAACCCTAGTCTACCAAAAGCAAATGATAATGGCTTAGAAAGTGGGAGCTTAGTCAGCATTCTAACGCCTGACCACGATGGGTTGCCATGGACATTGTCCAACCACAAATAATGGTCGTCGAACCTAACCAAAGCTTAGTCGGTTTCGACCAATGATGATAGCATATAGTCCACTCTAACGCCCAATTCGCCAAAAGTGGATGACGACGGCTTATAGAGTGGGGGCTTAGTCAGTGCTCTAATGCTTGATCAAGACGGCTTGCCAGGGACTTTTTTCCAATTACGGATAATTGTCACCTTACCTGACCAAAACTTAGTCAGTGACAACTAATTATGATAGCTTTTGGACCGATGTAAGCCTAGTCCACTAATAGTGGATGACGACAGCTTAGAAAGTGGGAGTCTAATCAATGCTTTCAACATCTGATGGCTTGTCAGGGATCACTGTCCTTCTATAGACGATGATCGCCGAACTCGATAAAAGTTTAGTCAGTAGGCCACTGATGACGATAGCTTCTAATCTGCTCTAAGCCTGGTCCATCGAGCATGGATTACGATGGCTTAGAAAGTGGGGAGTCTAGTCAGTGCTCTCGACGCCTGATCATGATGACTTGCTAGGGATCATCGTCCAAATGCTGATAATGATCGCCAAACCCTATCACTCTAACACCTAGTCCACCGAGCACGGATGACGATGGGTTAAAAAGTGGGAATCTAATGAAGATGACTTGCCAAGGATCATTGTCCAACTACAGACAATGATCGCCGAACCCAACCAAATTTTAGTCAGTTATAACTGATGACAACAACTTCTGATCTCCTTTACATCCTAGTCTACCAGCAGCAGGTAGAAATGGTTTGAAAGCCCATCATTCAATTATTTGCAGCAATACACATGTATGACCACAGTCTAAACCAGTTTGCTTATAGTAGCAACGACAATTGCGGGTTTTATCCACAGCCTGGCCCGCATATGAGAGATTGCAATGGCGGATCTCAAAGATGGGTAATGCATGGTTCGAATTATCTATCACTAGAAAGTTTATTCCCTTGAATGAAGTTTAACCGACTTACAAAATCTAGCCGATACGACTCCCTGATCTCTAAAGAGTGTTGCAATAGAACTGTCATCAGGGGATCAATTATATGACTTCTTGACTCAGCACAACCTCTTGTCTGAAAGCTAGTAGCGCGGTTAAACAAAGCAAAGAAAGTCAAAGAATACATAAGTACATAATGATGTTTAACATGTTACCTCTTATTGATAAGTAAAAAGTACAAAGTTCACTCCTCATTAAGAGTAGGCTCAGATACAACAGAACTAGATTTGGCAGCAGAGAAAGTAGGGTATGCGTCTGCACGTGTTGATTGAATGCCCTAGTCTTCATCACCTTCTTTTTCTTCTTCTAATTAGTCGGAGGCTTCCCCAAACTTCGCATAAGACAACTCTTTATAGAGAGAAAGGTCCCATTCATAATGTTCCTCTTTCATCAGCTGCAACAGCTCCAATCACCCACGCACAACTCTACTGAACTCAAACGTGCCCTGGGTCTTTAAAAGTTTTTCCTCACGCACCCTCGACTCATCAAGCTCTCCTCCAACTGGTCCAGCTTTCTCGACAGCATGTCAGTCCTGGATTGCTCGACACTCAAATTGTCCTTTGTAGCACTTAGTTCAATCTGCACTGGAAGGAATTGTTTTTCTACTGTCCACATACTTTTGGCATTGGAGTCAACATCGGCCTCTAGCTGCCGACGTCGGACAACCCACTCAGACTCCTTTTCACCCTTCTCGGTATTTAGAGCTTGCACCCAAGCTGCAATCTTCCTAGCAAAATGTAAGTCATGATGGACAAGGTTCAGTTCTTCCTTGAATGTGTCCCTCACGAACATTGACTCTTCCAATTCAGACTCAAGCATTCCCAAGAAAATCCTATGAGCCTCTGATCTTGTTTTCCAGACATCCTGATCAACAATCAATTAGGCGGACTTCCCTTCCTTTAGCTATTTCTTCAGCGATTCAAACAGAGAGCATCAAAGTACAACTTTTGCAAGTTCGCAAAGACTCACTCCATGATATACACCCTCTCACATGCAGCCTCAACCTTCATCGCAGCAACGACGACTTGATTCATATATGACATCACAAAGATGAGATATTTCTGCCCTTGTCCATACATTCTCCCAGCGTATCGCCTATTGGCATCGGAGCACAATTCGCCAGCCAATCATTCCACCTACTGGTATGCTTCCTTGATGCATAAGAAATATCAACCTCCTAGTGTCAGACTTGGTTGCTCATCTTCAACACATCCGGAGCAAACAAACTGATCTGTGCATCCAGATGGAGGTCTTTAGGGACCAAAATCACTCCAGCACCGCCTTTCACTATCTTCACCGCATCAGGGCCATCATCCAGCGCCTTTTCCTTTCTTACGATGATCGACTCTCTCTTTCAAGCCGACTAGGAAATAGTTGACAGTAAAGAAGGAAGTGAGTTATCTCTTGGACCCGTCACTTCAATATGGGATCGAGATTGGAATGGAGGACAATACGATCAATGCAGAGGAGACTTCATGTCGTAGGAGTGATAGTCAGGCGACTCTTCACCAATCTAGGAGACACCCTGTCAAAGGAAGGCTTGTACTTAAAATCCTTCAATGAGAAAGGACCGGTCAAACCCTCCTCGAACGAAGCTGCCATGCCCGCCTCCAGCAACAAGTTACTTGGTGCTCAACTTTGTTACATCTTAGACTCCCACCATCTACAGATATTCCTTCTCCAAGTTAGGAAGAGAAATAGGGGCCCTTGCCCGAGCATCCTGCCCCTCGGACACCACAAATTCTGCTCCAGTAGATGAATCAAGAACTTGCCCCGCAGCTTAATGTCCCTTTAAAAGGGCCAAACTTTCACTAGCGGGCTTGGTGGCAGCATGAGGCTTCTTGGAACGCATATTAAAATAAAGCACTTCATTCAGTTCCACCCTCCTTGACAAGCTCGGAATCTTAACTCTAGGGAACTTCCTTTTCTTCGAAGAGGGCTCGACTTCGGCTTTGAAACTCTGAAAAGAGTGGGAGCCTCATGCCAATGGGCCATAGTCCACTAACTTGATGTTAGAAGACTTTACAACATCATCCACCTGCATTCAGAGCAAGTCAGAAAAAAATTCTAAAGTTGCTTCATCCACAGAAGAAAGGGGCGTAGTTAGGAACCTCCCTATAGAAAGCACAAATAGCATTTCAATATGTAATTGACACTGGCAGAATCAATAACAGAATTAAACTTACTTAGTTGTCGAAACTCTCGCTCGATCAGATGACCGACAAGCTCAAAATACTTTGAGTCTACAAAGGCCATGAAACAATATTTCTGTCGAAACTTGAAGTCATCGGGCAAATTGCCAAAATAGTCCAGCAATGTCAACACACACACATCGTGCTCGTTTATCAGAGGAGAAGTAAGAAGTTGAATCATCCTCGTAGACACTCGAACACCACCATCATTCGCCATAATCAGAATGGCGATCAAAGTCCTATACCCGTTCGACACCAGTTGAGCGGGCACCAAGCCAAGAAGGTCCAAATTTCCTTGATGAAAGAAAAATGGACGCCCGATTGGAGCATACCTAGATGAAAATAGATAAATCCTTCTGGAGGAGATAGCAGCGTCTAATCGGCGCCCAACGTGAAAAACACCATATCATCAAGGATCCCAAATGTCTCACGAAGGCTTTCCAGATTCAACTCAGAGAACTTATGGCCCTTATCGAACAGTTCATTAGAAAGCTAATTTTGGCCCACCATTGAAGAATGTACAAACTTTCAATCACGGAAGTCACGTAAAATCAAAAGCACGAAAAGCGAAATGACAGGGCAAAATCTCTGAGATCGAAGGGTAAAGAAAATAAACTCTGCAAAGAAATGGATCTATATTGATAACAGAATTCTCGCTTTTTTTTAGCAGATGCATGCCCATTTAATGAAGTGTGTCGCTTGAGGAAACGATTCAGACTCAAACCAATCATGACCACTCAAGTTCTCTACAACATGACTAGATGGACCGATGAACTGGCCCACAAACTCAGAGGGAGTAGTGATGATACACTAAACCCGCATTTAATCCACGTCGTATGCATATCATGATGATCTCATCAGCAAGCAAAGCGGGCCCGATTGCCCACCAAATTTGGCAAGGCCCAGACAACATTAAGCCGAATTCGGCAGAATCCATAAGGTTGGATCTGAATTCAGCAGAATCCCCTTACTAAGCCCACACGTCACACGGTAAAGCTCAATACATGTAAGGCCTAATCAAACAAGTATCAAGGGATCACCTAAGACAGGCAAGCCAACAATACAATGATTCTGACTAGGAAATATATACCGAATTATAAGTCGTGTATGGAAACTTTGTTGCATGGACAACACTCCAAAAGGGAAACCTCTCACACCGATCTAGGAGCATAAGTCGTGTAGGGAAACTCTCCTGCATAGATGACTCCAAACTAGAAAAGGATCTCCACCAAAAACAATTTCCACAAACTATGCCACCAAAGGCATAGCAAAACAAGGACTCTCACATTATAAATAAGACATAGAATTGATGAAGAAATGTACGTTACATAACCCAATTTACAGTTTTAAGCATTTGTCAAGCCCTGCCTGACTTTAGCATCGGAGTGTCCTCGTCCACCATAATGGTAGTCAAGCTCACGTGCATTCCTTGTGCAGGTCCAGGTCAAGTCAAGGATAGCAGGATTCGACTACATCACTAACTAAATCCCATTTTTATATAACTCGTAATAATCATACATAAGTCCTTCAAGGTGTTCAAATACAACTTCTTGAATATCATAAAGCTAGGATACTTTCCTAAAAGTTAAATATTTTCACCTTAATATAACAAAATTTTATTTATCTTTGAGCAAATACCCTTCCTGATACTCGAACAAAACCTCTAAAGTATTATGAATGGTACTCGCCAGAAACTGATTTTTCAATTTTGTTTAAATCCAATTTGGTTTATTCATTTTTTACTTGGGTTTTTTTTGAAATGGGATGGTCAAGATGAGATAAGCGTGGAGGAGGTAGGCCTACACTAGTAAAGATATGCGATATAGGTCATGTCTTCATATTACCAAACGCCTCCTGCTAACTAAGCCGCAAAGGGAAGATACTCTAAAAAAATCAAAAATGAAAGAAGGCAATCAACTGTTTCTAAGCAAGATGCGGTTTCATTAAAATAAACAAACCTTCGATCAAGGATCTTTGAAGTTGAAAAAAAATAAGACAATGAAAAAAAATAAAAAAAGTTCATGAGTTTTAAGATTTAAAAAAATAGATGAAGAAGAGTGCCTTAAACAAGTTGAAGTGCATGAAGAAAATGGTGAACATGAAAAACTAGTAAAAAAAAAATTTATCAAATTTGTCCCCGCTATGGTGCTTATGATTTCTATAGTGTCCATTTCACAAGATACAATAACTATGTCACACAGGTGTAATACTAAAAATTTATGACTGACAAACTGTATTGTGCTTGTATTTAAAGAAGTCATTCCATGAGTTTATATCGAATCGATCGTGTCAACATTATTGAGATATCTATTCACAGGTGTAATACTAAAAATTATAGAGATGTTTCCTACTACTTACCAATTACAACAGATGCCTGCAAAAAATATACTTCTTCCATTATTGGATCAGCAGGAAACACAAGTTGACGGTATATGAGAAGAAACATCTAATTTCCATGTTGAAGTAGATATATTTTCTATACTTCCAGTAGGTTGTGACATCCAACATTTAGAGCATTCACTTGTATTTAACATTCCTAATCAAAATATTAATAAAAAAAATATTAATTAATTAATTAATTAAAATTTTCAATTTGGGATGGGCGGGATTGAAAATCTCCATCCCGATCCCATCCCACTCTAGATCGGGATGGAATTGAACAATCCCAATAAAACCCAGAAAAAATCAACACGGAATGGGATTGGAATGGGATCGGGATCTCAAGTGCAATCCAACTACTTTTTCTTGAAAACAAGAATGGAAAGAGTTTCATTAGGGGGTTGCAAAACACAAAGTGGTTGATTCTCCACAATTTTGATTAGAGAAGAAAATGAAGTGGGGTTTTGGGTTGTTTTGCCCTTGTCATCTTTCTTGATATACGTTTTAAGATCTCGATCTGGACTCAAATTAGATGGGCTTTGGTCTTATTTTTAGATAACAGCTTAGTGTAGGTGGATCCGTCTAAATTTTGCATGAGTATGACTATGGGTTATGATTAAGTTTAGGGTTTTAAACAAGTTTGTTGAATCAAAAACATATTCAGTAAAAATCGACAAAGGAAAGGCAAGAGTTCAATGGGGAAGAGACGTGGATCAAACATGAAGAGAACGATAAGTAGTAGACAAAAACTATTAACACCATATCTTCATGATGAAATAGTCTTCTCTGAAATACTCACCAAACTTCCTGTTAAATCTCTCCACAGATTCAGTTTGGTCTCCAAGCTTTGGTACAACACCATTCACCATGACAAAAACTTTATTGCCTCGCATTCACTCCATGCTAAATCCAACCCATCTATCCTTTTTCTCTTCCAATACGGGGACAAGAAAATATGTGACAGCAGTGACTTCAATAAACACCTCATCTCTTTCAATTACAATGACAACAACCAAAAACCTTCAATGGCTCAATACAATAGCTCATGTTTTACAAGCAAGATGGTGGGTAGCTGCAACGGTTTAATTTGCTTTTCAGCACTGATCAGGGGATATGAGATTTGCAATCCAAGCACACAAGAGGTATTATCCATTCCTATCCCTTTAGATTTCAGAATTCGGTTTTCTGCATTTGGTTATGATCCTTTGAAGGATGAATATAAAGTTTTGCGTGTTTTTTCAAAAAACCGCACGATGATTTACACTCTGGGAACTAAAGATTGGAGGGAAATAACATCTACATGCAGTGAATGCCCTGATTATGGTATATATTATAACACTGAAGGAAATATATGTTTGAATGGAACTATTCACTGGTTAAGCTATAGTCCGCATGATAAGATTTTGTTGTTCGATGTCCACCAAGAAAAGTTTCAAGTGATTTCAACCCCCGTACAATTTACTTTGCTATCTTGTAAAGATAATCAACCTTATGAAGAATTCTGTGGTTGTCTAATTGATATGGGAGGATCATTGTGCCTGGCTCATTTTAGTGGTAAATCCAAAAACGGGTTTGAGATTTATTTCTACATGTTTGACCACAACAATTTTTGGAAAACGATGGGGAAAAGTGTTCTACTTCCCCTTTCAGATGGGAAATGTCTATTTGCAATGGGTCCCCTCATTGCTTACCAGCAGAAAGTTTTATTTTATAAAGTAGTAGAAAATCGAAAACTTAGAATTTATAATGCACACACTAGGAGTTGTAAGGAATTGGAATTGCCTCCTAAAGCTAAAGATCTTCCATATCGTGTAATTTATCACGTAGAAAATTTACTGTCTCTGAAAAGAATGGTGCCACCCAATGCTAATGAAGAAGATTCCATGTCTCCAAAAATGGTTCCAGTTGAAGAACATTTCATGTATATGAGGTCAATCAGAGTGAGGGAGTCCAATTTAACACCTAGGTTTGTCGATATTACATCCAAGGGTGAAGAAGATTACTGCATTAATGAGAAAAAAGGAGGTGAAGATGACATCAATAAAGAAGTTTTAGACTCAATTTCATCAAGATCGCATTTGGAAGTTTGGAAGGAAGAACGATCAATTAAAGAGTGTATTCCAAAATCAAATATTCGTAGGTCAAACCGGTGGAAGAAGCCCAACCTCAAATACATACAGCATGGGACCTATGCATCCAAACCAAAAGAAAAAGGTAACTTTTAAGCACAAAGAAGAAGATTAATATTGAAATGCGGGATGCCTTCATACTCTTCTATATACTAGCATTCAATAGATTCGCTTTTCTGTTTCATTGGTATTTGAATCTAAATTGATTTCTCTTAGGTCGTAAGCACCTCGCTAAGGTTCACATCCTAAGAATGGTTACACAAATAGATTCTTATGAGGAAGCTAAATTAAAGATATGTACCAACCATGGTAGAAAATCACTTTACGAGTTATTCCCCAATTTAGAGTTCTTTGAGATAGATATTATTTTATTTGTTGAGGATTTTTTTTTCTTTCATTTCTGCATATGATGTACCTAGGAATGAAGGAGTGATGAGCAAATGTATCTAATTTTTCTTCATTTGGTCCTACTTTATTAACATAAATGTTTGATGACCATTTAAAATCCCACTCGCTTTCCCCAAAAAATAAAGTAAGTCACGCAATCCAAACATCTACAAAGAAGATTTGAGCAGACTCGCTTTTGAATAACTGTTTAAATTGATGCAGTTCCTAATGCTCTATTAGCTCTTGGTACTTGGTTTTACTCACACCATTTGTCATTCTAAAGTTTGATCCCAAAACTTGGTTCTGTTATTGTCTCATTTTGTTTTGTTTCTACTGTGATCTGTTTTGCCTATATGCGAATGGAAAACGCAAAAGGTAACTTGGTTAATACTTCATTAGTAGTAAATTGATTTGATAAGAAGCAGGCCTTTCTTGGTATATGCAAGCATATGCTTGATGGTAGCGTGTTCAGTTCCTTGCATGGACCTTCTTGTATTACTAGTATAGACATGAAAAAATCTCATTGAAAATTATCCTTCTGTCCCAGTAATTGTTTTATCCCATCTTAGATCCTACCATTCATTAAAGGCAGTCTTATTCACATATGCAACTGAAAAGGTGAGTCGAAAGAAATTTCTTCTACGTCCTTCTGTTTTCTTGGTTTAAAAGTCAGACTCTGTTCTTCTGCATCTCTGTTGTTTTTTGTGGGTTCATTTGTTTCTCCGACATCTTTAGCTGTTAGAAAGAGGAATCATGGTTAACTTAGAACTGAAAGGTATGATTTTAATTTTATTTATTTCATTATTTTGGTGTGTGGCCATTCTTGTGTTTTGCTTTCCCTCAATGGACTTTAAACTTCACAGGGTTTCTTCATTTTTCTCCGTATTAATTGGACTACTGCTTCTAAAGCTGGGACATTGACTTCTACTTTACATTTCTAATGTAATTTCGTCGATAGGGTGTTATTTGTTTTATATATTTCATTGGAGTTCTAAATCAAAACCGGTTTTCACCTTTCTAAAGCTTCAACCTTCTTGATGTAGTTTCTTTCCTGCTGGGTATTCAATACTATTCTCAGACATGAGAAGACAAAAATATTATGTTTTACAATGGAAAATAAGTTTATTTTCTTAGGAATTTATGGTTAGTTTAAGATAATTATGCGGTTGCTGAAGGCTTTTGGAGTTGATCGGAACAACGAAGAATATGCTACTAGAGTGATTGAAAACAAGTATTCTGATTTAACAGTGGTTGTGATCAAGAAAATGTGATTGTCATCTGTATGTATCTTTCGGACAGGTTTGGTGTTGGCTGATGGCAATTCCTGATGGTAGTGGCTGCTGACTAGTAGTAACATTCTTTTTTTGGGAGGTTATCACTGAAATTTCATGCCAAGAACTTCCATTACATAATAACGAACGAATTCTAGCAACCTAGCGACCAAGCCCCATCAACAATTAGTAGAACCATCATTCAAAAGGCTTACCATAATATGAGGTTTACCATAACCTGAGAGTCGGTGGATTAATATAGAGCCTGACCACATATCCTGCTCCAACACCGAAAACGAGAGTTGCTTCAATGGAAACTCACCTAATCCCATGCTTTTATGCCAATCAACCACATTCTGATAAGTTTCAAAACCGCGACTCCCACTATAGAGAGGGGAGAGCTGCAATTGGTGGACTTTAAGTTATGCTTTGAACTTTAGGCTGAAGCCAAACTGCGGATTGACACTAACTCAAATCAACAATCTTTAGTCAATGAACTAGGATTTCAAACCCAAAACCTAAAACAGTATTTTTATTCTTTAACCGTTACAATGGCCTTGGCCTTATTTGAAGGATTACTTCGCTTACAGCCTAACCTATTTCTGATAAGAATCTTGTACTAATTAGATGAACTAAAAGGAAACTAGATAATGAACATATATAAAATAGGATATTGGAGCACATTCCCTGGCCCTTTTCTGTCGTCTAGGTCCAAGTACGTACCTGTTAGGTATGTGACTCCTCATCAACATATTTAAAACCATGATGTGCAAGAGCTCCACCTAGCTAGTTAAGACAACTTCACTTTTGGTCAACAAATTATTGACAATGTCTGACAAATTGACTAGCAAGTGATTCATCTGGGATTTCTGCAGGACTGGATACAGGTGATCAGAATTTAGGAACTCTTCACTTTTCAACAAGTGATCAAAGTTATAGAAGATGATTGAGAATGGACTTTTTGGCCTATAAAGCATCCTCAGTAGAGGTTTTTGGCAGATCATTTCTTCCTCGACAGCTCAGTTCAATTGGATGCAAAATTTTGAGTTCATTAATTTGAATTTCATTGCATTTATTCATAAGGATGTAGATTTGAGTAATATTTTTAGTCACAAGGATTCAACACTAGGACTGGCTTCTATTTTATGTACACCACATTTGAACTTTTCTATTTATCAAAAGATAATGGACGGATTTAAACAAGAAACTCTTGGATCTTTCAATATATAAGTCAATTCCAAAAATTCCAGTAAAGACATTTCAGGATGTTCATGTAAAACCAGAGAACAGTGTGGCGTTCAACTCTGACTCTGAAAATAGAATACCTAGCAAAATAGCCAAAAGGATAACTTACAACCATCACTGGATGCATGATCTGCTCTTATACCACTAGCATCGACAATGTCCTTCCACTTGTTGATGAAAACACTAAACAAGTCTATCAATGCTAAGACGGAACTTGAATTTGAGTTTCCAGATGTTATTCTGTTGATCAATCAAGTTTACATCCATTTCTTTCTTCAAGTCGGCTTTCACTCTTTCAGTCTACAGTCCACTTCATCTTCAGAATCACTTTTCTTATTCTTCTGCCTTCTTATTTTCTGCAGGTTCAGCTGCTGCTGGGGAAGATGGAAAAAGATGGTGACGATGGTTGTTGCAAAAGTACATGACTACCAACCTTACTCAGTCAAAGCTGTAGTTGATATTGAGGTTGCTCTCTCTCAAAGAAACCATTGTTTCACAAGAAAAAAAAATTGATAATCGAGAAAAATGTGGGAGTTAATTGTCATAGGGAGAGAGCTTGCTTGTTCTACTCTGTCTAGAAATGAGAGTTGGAAGTTACTGAGCTCTCTGAAGAAGATAGTTAGAAAGTTTCTTAATACTTTTGGAAATTGAGAAACAAATTCCCTTACTGTTGTACTCATGTGCTCACCTCTGTGGGCTACAAGTCCAGGATTTGGGGATTTGGTTTAAACTAATTTTCGCCTGGCGGTGTGCCTGGTGTTGTCCCTGGTGGCCAGGCACACCACCAGTGCACTTAAGATTTTTAAATATATGGGCAATTCTGCTAACTAATCACATGTATATAGATGATTCAGCTGCTAATTGACCTTATGAGGAAGCTAACGCTCCATGAAAAACATAATTAACGCTCATTTGTCAACGGAAAATTCTAAAGTGCACTGGTGGTGTGCCTGGTGGCCACCAAGCACCGTCCATCTGCCTCGAGATGTGAATTATTTTATATCTTGAGGCATATGGACGGTGCCCGGTGGCCATCAGGCACTGTAGTAGTGCTCTTTGGCAACATATGCATTCAGGAACAATAATGCCAGCAAAAAATCAAGCAAACCCAGTTCAGAGTTCTTTTTTGGCAAAGTGAGAGGGATTTTAAGGACGCATAAATGTTAATAATAAAATATAGAAGACGATTCAAACTTGCTCAAAATTAAGCCCCTTTTGTACAACTCAAAAGAAAAAACCAGAGAAGTAAGCACAGCAAAAGTGAGTACCCTAAAATGGATATAATAAAGAGATTTAGTTTGGAGAATCATGTTCCAGATGTGAACCCTTCTTGTAATAAATCTCGTATTGAGTAGATTATCACTCCCCAGTGCGATATAATCTATGAACCTGGGGTCTACATCGTATGCCAAGTCCTTGTACCCTTGGCATCACTTGTAGTGATGTTAATTAAAGATATCCGGGCACTCTGAATTTTCATCATGTTAGAATTAATAGTCTTTGAAATTCCATTTTACAGTCAAGTTTTTTGTTGACAAAAGTTTATATCATCCGCAAAATTCTGAATACTACAAGCTTGGGCCATAGATTTGCTACCGTATGAATTATTTGCCGTGCTTCAGTTTTGCTTATTCCTAAATTGAATGTAGTGAATCTCACAACAGGAGATCATAGGTGAAATAGGAAGTCCCTATCAGTGCATACAAAATTAAAACGATCATCCAGCAGGTTTGACACAAAAACACTATGTAATATATACACAAAATGAATCCAAACTTAATTACAAAATATTTTGAATTGAAACAACTTAATAAAGAAAGAATACAAAAATCTAAACCTTACTGGTTAGCTTATTAGAGCTTTCCTTTTGACATGTTCGAGATCAATCACTGTCTTTCTTTCGATCTTTCAAGAATATTCAAGGCGAAACACAAAGTGTCTTGTTACCCTCTGAAAAACCACAATTGGACTCTATCCAAGCCTGGTCTCATAACATTAGCATCAACAACATCATTCCATCCGCCATTGAGAGCATATCTTTTAATGGCAGGCCAGAACTTGAAACTGAGTCGCCAAGTATTGTTATGTGGATCTATCAACAAAGCATCCAAAGGTTGTTTGTCTCCTTTTCTCTTAGTTCGAGTGAGCACCCTATTTCCATAAGCTTGGGTCATAGTTAGACGGCTCTGATTCTTCTTGATGTCAGATGCCGTGATATCCTTCTCGAATACAATCTCCTCATCGATACCTGTGCCTTTCATTTCTCTCGTGATCTTTTCAAACATTGCAGCAGGCAGTGGCACTAGCACCATTTCTTTGGGGTTGGATGCTTTTCGCAACCTCCTAGCATTGTGATCATCAATAACATTAACAGCAACAGAATCATTGTTCTTGGGTCTGGGTGCCCTTCGAATTTGTGGCCTCCAATCATCATCATCAACAAGAACAGCAACGGCATTGAGTTTCTTGGGTTTGGGTGCCCTTCTTGACCTCCCATCATTATGATCGTCAACCATGCCGGATGTATGGGTTTTCTTGCCGGTGTTCGTCTTGTTCTTGTTTTGTGCAGGTCGTTCTTGTAGTGCTGATGAAATGAACGAGTCTGCTATAGAAGAATCAGAATGAAGAAGAGAAGGTGATGGATGGGGTTGCTTTCTTCTGTGCTTGCTCTTGAAAAAAAATACATTTACATGATTCTCCTTCAGTTTCCTCAGTAAATCCTCCTTCGCCAGTCGTTTCAAAGAAACCATTCTTCCTTCCTTTCTGAACTTCTCTTCTTTCAGAATCGTTTGGTGAGTTGAAGCGAAATTGGATTGTGATGAGAAAATACAGAAAACAGAGCTCGCTTCGCTTCTTGTTGTTTGGAAAGGGGAAACCGTGTAGAGTTCAAATTATAGCTGAAAAAATGGATAGGAAACTCAATTTATTTACTTCAGACTCAAACAGGATACAGAAATAGAAAGTTTCTAAAATTCAAATTAAACTTCTAAAACCTAATTAGGAACCTTCCTCATGTCTTTTTATATTCAAATAATATTGAAGTGCCCCCCATTAGAATTTTTTTAGTACATCGATAGCATTCACAATTCATCCAAACTTCAGTCGATAGTACTGTTTCAAGAAAAAATAATGCAACTCAGATGGATCAAATTTGAAAGAACACCGACAATGCCCTTATAGAGGTCATTCAACTTTTCACATTCGGATGGTTTGCCTTTCAAACGATTGCACATGCCCACATTTAGCAATTTCTTTCTAGGCAAAGATTTTTAGATTTGTTAAAACTCGAGAGGTCATTTATGTTCTATATATTTATTTGCTCATTGTGCTTCTGTGAAGATCATCTGGTAAGTTGCTAGCATTGTCCACCCAACCTAGGTGGGCAAGGCTTTAAACGGGCTCACCTGCTTAACAAAAACCGTATTTAGCATGGGGATTAATTAACAAGAAAGATGTTTTATGGGTTTTGTGTTCAACACCAAGCAACCATAATAATTATTTCTTGCACGCACTAAACCTGGTACATGTTTGAAAATTGATTAGAAGGACCACGGCCGACACGGTGTGTTGCAGTGATGTTGTGGATTCAGTCTCTTCCTCATAGTTTAGGCATCGATGTTGTGTATTTGGATGATAACGAATGTCAATGTCGGATCAGTTTTGCATGAATGACTTTAGGAATTTGGGATTTGGCTTGGAAGCCTGCCAAGGTTATCAAAGCAAGGATAATTTTTCTGTATTATCATTCAAGTAACATAAATGGAAGTCATACGCACTCACCCTCTCAATGCGCAATAATCTTTCACTAATGTGACTCATGACACGTTTCATCTCTAGTTGAGATCCTATTACGGTCACACTAACCATTACTGAAATTGGAATTATTTTAGCCTTTCTAGAAAATTGAGCCTGCTCATCAGCACCTGATAAGCTGGTATGGAAAATCTCTAACACCATTCCCACCACCATCTCAATTTACCACACTATTCATGTTCAGTTCAAACAAGAAGATAAATCTCAATTGACCCGTTCTCTCCCTTCATATCTTGCTAAAACCTACTTACCACCATCATACAAACTTTTTACATGCATGACTATTATTCAGACATGGTCTTCCCATGAGCTTCAACATATTTGCCTCAGCATTGGTGCTGGATTGCTCAACATTGGGGGTAGGTAGTGTTTTTTTTTTAAGAAATTGCTCAGCATTGGTGTTAAATTGCTCAACATAGGTGATGTTTTTTTTTTGTGATCTCTCCTTGCGTTTGTTGATTGGCAACAAGATTGGGGATTTGGCTGCGTGAAGTTGCTACTGTTTGAACTTGAGCTAACTAATTGGGTTTTGTTTGAGGGATTTCACAATTGAAACATGGAAGGTGTGGTTGAGAATTGTTTCTTGTTCTTGAGGATATTCCTGTTGCTGTTGAGGATCAAAAACACCACTAAGTTGTTGTTGTTGATTGATTGAGGCAGGTTATTGCTGATGTCCTTCCTTCTCCGCCTCTTGCGTCTATGGTCAAAGTGTGTAGTTGTCGGAGGCGGGGAAGTGCTTGAACCTCTGGAGTCTTAGGTCAACAAAGAAAGTTGCTCTGATACCATGTAAAGAAAATATTTTGATAATTGTATTATTGTTTTTGTTCTTTGACTGAATGCGAGCCCTACATATTCTAGCAGAACCCACCCTTACCCTGCTAAGACAAATAGCCAAGAAAAGTCACTTGCTATGCCTGAGTTGCTAAAGAAAATTATGTGAATCATAGAGAAAAGTTAGGTGAACATACCACATTGTCTAGGTGGTGTTTGTTTTTCCCTTCTTAATCTAAGTATGGTCAGAAAATTGCGAAATATGAAACCAAAAAAAAATGACATACTAGCAACTCACGCGCCAAATTCAAATATGGACAGAGTAGTTGTACAATGACAAAAATCTATCTAAATTTTATTTATGTTGATAAAATGTTGATTAGCATTGATGCAGTCGATTTTCGCTCCCTGCTTTGACCATTTTCTGCTGACTTGCACAAGTAACGCACATGAGCTACAGACCACCGGGGGGTGGCCAATGGCACTCCGATGCTAAAGTCGAACAGAGATTTGAGGAAGGTGTAATGTTGTAACAGGTATTTTGTATCGTACCTTAGCTTACCAACGTCTTGTCTTATTTATAGTGTAAGGAGTCATGGTTCAACCATGCCTTTGTAGGCATAGTTTAGGGAGGAGATCTTCATGGAGATCTCTCTCTAATTAAGAGTCGTGTTGTAGGAGAAAAGTTTCATGTTAGCTCTGCAATCCTACATACGCGGGAGATAGTTCCCAATCCAAGAGCAATTCGTAGAAGGGAGTTTTCCTATATGGAAGATATTCTGGTGTTTGCTTTCTAGTTGGAAGCAAAAAGCAGTTTTAATTGCCCGTCCGAAGCTGATCCTCGAGATACTTGCATGAAGATGACTTATGGGTATCGTGGATAATTGTGAGACGTGTGGGCCTAGCATGTTGTGAGAGTCCGGGTCCGCTTGGCGGACTAAAGTTGAGCGGGCTTAGATCTGCTTGGGCTGGATCTGTGTTGGGCTGATGCTTGAGCCCGTAGTTCCTCGAGATCATCATGACACGTGTTCGGCTCAGGAGTGTGGTCGTTTTATTTATCACCAGCTACTCCTCCGAGTTAGTAGGTCGTCACATCGGTTAGCTAAGTCATCTCTTGAAGGGATGTGGCGCTCATGATGATTGAGTTTGAATTGTTGCTTGAGCCACACGCTGCATCAATTGAGCATTCGTTGGTTCGGCGGAAAAGAGCGGGAACATGTTCTCTATATAATTCACCACAGTGTTGAGGCTGACCTTTATGTTTCACTTGCCTTTGAAGATATTTTTATGAAACGTTTTTTCGTCTTCTTCATGGCTCGAGAAAACCTTGTTGATGTTGCTGTTCTGGCTAAGGGCCTAGAGTTTTTTGAAGACAGGCTGTTGTCCAAGCCTGGTCTCGCTAAAATCCGTGCAAGGTATGGAGTTCCTGAAGACTTGCCATTGTACCTTCTGACAAGCGACCAAACGCCAATGTCGCCTCTGGCCGGTTTAATCTATTTGCATCAAGGCATGCTTCAAACTGGAATGTGTTTCCTGGTTATGGACGTGATTTGGGAGTTCTTAGATTTTTTGGGATCCCTCCGGCTCAGTTGGGACCCAATGGATACAGGATCATTCTCATGATTATGCTTTGTGCTAAGGAGGTCGGTGTTAGTGTGACTCCACGGGTGATTCAGTTGTTGATCGGTCCTCGACTGCAAAGCAATGATGTTTGCATGATGAAGTCGTCGAGTTGCTTCAGTAAAATGCCTGATGATTTCAAGTTTTAGTAGAAGTACTGTTTTTGGCTCTTGCAGATTCGAAGTATTTCCGGTAGGGGTGGGCACGGGACGAGATATACCCATCCCTATCCCATCCCATTCATACGGGATCGGGACGAGACGGGATCAGCGTGTTGCCTGTGACTACTGCGAAGATTATCATCATATAAGAGCGTGAAAAATAACCTTCTTATAATTAGATATAGAATGTGAAAAATAACTTTCTTAAACCTACAAGCAAATTGCAGGAATCTGGAAATAGTTATGGTAACACCTAAACAGTAAAATACCCACCAATATAGAGACGACCCCATGGAAAACCCAAGGTCTCGTAAACCAGATCAGCTCTTGAATATACGTTCTCTGACACTACAAGATAACTCCTATTGCCCGATGGTGAGTAACATATTACCTAGCAGGCTTTAGTTTTAAACCAAATTAATAATGGATAAAAAAGACATGTCTGATATGTCTCTCAAGATGCTTATAACATTGTATACGTAACGAGCACGTGATTGATTGCAAACCTCCCTCAAGTGCTAATCTAGTTGGGATGTTTGGGAGAGTTCAATTTGCTTTTGTTTTCATCTATTTTCTCCTTGAAACTTCAGATAAACCCAGAAATGATGTTTGGGATCTGTGTTGGGCCGATGCTTGAGCCCGTAGTTCCTCGAGATCATCATGGCACGTGTTCGGCTCAGGAGTGTGGTTGTTTTTATTTATCACCAGCTACTCCCCCGAGTTAGTGGGCCGTCACATCAGTTCGCTAAGTCATCTCTTGAAGGGATGTGGCGCTCATGATGATTGAGTTTGAATTGTTGCTTGAGCCACACGCTGCATTAATTGGGCATGCGTTGGTTCGGCGAAAAAGAGGCAGGAACATGTTCGCTACATAATTCATCCGCAGTGTTGAGGCTAACCTTTCTGTTTCACTTGCCTTGGAAGATATTGTTATGAAAGGTTTTTCATCTTCTTCATGGCTCGCGAAAACCTTCTTGATGGCTCGCGAAAACCTTGTTGATGTTGCTGTTCTGGCTAAGGACCTAGAGTTTTTTTAAGACAGGCTGTTGTCCAAGCCTGGTCTCGCCAAAATCCATGCAAGGTATGGAGTTCCTGAAGATTGGCCATTGTACCTTCTGACAAGCGACCAGACGCCAATGTCGCCTCTGACCAGTTTAATCTATTTGCTTCAAGGGATGCTTCAAACTGGGGTGTGTTTCCTAGTTATGGACGTGATTTGGGAGTTCTTGGATTTTTTGGGATCCCTCCGGCTCAATTGGGACCCAATGGATACAGGATCATACTCATAATTATGCTTTGTGCTAAGGAGGTCGGCGTTAGTGTGACTCCACGGGTGATTCAGTTGTTGATCGGTCCTCGGCTGCAAAGCAATGATGTTTGCACGATGAAGTCGTCGAGTTGCTTCGGTAAAATGCCTGATGATTTCAAGTTCTAGTAGAAGTATTGTTTTTTGGCTCTTGCAGATTCGAAGTATTTCCGGTACAAGGGTCGTTCGCTTGAGCGACCATTCAAACCGCTTCGTAAGTTCAACTCCTTTCCAGTGACTTTGATGTGCTTGATAGCGGGCTGAGTGATCATTGTTTGTATTCTTTTGCAATAAGGTTTCCCACTGATATTCTTACCTTAGAGGAGAAAACCACCATGGAGGCATTTTGTGTCATGGCAAAAAGGGAGGCAGTTGATATCATAAGAGTTTCCAATTTTGTTCGTAATGGGTTGTGGGACAACTGGCATGTCGCCCCTAATCTGTGTCGAAAGTCGCTCATTAAGCTGAAAGAAGGTACCTCTTCCAGTAAAAGGAAGGCTACTTGGGCCAAGACTCGCGTTATGTCTTATGCGGAGGATCCATCTGAGACGCTTGCTTGCTTTGTGAGAAAGAAGCCCCATGTTAGGGTTGGGTCGTCTTCGGAATGACCCGCTCCGTTGAGAGAGGAGCACGAGTCTGTTAAGTTTGTTGAGGTGGAGACTAATGTTCTTGGCTTGGAGAAAGCTTATATGCGGTTGGCCGGAGTTGTTGATGGGTCGAATCTTAGTGACGCGCGGGTTGAGGCTCTGAATAATCGTCTAGTGCGAGTCGCAATGGCGGCTTTTGTTGGCGCTGAATCGCGTGGGGCCATTCCGGTAGAGGGTTTTGTATCATATTTGCCTGAGGTAGTGGAATCTGATCACCCCACCGTTGACTCGCCTGAAAGTGGTTGTGGTACCGGTCATGTCTCATGTAGTCCACATTGCTCACCATCCCGTTCTAGGCCATAGCTAGAACTATTGGAAGGTCCTTTGGATACTTCGGTCCCTCCTCTGCCTTTGGATTCTATTGGGTCGTCTCGCAATAAAAGGTCGAACGCTCTTGACAAGGGAAAAGCCACGGAAGAGAGTCTGAGGACAGTGGCAACCGTAAAGAGCGACGCTGGAATAGTTCTTGATCAAGGAAAGCTTCATCCTAATGCACAGATAAGTCTGTTCGCATCAAACTTGGTGAAGATGAGTTCACATGTCTAGCACCAAGGGGTGGATGTTTAGTATGCTTCGAGAAAGCATATAAGCAGGCGTCACAGTTAGTTGATGGACCACGCTCCAAAACCCGAAGAGGATACACTGGAAGAGCGTGTGGACAAGGGTTTGAAGTATCTTATGCTTGGTATGTCTCATATGATCCACGCGGCCGTTGCTGGGATGGAAGTAGAGGCGGCTCGCGAGAAGGTACATACCTTGGAACGTGTCTTCTCGCACGTGCAACACTGTATTCTGACGCGCTCCATGAAATTGAGCTGCATAAGAAGCAAGCCGAAAAGATGCAGTTGAATCAATCAACCGTGGTCAGTGAGGCTCAGAGGACTCGTCTAGAAAACCTTGAGCGTAATCTGACCGAGGCGGTGCCCAAGAGGGACGGACTTAAGTAGGAGCTGAGTCGGTTCCTCCTAAAAGTCGAGGTTGCGCAGGAATCTGCGGCTAAGGCGCATTCTGAGTTACAGTCTTTTGCTGAGGAGAGTGATTTGATGGGAGCTGACTGGGCCGCTGAGAAGCAATAGTTGAAATCTGGTGTGAAGTTCTATGCTTGATAAGCGAATAAGGCCGAGGACCAACTCAAACTGGGATGGCATGAACTCAGTGCTGTGAAGAGCAGTTTGGGCATAGAGCAGTCTCAGGTCGATGCGCTAACTGGAAAGTTGGAGCTACTGGAGCGTGACCTTATTGATACAAATGTGCGAGAAGAATAGTTTTTCCAGGAACAAGGCAAATGTGAGTTCCGTTGGGTTGTTCATGGCCGGCTGGAGCTGTTGGCGCTGATGAAGGAGGAGCATCTGGAGTGGAATCTCAGCCGTTACAATAAGATGTCATATGTGGACTTGTCTGTTACCTCTGAGTCGTCAGGCAAGGAGGACAGTTTGATCCCTAACTTCCAGGTTGAAGCGCGTACAGACGCAACTTCTACCCTTGTTCCTCCTAGGCTTAGCTCTTATGTTTTTGTACCTTCTCCTAATTAGGAGCAAACTTTGTGTGTTTGTACATTCTTTGTCTTGGCCATTAATGAAAACAGTATTTTTCGTTTCATACTTGGCGTTTCTATTGTATGTTTTTCGTTTTCCCTTTTCGTCTTACTTTGGCATAGGCTAGTTGAATCAATAAGACATTGTCTGGTCTGTCTGCGGCAGAAAGATTGACCGCTTTGTATTGTGAATGACTCGAGGTCATTGCTGTGTAGTTATGTCCGATAGTGAGCATATTGTGAACAGTTTAACTGGGGTTGAGTCACCCGAGTTGTGTCATGTCCCATAGGTAAACTGCTTGAGCTTTTTCTTGTTTGTCTTACTGGTCGGTTGTAACTATTGTCGTGGGCAAGTTGTGGTGGCCAAAAATATGTGTCAGAGTGTTCACACCAAGTCAGGTGCCGTAAGCTCGGGTTGGCGACCTAATTAGCTTTCATCTATGTACCGGTTGTATCATCCTTGTATCAGCACGAGCGACATTTTTCTAATGTTAGAATGTCAATTCGTTTGAGTGTGAAGGCGCTGACTGAGCTAAGCTAATTTTTTGCATTCGCAGTCCTGAGGGAGAGCAGAGGTCGTGTGGAGAGTTGTTTGAGATTCCAACATTTCGAATCGTTTATGACTGAGTAAAGCCATAGATAGATTCGGGGAGTAAAGGTTTGGCAACCAGGCTGAAGAGCAGTGGTCTCGTGGCAAGACGTCGGAATCAGTTCGGGATTGACTAGGCTTTCACCTTCTGAATTATTTATGACCGAGCAAAGCGGGCAACAAATTTGGGGAGTAAAGGTTTGGCAACCAGGCTGAAGAGCAGTGGTCCCGATGCAAGCTGTCGAAATCAGTTCGGGACTGACTAGGCGTCCACCTTTCGAACCGTTGACACCCTCCCCCGCGGTGGGGGCTACGTGTTCAAGAAGGGTTTGGCGGGCCACGCTAAAGAGCAGTGGTCTAGCGACGAGCCATCGGAATCAGTTCGGGACTGACTAGGCTCCCACCATCCAAATTATCTACACATGAGTGCACCAAGCTACAAATTTGGGAGGGTTCGGCGGCCATGCTGAAAAGCAGTGGTCCCTTGGCAAACTGTCGGAATCAGGTCGTGACTGACTGGGTTCCCACCTTCTAGACTATCTACACCCTCGCAGCGCGGGCTACAAGTCTAGGTTTGGTGATTTTGCGCCACACTGAAAAGCAGCGATCCCATGGCGAGCCATCGAAATCAGTCTAGGACTGACTAGGCTCCCACATTTCGAACTATCTATACCCTTGCAATGTGGGCTGCAAGTCCAGGTTTTGATCAGAAGCTTTCGTTGTTGGGAGTCACCAGGTAGGCTTACCTGATTAGGTTCGGCGAACACTGACCGCGAATGGGGCAGTGATCCCTAGCAAGTCGTTGTCACCAGGCGTGGCAACGCTGATTAGACTCCCACTTCCTAAACCGTCGAGGCGTCGCTGCTGGTGGCCATCCTCATCTACCTTCTTCTAAACCCTTTGAGAAGGGTTGATAGATGGTGGGACGTCTCATAAGGAAATCAGCAGCTTGTTGTGGGGTCTTCGGTGCTATAAGGAGAGAGTTTTCCTGGAGTGATTTAACGGATTAGTCTAGCTCAGTCCTTTCAATCCCCTCTTACACTTTGTCTTTATCTTGGGAAGGGTTCAAGCATCTCCCATTCTCTTAACTCTGTTGTAGTCTTCGGAAGGGGTCAAGCAGCTTTTATCTTTGCTCTGAATTGCAGATTACTCGTATCGGAGGGTTTGCAGGTTTTCGTCGGACTCCGTCCATTGCAGAATTGTCTAAGCAAGTCTTTTATTTCAATTTTCCATGTATTCAGATGTTTGTAGTGTTCAGTCTTTTGTATCCGCCTCAAGGTGTTTGTTGCTACATCTTTCCAATAATCAATAGAGTTTGTGTGATACCCTTGTATGAGCGGACCTGAGGGGGAAGGTGGGGGACATGCCCGTGAATCGCAATAGGGGTTGGGTGAGCTACCAATGAGAGATTATAGTCCACATCGCCTAGGTGATGGAAGGGGATGTGCTATATATGTACGAGTTTGGATCTACAAAGTACTACGTGTTTTAAAGTCGTGCGAACCTTGGGCCCAAAGCGGACAATATGGTACTTTGTGGATCGGATCGTTAAAGAATGGTATCAGAGTCGGACCTAGCCGGAAGTGTGCTAACGAGGACGTTGGGCTCCCTTAGGGGGGTGGATTGTGATACCCTTGTGTGGGCGGACCTGAGGACAATGGTGAGGGACATGCCCGTGATGGCGAAGCCCAACAGGCCCGTGGATCCCAATAGGGATTGGGCGAGCTACCAAGGGGAAATTATAGTCTCACATCGCCTAGGTGAGGGAATGGGATGTGTTATATATGTACGAGTTTGGATCTACAAAGTACTACGCGTTTTAAAGTCATGCGGGCCTTGAGCCTTGGGCCCAAAACGGACAATATAGTACTCACATAAGTCTCTTAAGAACTCCAAACTCAATATTGACTACAGAAAGGGAAACAAACAACTTTAAGCAAACTAACTGTTGATGGAGATAAACTGATCTTGACCTCGAAGCGAATTCGAATAGCTTTGGCAAATCATTTAGCAGACTATCGAGGCGTTACATAGGTCACTGAATAGCAAACCTTGCAGAAGGGCGGATCTTCGCGCCGAATGAATGTCGGGGGTATGTGTTCCCGCTTGCCATTGCCATTTCGACTTGCTGGGTGGGAGAGTTGACTGCTCTTGTACCGCTCGAAAATGGTGTCCCTTCCGTCTTTAGGCCTTGCACTGGATCAGGTTGTAGTGCATGATGGAGTTGAATATGGGAACACTCTATCTGTTTCAGTGCGGCGTAGTGGCAACCTCGTGTCGTAGGTTGGTCTACACGTATTGTGCCTTATGAGTTGTTACAAGTATACTTAACACATTGGTGAAAGGTGGAGACCACTGCTTCCATTTGGAGTATCCACAGTATTTTCAGGATGAGGTTGTATCACGATGGTGTGTCTATCACCATGAAGTCCCGAAATAGGACATTCTTTAGTCTCGGTTCTCCAACTACCATGGTTAATCTTATCTTTCCAATGGGAAAGCACTTCTCCCTGAATCCGATCAGCGAGTGCTCTGATGACACTAGGTTTTCCTCCATGAGGTCCATGCTACGAAAAGCATTGTAGAACAGAACATTGAGCGAGCTTCCTGTGTCAACGAGAACTATTTTCACTTCCCACTTTGCGATGGAAACGGAGATGACCAAGGCAACGTTGTGCGGTGCTCGAATTCCATCGAGGTCCTTGTCCGTGAAAGTCAAAGTGGGAATGGGGTTCTAAATTTTCGAATAGCAAACTCGTTTGTCTAGATATCCAGCATATCCAGCAGAGTCCGCTTGCGAAACCTGTACGACTGGTCTTCATTCGGTCCAACTCCATGAAGGACGTATATTATCTCAATAGTCTCATTTTCTATCTCTTTGATCGACTCCCCCTGTCTCTGGTCTATTCTGGCTGCTTTTCAGACTTCAGAAAGTCTTTCAATTTTCCCTTGCGGATCTAGTGCTCTACTTTGTACCTCAGACTTTTGCAATCATTGGTGTTGTGGACGCCTTCCTTGTGCTCTACTTTGTACCTCAGACTTTGTATCAGCGTTAGCCGCACAACCTCCCTTAGTCCAATAGGGACTGGCTCTCCTGCGCTTGCTCCCTTTCGTATACTGAAAGTGGAGGTCCGTGTTGTTCCTGATTTTCATCAACAGCAGGTGGATTCTGTCATGTGAGTATCTCCACCGCCTTGATAACCTGCTGTATTTGGGATGTCAGCACCTCGATTCTGGGGTTTATCGTTGGTGCAGGGGTGTGAGTAGGTGACATGTGCATGGCAGGAACTGGTATAGGGACAGCTGGAGCGTTGGTCATGTCCCCTGGTTCGTTGTCGCGTTACCTAGTGGTCACCATCTCTCTGGGATTTGGTAGGAGACGACGCTTAGTGTAAAGTTAAAAACTATGTTGTCCCCACGGACGACGCCAAACTGATGCAGTCGATTTTCACTCCCTGCTTTGACTTTGATCCTGCTGACCTGCACAAGTAACGCACGTGAGCTAAAGACCACCGTGAGTGGCCGATGGCACTATGATGCTAAAGTCAGACATGGATATGAGGAAGGTGTAATGTTGTAACAGGATTTTGTAGCGTACCTTAACTTATCAACTTCGTGTCTTATTTATATAGTGTAAGGAGTTATGGTTCAACCAGACCATCGTAGGCGTAGTTTAGGAAGGAAATCTTCGTGGAGATCCCTCTCTAATCAAGATTAGTGTTGTACGAGGGAAGTTTTTGTTAGCTCTGCACTTCTAGATACGCGGGAGATAGTTCTCAATCCAAAAGCAATCCGTAAAATGGAGTTTTACTGTGTGGAAGATACTTTGGTGTTTGTTTACTAGTTGGAAGCAAAGAGCAGTTGTAGTTGCCCGTCCAAAGCTGATCCTCGAGATACTTGCCTAAAGATGACTTATGTGTATCGTGGATAGCTGTGAGACGTGTGGGCCTAGCTTGTTGTGAGAGTCCGGATTCGCTTGGCTAACTGAAGTTGAGCGGGCTTAGATCCGCTTGGGCTGGATCTGTGTTGGGTCGATGCTTAAGCCCGTAATTACTCGAGATCATCATAACACGTATTCAACTCAGGAGTGTGACCGTTTTTAATTATCATCAAACATAATTTGCAATAAAAAAAAACAATAAACAAAAAGAAGTTTTAATGAATCCCATGGTGCTATCAGATGAAAACTCAGAACTAGTTTTAAATTTCAAAATAAATGCAAACTAGGTTCTTTTAAACAAAAAATAAAGTAGAAACATTCGAGCCTACTAAACAAAAAGATAAAAACAAAAAAGAACATCTAAGCACTAATCTAAGTCGAGACAGTCGAATTTCCAACTACACTCATTATGTATTTCTGTAATGGGCTAGTGACCATTGGTTGGGTTTTATGCACAATGTAGAGAACCTCCTTTTGCAATTTATGGTCAATTGTTGCTTGAAGAATTGGGTACACTCCATACATAATAAGTTCCAGAAGCAAGTAATTTTATTCCTTTTTTTTTCCTTTCTATCCACATTTACGCTCATTCCATTTTAAATCCATCCTTCATAAGAGTTTTCATGAGTAATTTGGTCTTTTGCAATGTATCAATCTTTCCACATGAATACCGACTATTAGATCACGTTATAATTTCAATCTATGAATAAAAGTATTAAAAAAAGGCTTAGAAAGATGGTGGTTGATGGAGAGTGATATTTAGGAAGATGAGCCAATCCTTGAGATTCATTTTGAATCCTGCCCCTTACAGGATTTCATCCCCAAATCCCATTGATTTCAAGGAACCCATTTTCTCGGAAGTATTTCCCTGTTCAAATGGATAGAAGAAGAGGCTAATTTGAAGATCTATGTATCAGGCCGCGTCTGTTTCAAAGAATTGAGCCCTCCTCTAACTAGATTAAGAGGCAAAAACACAAACATCGTAATTGATATATCAACCCAAAGACCAATTTCAAATGTGGCCAGAGCAATTGTATGATGACAAAAATCTAAAACATAATTTTGTCGATGAATCGCCGATTAGGTTAGTTTGCATTAAAGAAAACTTATAAACAAAGGAAGTATTGATGAATTCCATGGGTGTTACCAGATGAAAACACAAAACCAGTTTTAAACTTCAGCATATATATATATATGAACTAGATTCTTCTTTAAACAATAACCGATAAAATAAAATAAAAACATCTAAACCTACATTTGACCATAATAATAACTAACAACTAGGTTTAACTTCAGATTGAAGTAAAATACTCAATATGACCAGCAGCACATTGAAAGATAACACAGGGCCTCTCATTAGGTATTGAGTTCTCAAATTCACAAGGATATAATATATGCCTATTGCCAATGCAGTGGAAGATGATTTGCAACCATACTTCACTTGTATCTATAACCACATTCTGAAATCTGATAATGATCTAAGCCTTGACTTGCAGAAACATCCTGTGGACTACTCTTAAATGTGGGACATAACTTAAGCCCATCTTGATTACATTCCTTAATCCCCATTTATTCCAGGATGGTGAAACCGACACATCAAGTTGTTTGCTGCTGACTTGGTATAAGGTTTCTGAGGTGGTCCTCCAATTCTGTAAAACTGAACCATTTTTTCAGGCATTGTCACGTTAGCTTTTTGAGTGAGCAAATAAATATCAACTAAGAAGCGAGCAAAATAAAGAACAAAGAGATCTACTATTCACTCACAGCTGATATCTACGAATTGCATCATCTCGCTTAACTAACGATACGTCTTTTTCCTTTAACTGAGAGGTATGATTAGTCTGGGAATAGCCTGCAAAAGAGTAATATTCCTTCCAGTAAACCGAGAGTTTATAGCTTTCATATTGATAACAAAACAAAATATGTTGTATAAAAATAGAACAAAAAATTTCATCTCTCATTGCAAATCTAGATAGAAATGGGCTGTGTGCTACTTTAAAATGCCCAACATCTTCCTTGATGTATTTAACATGGTCTATATCATTGGAAATGCGGTTCAGCGAATAAGTGCAAATAATCAAGAACTTTGCATAATTGCATCACAATAACAAAAGCAATTGAAGTGAAGATGAAAGCCGGAGAAATAAAACTCAAAGAGAAGGCATTACGAATTAAAATCCATACGAAACTTACTGATGACAAATAAACTGACGGTAACTTATTAACACCAATAATAAAGCAGTAAAGATAATAGAAACAAACAATAGCTGAAAGAGGACCTGCTGCAGTTGAACCTCCATTGTCAAGAACCTTCACTGGGACTGTAGTGATAACAGGTTGCACAACCTGTTCAGTTATGAAGTTAATTTTGTCATAAACCTCTGATGATGACCAAAAAACACAGAAACACTAAAAAGACATCAGCTACTGAGATGCCAATTGGTTGAGTTAAAAAACTTAATGATGCTAATGCCTTATACCTGGGTCTGAAACCTGTTGCTACTCACTGGCTTGCTTACCTACCAAAAACAGAAAATATCATTATTTAAGTCGGAAGTGCAAATAGACTAGTTATCAGCAAATTATTAATCCTGTAAATTGGATAATATGAATACATAGGAAAATTTCATAAAACCAAACTAAGAATAGTTGAAACCACCAAAAGTTGGAAGTTACCCGCTTGTGACTTAAAAAGTGGGTGTGATCCATTTTACTAGAATGAGTGTAGTGGATCCACAAAATCCTCAGCGACAGTGTGTTGTTGAGTTGAGGGAGAAGAGTACCCAGCAACTAGTTCAGATACGAGATCCCCATTTTGAACTTTGTTGACCGTAGAACTAAATCCACGTATCAACTGCCTTTTGACCCTTTTGGGCTGAAGTGCAACTGGAGTACTGGACCAACTTTTCTCTTCTCTCTCTCTTTTTATTTTTAATCAGTCAGATCTTAAGTATATGTATCCCAGAGGATTTCCCCCAATCAAACATACAAGAGGAGAAGTGGGAGTCCCTAAAAACACCCCAAGTATGACCCCATACCCACTAATTGACCTTTCATATCTACCCATCCCAAATAATATTTACATCTTTGGACACACCTTAAAAATCCTATTGTTTCTTCTCTTTCAAATTACTCAATTCATGAAGCAACCTCGGCCACACCCATTTCCCTATAATAGATAAGTTGAAGCTTGACGCATTTGTAGAAGACCAACACTTTGCCATCTGCTGAAAGGAGGTGGGCATTGTTGTTTGCAGCCTAAACTCACTGAGGCGTGTCTCCCACACCGTTTGAGTGAAGGTGCAGGAGTGTCCATGCTATACAAAGAACATCGATTGGGAACAATCAAACCCCTCCTGTTGATATTATCAATAATCAGGAGTCTGCCTTGTAGAATAGTCCACAGGAGGAAGCTAGCTCTTGGAGAAGTTTCTTTTAGCCAAATGAGCTGATGAAGTTGCTGAGTCCTGATTTCATCATGACTTTTGGGATTGGGCCTGTTGTCTTTTAATTTGTATTCTGTCAGGAGGCCCAGTTTTGGGATTTTGGATGCATACTGGGAGTTATATTAGTGGTGCAGTTTGTTCCAACAATCTTGCAAACTGATTCCGGTATCGATCTGATGTGGAAGTCCTTCCCGTTGTCCCCGTTTGATATTATACCCAACTGGAACAGCTGATTTTATTTTATTTTCTTCTAAGAGGTTCCCCTCACATAAATGGTTGGTTGAAATGGCGAATGGCGTCAGGAGTATTGTGCGATAGAAGAATGCCTGCAAGGCTAAAAGGGAAATGCTATAAGACCATTGTTCGACCAGCCATGCTATACGGTTCAGAATGTTGGGCTACTACGGGACAACATACGCATAGGATGGCAGTAGTAGAAATGTGTATGTTAAGGTGGATGTGTGGTAAAACTTGTAAGGATAAAATTATAAATGAAAGAATTAGGAGATACTTAGGTGTAGCGTCCATAGAGGAAAAAATTAGAGAAAGACGTTTAACTTGGTTTGGTCATGTGCGGAGGAGACCAAGCACGGCGCCAATTAGAAAATGTTTAGATTGGCAAGTTAATGGAGGGTGTAGACGGAGGGGACGACCGTTGAAAACTTGGATGAAGACAGTGAATGAAAATATCATTGAGCTTGGATTAGGTGAGGAAATGTGGGAAGATCGCATTGCTTGGAGAACCAAAATTCATGTAGCCGACCCCGAAAATCTCGGAAATGGGCTTTGATGATGATGATGATGATGATCCATCAACCACTGCCTGATGACGTGTCAGAAACCCCTGATATCTTCCCTTTATTGACAGCTACCTGCAAACCAAGATACTACGTCTGAATGCGCTGGATCTATCGACCCACTAAAGAACTCTCTAGACGAGACGCTTGACCATCAGGGGACCCAACAAAATCATTCCGTGCGCCAATGAGTTGGCTCTTTGCTTTCTCAATTTCAGTTTCGTGTTACCCACTCTGACCCCTGACTCGGTTGATCAAGCCGACTCCGGACGAGTGACAACCACTCAATTGGGAGAAGGGCATGATTAGATTGATCTGACTAGGCACATTTCCATGATGTGTGTTAGGCTTTCCAAAGACTCACTCAATTCAGTAAATGCCCTGTTATCTTCCCATGATCTTTGTTGTTTTTGTTCGAGGGAGATCACTTGCAGCCTGCAAGTAAGACGCATTGGGAGATGCAAGCAGGAATTGTTGTTGTTGGGTAACTTAATGGGTAGGAACTGTGTTCTAAAAATCGGCCTAGCCGCTAGTCAGCTGGGAAATGCCCGGACTAATGGGTAATCGGATAAAATAATCGACCAGGGGCCTAGGCAACGATTGCGCGGGTCTGGGCGGGAGTAGGTGGGCTAGGCGAGCTAGGAGGACTGGGCGGCTACTGAGCCTGGGCAGGTTTTTAAAAAAAAAAATTATTTCCAATTCAAAAAAATAAATTAATTAAGACTCTAGGTAGACAGACCTCGCACGACACAGACTATTTCTTCCTCAACCTTTCGCTCTCAGGCTCCTCTCAAACTCGCGATTCTCTCCATCGTTCTCAACTCTCAGTCACTGGGCCTTGAGTTTGTGTTACTCGTTCATTTATATGCTATTATGCTTAATTTTTCATGTTTATATATTTTGTATATTTATCTTGAAATTGAATTGGAAGGAGTTTATAAGCTATTATGTTTAACTTTTATAAATTATAAATTATAATAAATAAATAACCGCATAGGCCTCTGGGCGCTAGTCTCCTGCTCACTGCTCGCCTACCACCTAGTGATTTTTAGAACCTTGGGTAGGAAATGGTCAATGGTGATTTTTGGGTTTGGGGTTCACCTTTTTTAGGGCACTAAGAGAGTTCCCACTGCATACCATCCCTTTATGCTATCTCCTGCTGGAAAGATGATCAACTTATAGTTAGAACCCCAGTAGAACCAATTCAGCGCGCAGCCCCAATTTGTTATTTACAATCTCCATATAAGACCATGCAAGGACATATTTAGAGTTGAATTAATTGAGATTTTTTTAGTAGTAGAAATTTGTCGCATTTTGTTGTGAGAGTTTGAATAAATAAATAAATAAATAATGCTTCAATAATCAATACCAAGTGAAAGGAAACATATATATAACTAAATAAGAAGTGGGTGAAGAGAAAGGGAGATTTAAACTTGTCGGGATCAACCTTCATGCTCTTTCAGATATTAATAAACCATTTGCAATATGGAACTAAACTATAAATAATCAGAAATAGAAACAATATTATGTCAATATAAAAACAGTAAAAAAAAAAAAACAAAAAAACAAAAAACAAAAAAAAAACTACCCATAATATTTCAACATTGTGGTCCCAATTTATATTTCACTACATACTTGCAGCTTTGCATGATAATGAGTAGTCAAATAGAAGCATGAAGAAAATTGCATTTATACAATATAAGTATATAGATATACCTTCTGCAGCTTGCCACGTTTTTTCAATATTTTCATGTGCAACTTCTGGACATAGTGCATCAAATGATATCGTGAATGTCTGGAATACAACTTTTCCTTGACCTTAGGATTCTCAGCTAACCAATCAGCAATTTCTTTAGATTTATAACCTCATCTTTATCTAATGATTCTAACCATGAATAGATAGGTTTCCATTGATCAGTTCGCTGAAAACGAACTGGTGGAGGCTCCATTTCACTACTTTCATTCACCTGAAAAAAGTAAAATAAATTAGAGCACAGTTACTCTGTTTTGTTGTTGTTATACTTACGGGGAAACAAGTAACATTCATCGAAAAAATGTTGTTAAAGATGGAACTTCTCATCCAATGAAAGACTCCGCTACTTTCAATATGACAGTTTTGAAAAGTAATGCTGAAGCCATGATTTGATACCTTCAGTTTGCATAATAAGACAAAATCATTGCAAAGCAACAGTATAATTGCTGCATTAGAAAGTAACGGCAAGAAAAGACGAAACGAACCACTTTGAGATCTAGACTTCTTGTTTGAAATAATACTGTTTTTAGTGGAGGAAGTGACAGAATATAAAAATCATTGTTTACCAACTTCACGGCAAGTTTTGGAATTCCAGTCTCTTTAAGCACTATTTTTTCCCTTCAAATGTGATTACAAAAGGGGTTAACCAGAATATTGACTTCAGGTTAAACAAAGCTGCACTAATCCTGTATGCTTTAATCACATCAAAATAGATTATAGAAATGTTTCTCATGATGCCGTATGAAATGACAAGAACATAAAAACATATTTATTTTTCATATTTTTTGGGGGAAAGGTGAAATTCGATGATACAGTGAGTCAGTGAAATAAATAAGTTTGACAAGCTGAACCTTGATAATCCCCAAAAGAAATTGAGATCAAGAAAGGCAACAATAGGTTTTTACGTAGTTATTGTAATGTGAAATAAAACAGAGAAAAAAGACATCAAAAGGGGGGCCGAACTTCGACGATCCCAAGAATGGATTGAAAACATCAAGGAGGGAAGAAAGAAAAAACAACATACTACCTACTTCATACTACAAGTGCCAACCCAAAGGCTAAAGAAACCAAAAACTGACTCAACTAACCTTTGCTCCTTATCTTCATATCCTTATCCATTCTATGACTTTAATGTGGAAAGGGGATGAGGACAGGGGGTGTTCACTACTTCTTCTTTCTATGCAATGTTATTTATCCTTATCATCCCACTTTCATGTCCCATAGTCTCTTTTTGAAGGTAGTATGAGATGTCCCTTCAAAGACTAACTTTTGTGTGGAGTTTGAGGTGAACCGAGACACTGCGTAGGATTTTGTTATGATGTAAGCAGGTTAGTTTAGTAATACTATCATTAATATTATTGTAATTGGTCCTATTTAGTAACAACCCATAAAAGTTAAGGGCATTGGTTTTCAAATAGGTTTAGGGTTTGTTTCTTGTCGTAGAAGTTAGGTCAATTATAAATAAGGCATATATTGTTCTTTGTAAGACAATTTGATTAAAGAAAAGAGTTTTATTTCATTTATCTATTTCATTAGATTTATTTCTTTCAATTCTTGCATTGTCAATTCCTTATTATTTGGCTCAATTTAGAAGATAAGATATTGTCATCATCACTACCATACTCAAAATTAGAGCAATTGCCGAATAACAGCCACCGTTGCTTCAAGCCAGATCTCACCGCTACGTTCGCAAGCGCAACAGATCATCTGTCGCACCCACGCAGTTTGTTGCAAGGTGCAGGGACAGTCAATTGATGAGATCCAACATGCCATCGATCGACCCACCCACCAGGTCAATTGACCCCCCTCCGGTGTCTCCTCCACAAGCTCAAACCTTTCCCCCTCTTGGCCTCCCACCCCCCCCCCCCCCCCCCCCCCCCCCCTCCCGCCCCAAAAAAAAAAAATAAGTTTCATCGTAGCCTTCCCCTGGTTTGTTTGGGTTGAGGAAGAAAAAAAGATATATTTTCTTTCAATCCCTGTTCCAAATTTACACTTCAGTCCCTGGCCCTTTCTTTTCACTTAGGTCCTTCACCCTTTTTATTAGTTAGTCCCTGACTCAGTAGGTTATTTACACCCTGGAATCAATAACAGCACCCACCACTAAAAAATGGGTGACCCATATAATAACTTGTATCCATAACCCTATGGTTCCTACCAGTACCCCATCTTATTCCTCGTCCCCATACCAATACCAATATAGTCCAATATCCCCGTGGTGTCTTATAGCGATTATCTTCTAATTTGTTATTTCCCACCATCAATCACCTATACCCTCTTACAACCAACCTGAACCCGTTTCTCTTATACCACCCTCTCCTCTAGCAACCAATGACATCAAACCATTCCACCTAAACTAGTTTGTCCTTCACCCCCATCCCATCTGCTAGTGATATACACCACATGTTGAGAAGGACAGAGAATTAGCAGCTCAGATTGCACATTTTTCAATGGCTGTAGATAATGAAAATAGGCAAGGGTGGAGGAGAAGCACCAACGAAATATTCGAGAGCGTCAGGCACAATTGAAAGCAAGATGAACTTTCCCAGAGTGCAACCAGAGATCTAAGAAAAAAAATAGAAACAGCAGAAGCATGGTATCAAAAAAATTGACGATGGGATGAGAACCCTTTGCGACAAGAATATGGGAAGATGATGAACTTGAATTTATTGCGCACATAAACGGATGAACATATTATTTATCAGAGTCATCCAAGCTTTTGAGAAATTAAAGGCGTCACACGCACTCGATTTCCGACATGTGAGCCACTTGACTTGTGCGACTTCGTTCTCATTTTTTAGCAAACAGAGAATATATCCATTAGATATAGTAAGTGACGATGATTATGGGGATCCGTATTGGGATTTCTTTGGCACTAGTTATGCGCAGGCGTCTTATCAGGTTTCTTGCAACTTATGGTTCTTTAAGTCACCTTGCTCTATTTCTGAGTTGGTTCCTCTATTTTTTGCAAGTGTCAATCGTGACAAGGTTGGAGATTGACTTTTGTTTGTGCACTTCATATTCAATGATCGGTTGCTTTGTTCGTCTGACTTCAACTTAAGAGCTTCAACCCGAGGAGGTTGATGTAAGCGGGTTACTTTTAGTAATAGTATTATTGTAATTGAGCATATTTAGTAACAGCCCATAATAGTTAGGGCATTGACTTGTAATTAGGTTTAGGTTCTTGTCATATAAGCTAGGTCAATTATAAATAAGGCATAAGTTGTTCTTTGTAAGACAGTTGATTCAAGAAAAGAGTTTTTATTTCTTTTATCTATTTTATCATAGATTTATTTTCGTTCAATTCCACCACTACCATATTCAATTGTTTGGGTTACTTGAAATGCTCAAATTTTAATCATTACTTTATGCTAACAACCGTCTCCAAACAAGTCACGTCCTTCTCCATCTGAATCTTCCTCATCCATGTTGGCACCTTGCTCATCAATAAATGAAATATGAGTTATGGAACAAGGGTAAACATGTAGTAAGCAAAAGTACAAAGGAGAATTAGAAGAAAAAATAATAAATAAAAGCAAATTAACTTGCGAGTCCGGGAGCACAACCAGATGAGGAGGTTAGGCAGTCGAAGCATTAAGCAATAGTTAGATGAGACGGTTGAGGCTCTAGCCTAGGCCCAAGATTGCCTTACTAGTGCATCATTGTGCTACATGAGCCGGCCAAATTGCACATCACGCCTAGCCACACCCTATGCAGCTAAAACGAATAACGGTCCAAAAGCGTTATAGGTTATAACGAGATATATCAGGATATAACGTTATATAACGGAATAGTTTTTAAATATATTTTTAACATCCCCACAAAGTATTAATATACTAAAGAGTCAAAAAAGTAAATCATGTTCATAACATTAAATTCAAACACAAAAAAAATTAATAAAAAACATCTTCCCTTTGTATGAGAGTGAGATTGCAACAGAGAGTGCGATCGACTCTTCCTCTTCTTCCCTTCTTTCGTTCTTTGTCAAACGGGAGATTTGGTTCTCTATTGATTGGCGAGCACTGGTCATTTCCTATGAATATAAAATTATGGTTTGATCGAGAATGAAATTGGTGAATTTTTTTTATGTATTCTAGCAAAATGTTAAAACGGTGTTATTGAAATAAAAAACGTTATCACAATAACGGTCATATAACGCCGTTATATTGGAGCTGAGATACTATAATGTGATAATGTCATAACGTAACGGCTCACCCCATTAAGCATTATATCGGAGTTATATCAGCATTATAACGTCATTTTAACTGCATAGGCCGCACCTTTGATAGCTTGGAGTTAAGACTCGTTTAGCATAGTTTAAAAGGGGTCGATGATAAATATCTTGAATGTGTTGGCTCTCTAATTTCTCTTCGATAATCTTATAAATAAATATTTACCCTTTCTCAATAAACACGCCCTTCCATACTAGAATTCTAATGGAATCTAACTCTAGCATATTGAATCATCAGAGTTGTTGAATGAGCGAATGAGCTAGAGTTGTTGAATGAGCGAATGAGCTAGAACAGAGGAATTATTATTGCCAAACAAATATTTCCATTTATAAAAAATAGAAAAAATAACTAACAATTTTAATTAATAAAATGTACATGTTCTAATATGAAAATCGTTGATAATAAGTCGTTCCCCTCTTCTTTTGTTTACCCACCTGAACTCCACACCTTGCAAACAAGTCCCTTTCGACTCTATAGATACTCCTCCGAAGGCTCACCCTGACATATTGTTGATAGGAAACCAATCCATGCGATCAAAATTGTACTTAACTACCACAATTTTTGGCAATGAACTATCTTTCTCTATGTCGAATCTCCTTATTCGTTTGCACGAGTGCTTCATTCAATGTTTTGAAAATCCTAAAGGCCAAGCTACCCTCCCATATGTCTTGGGTAGACACACGAATGCTTCGTTCAATGTGCTTGATCCATTCAAGTCAATCTATAAGACCTTCTTTGCAGCTTATTCCATCGTTTCACCTACTAACCAGTAACCTTGGGCGATGATACTAACTGTGGTAGATGGGTATGTCTTGAAGACCACTCTTGTAAAGACTTGGTTGTGCCAAACGTTTTCAAAGTTTCAACTCAATGCTAATTTTATTTTTAATATGCAAGTCAACAAAACTCCGCCCGTTGCAACGGCCGGTCCCAAGCCCGGAT